>JAPMOQ010015486.1:1471059-1491122 GCA_026543055.1 Argiope trifasciata | reverse complement strand
AAAAAAAATTATCATCGCAAATAAATCTAAAGCAATACAGCTTTCAGCACGTGACTGGATAAAATAAAAGAAACATAAAATGTGATATTTTCTAAAAAAAATAAATGCAAAGCAAAGGTTTCTTTAATCGTTTGCAATATCTATATCATTAACTCAATAAATCTTCTTTATTTACGGTAAACCTGATTGAATTTAGACAGGATATGCATTGAAATCCCGATTTAATGGCATATTTATGTAATCGTTTGCAATATCTGTAACATTAATTTAATACTTTTTTTCCCTTTCTCGCTTTCTTTAAAAAACACATTTAATATTTTGGCAACATCATCGAATTTTTTTTTTAATATCTTGGAAGCATAACCGATGGTTAAAACTGACTGATTTATAAAATTAAAGAATATTATTAGGAAAGCGCTTTCTTTTAGAACTTTCCGTCCATCATCTTAAAGAAAATATTGATTTCAGGTCAATATATGCCCTGAATTACTTCAAGGTTAATGAATATGTGATTTAATTGAAAATTTTAGAACGCTTTACAAATGGCGAACCAGCTGGTCGCCAAAGGTGGCTAGTAATGATAATAATCTGAAAAATAGGAGGATATACGGAGGGGTGAATATAAAGATACATTTACTTACGCATTAGAAATAATCTACGGCTTATAAACGCTATTACATTAAACTAGTAGAAGTGCTTTCTTCTTTTCTTTTCAAATTATTTCATTCTTTTCAAACTCGAGCAACTATTTACATATTTTCTTTTGCCATATGGTGAAGTAAAATTTTGGAAAATGATTGATTCAAACTTTGACTTATAATCGATAGTTTCGATATCTAAAAACTCGTATTAAAACCCCTTGATTATTGTGTTTATATACAGATGAATATGCATGCTAAAAAGCCATTGAAACGAATTTCTTCCAAAATCTGTGACATATTTTCAGTTCTAGTGATAAAGCCATGTAATAAATTTTTTACATCTCAGTTGTATTTCTTAATTATCTGCTATTTTAACTCACATTCACATGCATTCAGATTTCCGATTGAAAAATTGTGTTCAAGATATCTAATCTATTTAGTATTTGGTATAAATATCACATGTAAGTTTTTAAATTATTATGCTGCTAAATAGAACTACACAATGATATAATACCAAAATTGTTTTTTTTTCGGACTACGGAAAGTTTAGAAATGAGATATTTCATAAAACTCTCGAGATTCAATGTTTTACCATTACGATATTTTTATATATATAATACTTCGATTATAAGAATGCTACTTTTTACTTTCTTCTATATTTCTTATATAAGAAAGTGAAAATAATAATAATAAATATATTTGATGATTGACATGTATTATAGAATATCATTTATACATAATTTGTATCAATTGTGGAGCTTTTATATTTTGGATTTAGTATCTTTTGCATTTTTGTTTATTTGCATGAATCTTATTTACATTATTAATGGTAAATATTTTTTTACTAAGATTAATTTTTGGAACTTTTTGGTGCTTCTAGCCTCTTTGTGTTCTGAAATAAATTTCACTGTATTTTTACTTTTCTCAGACTAATAATTTAGTCATATTCTTTACAGAAGTAGTTTAATTAATCAGTATAACATTGAACATCGTAAAGGGCATCCTTTTTTGTAAAATCTGAAAGTGTTATTTTTCACCATATTTATATCATAAATAGTTTGAGAAGAATTAAAAAAAAAATTGTTTGGGAAGCATTCATTGTTAATATTCAAGCACAGAGTTTTAAGAATTATTTCTCCTTCCAAATTAAATTTATTTTGATACTAACTACAGTAAAGACAATAGGAAAAACCCAAAAGAGCTTATCTATGAGGAGGACACACGAAATAAGTAAATACAGGAGTAGAAAGAACGTAGCAGAGCAGGAGAAAAAATTAGAAAATTACTGGTCGCAAGGATATATTGCAACAAAAATACTGAAAATGCATTATAAAGAAAATGCACATTCTATAAATATGAAATAAACAATCATCTTTAAAATTTACGTAAGTAGTACAGTAAAAGCTCCTTATTCGAGCTTTCTTTATTCGTGTTATCACTATTCGCGGATTAAAAAAATGCGACCCCTTCCTATTTTCACGCTAAAAATTTCTTGATTCGCGGATTTAATAAGTTCATACAAAATAATAAAAGGATTCCAATAGGTATCCAACCCAATATCCTTTGTAAATGCCGTCAAATGGACTAATAAAAAAAGTAAAATAGATCTTATTACAACTTTGTCTAAAGTATGTTGTTAAATACAAAACTGCAAACTTAGCCGGAATCGCGAATGGAATAGGACGAGATGGGTTCGAACAGATATAATCAAGTGACATTCAGGAATTGCTTGAATTGCAAGATGAAGATCTGACTGAAGCCGACATGGAGGAAATGTTAAATTCACAGCCCATTGAAGAAGGGGCTTCATTCAACAAGCACTGGAAACGTGACATTTAATTTGAAAAATCTTAGTGAAGGTTTAAGAATGGCAAATGAGATTTGCGATTTCTTTATGAACATTCATCCGTCTATGGAACGAAGTCTTATTTTTAAGAGGCAAATTGCTAATGCGACTGCTGCGTATCAGTCTGAATGGAAGGAGCTTTTAAAAACTGCCAAGCAAGAGAAAATTACAAAATTCTTCAAACCATTGCCTAAGCCTTAAGATAATTAATCGAAATGTTCAAAAACTTCAATTAATTTAATTTTTTAAAATATTTTTTTTAAAATTTTTGTCACCTAGGAACGTATTTCTTATAATCCCATATAAATACCATTCCGTATTCACAGTGTCTGTATTCGAGGCATATTTATGGAACATATACCCCGAGAATAAAGAGCTTTTACTGTATGTAAAAGAATCAATATAGTACTTTGTTATTAATGATTGATAATTTAATCTCATGAAACGAAAGATAACATTTTACAAAAGTTGCTGGACGTGGAGTGATAAATGTTTTAATTAAAAGTTGATTTCAAGTTATGGAGCTAAAATACATTGCCTTAATTACATGTCATAAAAACGGAAATATCAGAAATGTCTTTGAGAAATTTCAAAATGATTTGAAAATTTCTTGATTTGTGTTTAATGCCAGAATTTACTTCTTAAACGAGCTAATTCCACTTCTGAAATCACTAATTTATATTAATTTTATTTAAATTTCTGGAATTATAAATCAAGCGCATTGCTTTGATTATCGTTAAAACAAAAATAGTATTCAATTACTGCCTTATTAAGAGCAAACTATTGCTGATAATCATGATAATTCCATTTGTTCTCTGAACATAAAATAGTTGCAGATACTTTCACTGGAAGATAAAAATTATTAACTAGCATCTCGAAAGTTCATTTCCCAGAAAGCTAAATCTATCGCGGCAATTCATCACAATTAGCGAAATCGTCTATTGTAAACGAGCACCATAAAAACCCTCGCACCAGATCATTTGCACCTATAAACCGTTCCCATCTAAATGAATGCTTAACCCGCCCCCTTACGACATTTTCGGCAACTATCCAACTCTGTCAACACTAATGACGGTGACGATTCATTGGTTGTCTTGAGAGAGACGTAATATAGTTAAAAATAATGACGAACTACAAATGATTCTTAAGTAGATGGTGAGAATATTTTTCTTTGTGGCGGGAACACCATTTGACTTTTCTGACGTGGCCAATTCTTTAATGATGCTATATTTCCTTTTGAGAAACATAATGAGAACTCCGTTGTCAGAGAAATAGATTGTAGTAAAGTTCAAGCTTACGTAGAATGAGCTAAAAGGAGCAAAATAAATACGCTTGTTTCTAGTTCACGAATTGTTCTTTAAGAACACGAAACATTTCTCGAAAAAGAAAGCTAGTAAAAGGGAAGCTAGTTCGGATGATTAATGCCGTCGTTGTACAGATTTGTTAATATTTTGAAGTTTAGATTGTTTATCATTTTCCGCAATAATGACACCATAAACCAGACTTGTAAGATACGTATGGATTCTGATCCTACTAATAATTTCTAATCTGTCAAATGGGATTAGGAAAAAAAAAATGTTGCCCCTGTGAAATGACATTTTCTAATAAATGAGAATTTGTTGTTAATCAATCGTCATTTTATTTTCTGTGTATTCACAGGATTTAAAAATCAAAAGCATTCTCAAATTGTCATAAAAAGATACAACAAAGGGGAAAAATACTCTATATTTTCATTTGCAATTAATTAATCAAGTTGTAGTCTTTTAAAGTTAGATCATTTACTCAATTTATTAATTTTTTATACATATAAATACATAAATTTAGCTCATATATAAACAATTCATCCGCTAATGGAGCAATTGATCTGTGCTGCTGCTCCAATTAAATTTACAAAAATGAATAAAATTCATAAAACAAAAGCGTTACTTAAGCAATAGCAGTGAACATTAAAAAGAACCTAAGTATATAACTTTTTGCTCTGTGGAATTAAAAAGAAAAGGATCAAGTACTGATATTTCTATCTTTTTTTATAAATATTCTAAGGATTAAATCACTTAAAATTAAGATATTGCATAGCTTTAAATCATACAACTCCAAATTCAAAGCGATTTGAACACATGTTCGGTAGTTCGATTTTGAATGGTTCGTCTATCTTTATTTTTTCTTTTTAATACTTACTTTTAATTATATAAAAGCAATAATGCGCACAAAAATGTTTAATATGTTCGTCAGAATGTTTAGCACAAATAAAAAAAAAGAAAAATATTGTTGTAACATGTAATTAAATAATTAATATGATAGAAATTAATTAATATTAGATAGGAATAAAACTGGTGTCATTTAAAAGCTTATTTTTCAAATTTCGAATTAAAATAAAGTTGTCTTTCATGTAATAATATGCTTCTAAATTGCAGTAGGAAAGTATATAAATGTACTGATTAATTTTTATTTAATTAATATTAAAAAAATTTCGATTGAATAAATATGAGAAATGTTTGGTAGTTCTAGTTCTATAGTTTGCCAATAAAGCATTTTGATTGATTTTTTTCGTCATGTATGCTTACTTTTAAGGTTGGTTTGTCAGTTTAAGCCATTGTTAAAATTCAAAATAAATATTCTTTGCAAAATCTAGAGATTACACAATTGATTACCGCTTCTTATGAGGATTTATTTTTGAAAAACAAAGGTTTCTGGATACCGGTTTAAGTAATAATAAAACGAGATGCACTAATAGGTTTGGAATATATTGCGCAGGAGAATAAATCAAGGCTCAGAAATGGCAAAAGACAAAATTCATTTATATTTTTCATACCATTTTGAAATGACACGAATTGACTATAAAAAAAAGCCTCTAATTGTAACTATATTTTCAAATAAGAGGTGAATTTAGACATTTTGCTGTTCTAAGCTGTGCATATTACGAAGTACTTCGCTTAATAAACTGAAATTCTTTACATATTTTTATGATTTGAAAAAAATTATCATTATTTTTAAAATGTCATGTTTTTCAGAAGGCTGGTAATATCGTTACCATTATTTCTTTGCACTTTTTTTTGCAATCTATGATAAATTTATCTTTTATAATTTCTGGTAACAAACTCCTTAAACTAAACATTTCTCTAGTAACAGCAGTAAATACTAAAAATAATCTATCGATATAAATTTTTGCATTGTGAAGTTTTTTTGGAAGGTCAAGTAAATTTATCAAATCCCTAACTTTTCTAAATAATCTAAGGATGAAACCACATAAAATTAGTATATTATACAATTTCATGTGTCATATTATAAACAGAAGTATGCTTAAAACACAGAAATAACTTAATTCGCTATTTCTTCAAAAGTAATGTTCTGAAGAATGAAATGGAGAAAAAAAATATTTTGGACTCCTAAAGCATAATTACTTATCCATCATTATATTGGTTTTATACAATGGAATAAAAAAGTCCTTGAGATGGATCATATGATAAAAGAGCAAATAATGCTACACACAAATTACAAAATGCATCATAATTATAGAAAATCCTTTCGATTCAAGTACGCCTTTCCAGTAAATGAGAAACACTGTTTACTTAAACTGGTTAAACGATTAACAAAATTTCACATTTAAAGTTATGAAAATAATTTTTAATTAGCAACAGGAAAACTATATTTTGCAAAATTAGTCTATCAGTAGTATGCACTCTTTGATATCATTTCTTAATATAAGGGGTGTTAAAATAAAAAGATACGAAACGAAACAGTGAGTATAAACGAAGACTTTATTCAAAATATACACCATAGACCTGAGCACAACGATCCCATTGATTAACGAGCCGAAGGATTCCTTGAAGGATTTGATCCGTCAAACATTCACGTGGCCGTAATCTATTCCTTCATTGTGTCCTTCAGTTCGTCGTTCGAGTCAAAGCGCTTCCCTTTCAGGTATTTTTTCAGAAGACCAAACACATGAAAGTCACAGAGTGATATGTCCGGGCTGTAGGGTGGATGGTCGAGCTACTCTTCTTGAACTTGGCCAGTTCCGTGTGTGTGACCCTGGAAAGGTGTGGATCTGCGTTATTATATAGTAGAACCATACCTTCCATGAGTAGGTTTAGTTATATTAACGTCCTGTTTTAAAGTAACATTAGGGCTATTTTGGGACGAACCTCGTAATTTTGAATCGCGGTTAGATGATGAGGACGGCTTCTACTTCGTGAATAGCCTCTGTAGTTTGTTCTAGATGGGTATGCGTAGCCTTCGGATTATCTTACAGTACATAAGAGTTAATGGTTCTGTGCTCGAGGAATTCAACAAGTAGCGAAGCTTGGACAGCGAACTGAACGACATTGTGAAGGACTGGGCCTCTTCACTGCCATATGAATTTAGAGAACAAGGAATACTTATGCTTGTTAATCAATAGGATCGTTGTGATCAAACGTATGATGTATACTTAAAATAAAGTCTTCGTTTATACCCACAGTGTCGTTTCATATCTTTTCACTTGAACAACCCTTGTAGTAACAAATAAAAATTATGAGACCAAAAGTACTTTCACAATACCAACTTTTCATAGATAAATATTTGTATTGAACACATTGATCGTTTCTTTTAAACAACAAGCTTAATTATGAAACTATGAATAATTTTTGTACTAAAAAATTCAAATTTCCACAATTTGCCACCAGTTGGAAGTACAGACTAATGTGTAACCCTTAACTTTATTTCCATATTCATAGTAGCAGTAAAGAGTATTGAGTTATCTATTTGGTCAAATTTTAAAATTTTCGATAACCAAATATATTTTTTGGAAGATGCTGTCTGAAAAGTATTTAAAAAGTATCTTTAACATATTGCTCAGCAAAGTAATAAACTAATTTAAGATTCTACCTTTTTACATGCATGGAAAAAAAATGTTTTGACTTTGGAAGAGTATGTGTGTGTGTTGTCTTGTGTTATTCTAAAAGAAACCGATCGGGCTATCCATCTGTGGGCTAATTGTACAGAATTGTTCCATTACTTTAATTAGCCATGCCAACCTTAGTTCGATCAATCATAATTAAGGAATCATGTGTCAACAGAGCACTCTCCACCAATTAGCAGAGACAGGTTAAAAATGGAAGCTTAAGTGATTCTTTAGCAATTTCCTTTAAATTGCATGAAAATATCTTACCTCACAAGAATATCTGCATAATTTTTGATAAATGTTATTTTTTAATACTAAAAGTCTTGATTTTCGAATAACTTTTCTAAAGAAAAATTGTTTTATAAATTTTAAATTTATTTCAAGAATAAAGTGCATTTAAAAAAAAAAGTTTCTTTTTCCCTTTTAAGAGATAATTAAAATATTATTTTCGTAACAAAATGTTTATGTAAGTAGAAATAAAAACTTTAAATTATAAAAAAAAAACTTATTTGATACACTTTTATCATCTGCTCTTTTTTCTAACAATTTGTTTTTTAAAAAAATCGTCTTCTATTTAAAGTAATTTTTACATTCTTTTTGAAATAAAATGCTGCGGAATTCTGAAATAAATTGTATTTTAAAAATAAATTTTAAATTATTAAAAATAATAGTTTTATATTTTTCAACTATCTGTTCTTTTTTTGTGGCTATTTGTTTTTAAAGAATTATCGTCTGTCAGTTATGGTATATTTTATATTCTTTTTTAAAAAATAAAAAAGGTGTAGAATTCTAAAATGAATCATCATTTATGTTTGATTTTAATTTTGAAAAACATATGATTCTTAAAGAATTAATACTATTTTAGGCAAAAAGGTCTTTTTGTTAGCATTTTCTGGTTTCTTATGAAGTATTGAAATCCTCAAAAAATTCTAACTCTAGTTTTTCATGAATCTCCATGTTGCAGGCTTACTCGAGTCCGAAAAATTCATTTCTAAAATTATTTCTTTTTGCTTGTCTGTCAGTATAAGAACTCGAAACAACTTCCAGTTAGATGGAGGAAATTTGACACATGGTCCTTATACCTAATTTGTAGAGTTCTATCAGAATTCGAACGAATTCATCCACAGGAAATATATCTATCAGATAACAAAGAGAGGCAATAATTATACACATATATAATAGAATACAAAATTTTAGCATGTAGATCCAAATCAAAGTTTGTAAGCATACAGGCGCGCTAATTCAAATACTAACGACTTAGATAAATGAAATTCCAAAACACAGTTTTATCATCTAAAGAGCAAATGTTTATAAAATTTTGAACAAAAATGAGAATTGACCCACTTGGCTCTCATGGACTTCATACCACTGAATTTAGTTGTTTACATACAAAAATGCAATGGTCTAGACAAAGGAAATTTAGTTTTTGATCCTAAATTGTAATCAGTTGTAAATCTAATTTTAAATTCTAATTCTACTAAAATTGTAATTATATGTCAGATTTTAGTTTCATTTAGTAAAAAAAAATGTCCAAAAGGCATTTTTAGTTTTCTTTACTACTCAATGAAGTGCAAAATTATTTACGGTTTTGTTTAAGTCGACATTATTGCATAAAATAATAGCATCTTTATTTGAGAATATACGAGAAAGTTTCGGGGGACCATTCTCATTCGTTTATAAATTTCTGTAATATATTTTAAAATACAAAGATAAGAAATACTTAATTATTATTTAATTCAAAATTTAAAAGTATTAATAATTTATTAGAGTAATTTTAGTTGGCGATAAATAGTCAAATGTGACAACCTACTGCTTTATTTTCTAATAACTCTAAAAGAGTAATTTTAAGAAAATTAGAGTAATTTTAGTTGGCGATAAATAGCCAAATTTGACAACTTATTGCTTTATTTTCTAATAACCCTAAAAGCAAAAAAAAAAAATGATGCCTTAAAAATGATAAATCGTTAATTTGTTGCCTACGCATTTTGAGGTTAAAAAACCTCAAACCAAAACAACATGTTTTCGCATGATAAAAAGTTCTTAATTTATTATTTGATAATACCAAAATAAATATGATAATACCATATTAAATGAACAAAGCAAAGCAATTTATAGCAAGTGCAACTTGAATGACATATACATTATGAAAATAAAAGCTGAAATTAAAATCCTTCTTTGAAATTATTGCCCAAAGAGAGCATATCATGTATAAAAATTTCAAGATTAATATTTTGAAATATCCTTAAACCATAACAATAAAAAGAGATTTAAAAAGCTCGTTAAAAGTGTTGAGAATAAGAAAATTTTTACTGTCAAAGCATTGAGCTTGAAATTTCACGATGACATGGAAGTTATACACTCAAAATGAACAAAACAATTAACTCGTCTGTATGAAACAATGGGCAATAATTTTAAGCACCTGTTGATGTTATGCTTGACTTCATAAAATATCTATTCATCTCTAGATGTTTTGTAGCATTTATTTATAAAAATATCCTCAAAACTCCCTTGTTTATGAATTTTAATTGGATAAGAAGTTCTTCAAACATATACTAATAAATTTTTCCTTCTTGTTTTAAATTGTTTTTCTCTACGTATTAAAAACGTCATAATGCTCGAAGTTAACACCAAACCGGTTTATTCACTAATAAAATCAATTATTAGCGGTGTCGAACACATTTTATTACATAGTTATTAAATTTCCCAGTGTTTAAAAAAAACTGTTCCTCCGAACAGGTTTGTATTACAAAATATCCAAGTTGATACTTCTCTCTCTTTCCCATTTACTAATTTGTTGTTGTTGCCAAAACAAGATCATGAATATTTTAGAAAAATTAAGACTTCGACCTGCTTCAAAAATGTAAACAACTAAACTTATCGAAGGCCGTGAGAGTTTCTTTGGTTTCTTTTCATGTTTAATTTGAAAAACGTGCTTGCTTTAAAAGAAGAACAAGAATTTTGTGAGCAACAACCACTGACTAGTAGCAGTAAAATTTGACATTTATGTATTCCCAGCCTGTACATTTCCTGTCCCGCTTCCTTTCAAAACCCAAAGAAGATAAATGGATTCGTGAATCATTTGAATGCTGAGGACATTCACATAAACATTTCAGGGGCAGTGTTACGATATTTAAAGGAATGTCTTTTTGAAATTTGGTTCTTTTTTTATCGTATGAGAGCAAGTGTTTGGTGTTTAGTATGCAGAAAGGAAGATATGTTATAATAAAGCTCAATGTGTGTGTGTGTTGGCGCTCTACAGGCCAGACCGTTGGACCTACAGCTACCAAATTTGGTACATGTATACCTTGGAGGTCGGGAATGTGCACCTCTGAGCCCTTTTTTCGAATTTTTAATTAGAATTTGAATTAATTAAAATTTAAGCGAAATGTCGACGTTTTTCCACTATAACTTCCTAAAATATAATCGGACAAAAATGAATTTAACATCAATTTAAAGATTAAAAAATTAGCTTTCTAATGGTATCAAAGTTTTAATGCATAACTTAAGCTTCTATTTTTAACGAATTTTTAAAGAAATATTTTTACCATGTTTTTTTTAGCACGTGACCGGATAAAATAAAAGAAAACAATGACGGAAGTTCGAATTAAAAAAAAAACTATCATCGCAAATTAAATCTGAAGAAATGCAACTTTTAGCACGTGACTGGATAAAATAAAAGATATATAAAATGTGATATTTTCTAAAAAAATAAATGCAAAGCAAAGGTTTCTATGATCGTTTCCAATATCTAAATCATTTATTTAATAATTTTTTTTCCCTTTCTTTAAAAAAAAACATATTTAATATTTTGGCAACATCACCGAAAAAAAACCTTTTTAATTTCAGGCCAATCAATGCCCGGAATTACTTCAAGGCTAATGAATATTAGATTTAATTGAAAATTTTAGAACGCATTACTCATGGCGAACCAGCTGGTAGCCAAAGGCGGCTAGTGAGTGAATAAATCTTAGCGAGCTATTTATAATGGCTTCAAAAAAGCATTCGAATTATTTAGGCTGGTTTCAAAAGTTTTCAATTATTATTTATTTTTTAGTTTACAGGATTGGTTGGTTTGTGTAGTTGAATGGCGCAAGAGCCCTATTTGGCCATGCTGCGCTAATCAAATGGTAAAAGTATAAAATTATTTAAAAAAACAACTATTTATGAAACTATCACAGGTAACAAATGAAAAAAATTTCCAAAATATTCGTTTACAGGAATAAGCTTATGTAGCTTCTTGGCATAGGGGTAATGAGTCTTTCCCGTGATCTGGGATTTCCGGTTCGGGCATGGTCGTTGTTCTTCTCCTTTGTTAAATCTGTGAGATGTGTGGATGTCTACCCCCCACTGTAAAAAGGGGGTTATGCAAGCGAATGGGTTGCATGAAGTAGCTAAGCCTTACTCGTCGTGAAACAAGAGACGCTCTCTCGACTTAAATCACTGGCAGAACTGTCAGCGGGCTTGTAAAGTTCTATAAGTAACAATAACAGAATACGGCTTATAAACGTCCAAATACAGATTTTGAGAAATGTGCGAATCTATGAATTTTAGATATTTTTAGATGTTGCATTCACGCTCACACTAATAAAAACATAATATATTGTCTGAATATCTGAGAATGAATATGGTATGAATATTTGTGATATAATATACACAGAAATACAACAAGATGGATTATATATAATTTTTAATCTACCTTTGTATGTGTTAGGAGTCAAATTTTGGATGAAATCCATTTAGTACAAGTATGCCTCTTCATCTATCTTGACGAATATAAACACGATATTTCGATAATGAACGAGCTGAATGGATGAAATTTGGTATATGTCTGTTTTGTTTTATATCAAATTTTGTACCGCATTTTCGATTTGAATACTTATTTAATTTGCAGGCCAAAGCGATAACAGAAATAAATACTCTTTCTTGTCGCTGTAATAAATAATATTCGCAAATACCTAGACCTTTTCAAGACCATTTAATAGTTAAGACCAAAATGTCACTCGCCAAAATCAATCTGAATTATTACCTCATAACTGTAATACCCTAAGGAACCAATTGAACAAGGATCCCACAAAGGCAAACAAAAACCAACATTAAAGGACCCAGACCGAAGTTACCGCAAAGTTTGTATATTTATAAACGTCATACAGATGTTTACGATGTTATTAGGGGCCGCGGTAGCCTGGTTGGTAGAGCGTCAGTCTCGCAACCAAAAGGTACTGGGTTCTGTCCTCGTCTCTGCCAAAGACCGCCGTGCAGGCTGATGGCAGTTGGGGCACGCTAAATACATGGTGACTGCAAAGTCATCCAAGTTCACTTAACAAATGATACCTCTAGAGATATTGAATCAGGGATGAGTCGGTCCCTGATTTGGATATAAATTCTGACTTGCGGATGGATGAATAAGTTCGACCTCCTCTGAAAAAGGTTGTGTCGTGTGTGTTCGAGCAAAGTCGTCCTTTCACCTGAACGGTGCTCGTTCACAGCGAAAGGCGGTCACTTCTGCCTTAATTCGAAAGAGCTCCGCTCATTCGGGCTTGGTATGACCAAGTGGTAAAGAGACCCGCCACCAAAATGTTATTAATCCTTTTTTTTCTCTCTTTAATTAGTAATCTCTATATAACTCACAGCTAGTGACCTTAAAAATATAAAGTGTACGGGAACATCAACATTTCAACTCATTGTCGCCATTTGTTTTAAGGCATTTAGGTTTCTTTTACTTGGTTAAACTTAATGCGAAAACATTAAATATAACTGCTTGCGTCCTGGCTTAGGGTTAGCGCGTCTTCCCCGTGATCTGGGCGTCCCGGTTTGGGCATGATTGTGATTCTGTGTTACGTCTGTGAACTGTGTGAATGTGCCCCCATGTAAAAAGGGGTTGTGCAAGAGAATGCTTGTGTGTGTCATCTTCATTTGAGGTAGAAGTCAGATTTCTGCGTTCGGGTGCTCAGGGATCTTTACCCTCAGAAGTCAACCCCTTTCAGTGTTAACATGAACACAACTAGAGCAACATTAAATATGGCTATGCAGGATTTCACATCGATGGGATTCTCTGGATGGTTTGCCGCTTCTCCTTTTTTTTAAAAAAAGAGGTTCCATCTTTTCTTCATCCAACTGGTTAGATAACTCAGTGTTATAGGCACTGGAGGGGATAACAGAAATGTCATTATGTTATGTATCATATTTTGGATATATTGTGTCGGATAAAAGTTGTTCAAAATGGATACGCTATTTTTTATTGTGAAACTTAACATAAAATATGCCATGAAAAAATAGAGGATAGAACTTATCCAACGGCTTTTCTGATTAACCCTTTTTCTATTAATTTACAATCTAACTCTAGTAAATAATCTAGCATTCCTATTTTTCTCTGAAATATTCATTATGAAGGTCATTTTTATGAAATTCTAATTCAATTTAATGTATTAAGAGAGTAGCATTTTTTTCGTTTGAGATTTTCATTTTCGTCAGAGATTTTTCGTTTCAAATTAACTATGCGATTGGGCAATTTCATGCATTTAATATTTATCAAAAACTAATGTTTTAGAATTTATTTATTTGAGAGAGTAACTAAAATTTTAGCTTAGATCCATGTCAGGTTACAGAAAATCTTATTTTGAGTGATTTTTATTTAATTTTATTCACAAATATGTTTAAAGAGTTCTTATAAACTTTGAAGAGCAGCATTAAAAGAGCATGCATTAACTTTTCTTAGATGTACTATTATTAAAAAAGGATTTAAAAAATGATTTCTAAAAAAAAGAATTCTTCATAAACGGAAGAAAAGATTATTGATTTTTTTAACTTTTTTCTTTTGAAAAATGTTTGAATATAAATAAGTTTCTTTTTTAATAATTTGAATCGTTTTAACTAATCAAAATGTTATTCATTTTATATGTAATAAATTATGAAAAATAAAAATAAAATTTATTGAATATACTTCTTTTAAGAACTGAATTCATGGCTTAGGGCGTCTAAAAAGAATCAGCTGCAGTGGTTTCCCCGAAATTTTCTCGTATGCTCCTCAATAAAGGTGTAAAAAAATTCTAAAGTTCGATTCAGTGTTGCAAGCAAATGGCTCGGGAAAGAAAAGAGATCCTATCTTTAACACAAACATTTATTTGAGACACGTACACACACATGACGACACAATACAAATATTTAAGTTTAAATGCTTTTAAACTTTCAAAAGGGGAATCTAAAAAGGAACTTATAGTTCCGCGAAAGTTTGGCTGTTTTCGCCATCGAAGTCTAAAACGAAATTCTAAAGTTCTCAGGTGAGGAGTTCAATTTTTATACTGGCGAGAGCGCCATCTATAGGCTGTTTCTAAATTTTCCAAAAAGGTCTTACTCCCTTTTAACACATAAAATTATGGACCTCAAGTAGAGCTACGGAATCCTCAAGTGGCATTGGCCAATAATAATTATGTAATAGACAACCTTGGCTTAAATCTAGAATCATCACTGAGCTTATCAAGCAAAAATGATTTTTGAAAGTTTTCTGTTTTCGGAAAATTCAGACCAAAATATAAGACGGACTATAATTTAAGCGCAGGAACACTTAGGCTCAAAAATCTACACTTTAGATTCTAAACTTATATACCAAATTTCATTTATCAACTTTTTACTTTTTATCGTATTAACTTATATTCGGATAGCAGAATAGTCAGCTTGCTTTTGAATGGATTTCATTTTAAATTTGATTGAATACTGGAAATTCGGTGTTAAGACCTTATATCAAACTTCATTCGTCTAGTTCAAAGTATTTTTGTGATATATTCAGAGATAGGCATAATGTAAAAAAAAAAGTTTTTTTTTGAGAATTTTTTTAAGAATTCCTGAAGTTTCAAATTTTCCAAATCTCCATCAATATATTGTTTGACTTTTACAATCCTTTCTGTGTACTTCGTATGCGATAAAATAATAAAAATGAGTCATAAGATAATAAAAATACTTTATTCAGTTGCAAAATGCATCCAAAACTGACAAAACAAATCAATTCTTGCTTGGGTGAAATGAGTTCAATGAAATTTGGTTCATGCAGAGTGTTGCCGAATTCGACCGACAAATTCAGAGGAGTGGCAGTAAGCATCAAGAGGATAAAGAATCACCATACAGCATGGGGTCCATTCAAATAATCACCATACAGCAAATGACGATTAGCGGGTGCAAATCACAAAAATGTAGAGTCGGAGAACTGTAAAAAAATTAATAAAAAAAATAACAAATTGTGTTTCAAATATAATTTTTTTTAAATTAAAAGTACATTCTTAAAAGCTTGTTTTTCATGCTAGTAATATACGGATTTCATGATCTAGGGGGCCGTAAATTACTGAAAACGAAACCCATATTTGCAAAAATATTAAAATTAAAAAAAAACGAAAGCTTGAAAACATAAGGAATTTTATAGTCTATAATTTGATATAAGCGTGTAGTGCAAGAGCTGGGGAGTTTTAAAAATATTCAATGGAAACCAGAAAACGTCCCTTGTGACCGGTGGTTGGTGGGTTCTAATTAAGATAAGCCTTCTTGTGTAACAATAATTTATTATTAAAACATATAAGGTTACGTTACACACAGACACAAACAGAGAGTGGACAAAAAACACGTTAACACATAACGATAACAGAGGCCTAACTGACTGTCTCTCTAAGCACTCGCCAGAGGGCGGCGTGTAATGAGTGAATCATAGTGTAGGGGGAAAACAGAGTGCTACATCCTGCAATATCAGCACCAATGTTCGCAAAGAGCACTGTCAAGCTCATTTTTGTGATTTTCACCTACTAAGCATCGTTTGCGACCCCTTGCTGTATAATATTCTTTATCCCCCTAATGCCTACAGTCACTCCTCTGAATTTGTCGGTCGAATTCAGCAACTATCTGTATAATCTTTAGATGTAGAAATGTGCTGTTCTGAACACTTTTTCTTCTCAAAATAATTTATTAAAGATTAAGTTAAATTTTGATATTTTCCCGTCATAATATATAAAAAAACTGTTGTGTAAAAATAATTTTTATACCTATTTAAAGTTCAAAAAATATTTTTTATCACATCAGTTTATCTTTCAGCCAACTTGTATCAAACTTTTATCATTTGTTGGATATATTTCAGGTATAATTCTGAACAATACATTTCATTTCTACAATGAAAGTCAAAACATTTTTATCTTTTCATCAAAAATTTAAAGGTACGATTTTATTCTATCGTTAAAAGCTGAGGAAAAATATTCTGTATATTATTTGTGAGACTACATTCGGAATTAGAAAATGAAGTTACAATATGCGAAGGATATGGTATGATTTCATGGAGCTTGATTTCATTAAGAATGTTCACATGTACAAACAATTTCTGATTAATTAAGGTTAGGTTTAATAAAACAAATGGCTTTAGTATGTATCACAACTGATTATTCAAAATAAAATTATTGAAGACCATATTGTTGTTGTTACATATGGCACTTTACAAGCCCCTTGACTGAAAGCAGTTTGCGATTTAAGCCTAATTTAGTATCCCTTGTTGTTTCAAGAACGTCAACTATGTCCAAGAGTACGACTTCATGCCTCACATTGGATTGCACAACCCCTTTTTACAGGGGAAAGGACATTCACATTAGTCACACACATTACCGCTTCATGCCCTCGCAGCTATAACCCTCTTGTTATTTAAACTGTGTAATGAGCATGAAGTGGGAGAGACATGGAAAGATGCTCCTGTTCTGTCCATCCCTGTGACTAGTGTGGCATTTATAGATAGATATAGGGGTAGGGATTTTAATATTGGATAAAACAAAGCCGAAGGAAATGAGCTTTTTGAAGTCCAGACTTGGAAGTGGATTTGGCTTATTAAGTTAAATATCATGCAGATTCTGAAATATGTTAATGAAAATTTAAAAAAAAAAACTGGAAACGTAGACAGAAAAAAAAAAGAACAACACACACAAATACAAATAGATGCTATGTACAAATACAAACACTAGTCACGGATAGAACACCGAATAACAACCATGTCCAATCCGGGACTCGAACTCTGAGCACCCATATCATAGCGGTTTAGTTTAGTTTAGTTATATTAACGTCCCGTTTTAAAGCAAAACGAGGGCTATTTGGGGACAGACCTCGTCATTTTGATCCAAGGTCAGATAACGAGGACGACACCTGAACTGCCCCCCCCCCCCCTCCACAGCACGCCACACTAGAGGGAGGACGTTTGGCCTGACAGATTTAACGTGCAAGAGACCCCCTCACACGACGGTTCTTCAGTGGAATCGAGTCTCGAACCTGAAATCCTCCACTCACAGAAACGACACGCTACCCCTATGCCAGGTCGCCGGCATGAAGATCATGTAAATGAAGTTATGCAAAAGAGAGTTTATTAAATTTTACAATCAATTTTTCTGGCCTACTAGATGATCGTCAAACACGGCTATACATAAAATGGCATTTAGCAGTCTATCAATCTATTTTTAAATTTTAATTAAACGTCTACATATAAGTTTTCTAATAAAGATTAAAAAAATCTCCCCGCTTTGAAAAAATTCACTCAAACTATAAGGAACTTACAAAATAACTTGTTACTATTTTAAGCAAGCGAAGAGTTCTGCCAATTTGAAGTTGTGCTCACTATTGCATAAAGACTTCGGTCCTCTTGAACGCAAAGAATCATTAATAATCCAGAAATAAAGAACGAAACTGTAAGAAATAGACACTTTAATTATATACATGTCACACGGTCCAATGAAAATTCAACATTTTTAATACAAGAGTTTGAACAACAGAAAACCTCAAGAGAGTTGATGAATTTTTAGAATTTTTTTTTCCTTTTATTATTTCTTTTCCCGCTTTTTTTTTTATTTAAATGAAGAATGATAACTGGCTTTGTTGTCTGTAACTGACGTTTTAAAAAAATAGTAATAAATAATAACGGGTAAGAAAAGGGCAAAATTTAATGAAATAAACTGCTTTGGAAAGATACTCGTGTTATTACAAAGTGCAGAAGTGAAACTGTTGGACAGTTCCAGTCAATTCCAGACGGTCTCTTGTTATTTATTTTCATACGCAATCACAGCCACGGACTTCTTTTGTTAAAAATGATATTTGCATCTCAAAGGATCTCAGACTTATGTTTTTAATTATGTCTTTCGTTATTTTCTTTTTCTACTATTAGTAATCTGGAAAATTATTTCATTTTAAGAAGTAAAGTCCTCTGCGAAAAATGTATATTAAAAAGAGAGAGAAAATTAAGGAAACTAAAATGCAATTCAGTTTAATATTAAATACCGTTGGTCAAATAATACAAGTGGATAAATTTCTTTAAAATCCAAACAACAAAACGATAAAAATTTACAGTAATTTCAAATTGAATAGATTTTACCTTCTTTTAAAATATGTCACAAAAGTAACGGAAGATTTGAATTTGTCATCATTCATGCAGTAAATAACCCTTTAAAAAATTATTTGACGGCTTAGGTTTAGGGTTAGAAAAATGGAGCATTACACGATAGAACAACGATTTAAGCAATATTTGAATTAAATAAAAAAAAATCTTGTTCTTTGAATTGTTATATTTTTATTAAATTGTAAAGTACACATAAGGTTATGCATGGAATAACACACAAAACCAATGGTTTCTAAGGCTTAGTTGGCACATACACATTCTTTTGTTGAAATTTCCGATGACCATTTTACATAAATGTAGCCGAATTTGGTTGATGCAGCTTCAAACTTCCTCCTTCAATGCACGAGTACTTGAGGGCCCTTTGGAATAGACCTTTGACTTCAAATAACCACATAAAAAGAATCCAGGTGTTTACTCACACGACCCAGGGGCCCAATTCTCAAATTTTTCAGCTGTGGGCGTCAGACTTTCATTATTTTTCAAATATTGCTCAACGATGAAAACACGTTGTTCTATTGTGTAACTCTCCATTTTTATTAACCCTAAACTATCAACTGCCAAATGTTTTTTTCTAATATGATTAAACACTTTATTGCACAAATGGTGGCAAATTTAAATTTCCAGCTAATTTTGGGACACCCTTTATGTGTCTCAAAATATTTTGGAAGCTTTTAATTTTATATTTTCTTACCGGCAATATCGAAATGTCTTATTTATAATGTTTTTACGAAAACTCTGCAATAAAATTGTTCGAAATAAGAAAATCGAAAAAATATTTTAAAATTATTGGTAATATTTTATGTTTCAGTTTAATTAGAAATGAAATGCAAAAAATGATTGGCAACCTCAATCAATTATAACTTTAATTCGGTTATGGTAAATTGTTCTAAATTTTAAAAGGCCTGGTTTAATATACCAACAAGGACACATTGTTTTATGAGTACTAGACTTTGCCGATACGTAGTTGACAATTACTCAACTAATTTTTTGTGTATATGAAAGTTATTAAAGTAAGACAGTCGCTTTTTCATTACATTGTGGGAAATATGCCCTACTTTTTTGAGAACTAGAGGAATAGATGGTTTTCTGATAAGCGATCTTGTCATTCTTTTGACAGTTATTTTTAAAATTTTATTCTTTAATGAAAAATTTAAAAATAAGCATGGAGCATTTTTAAATCGAAATTTATTTTGTTTACATTAATCATCGAACATAAATCTCTACAAAAGTCAAACAAGTAATTAAAAAAAGTAATTCGAGGACTGATAATTATAACATTTCACAATCCTGAAGTTCTCT
>JAPMOQ010015486.1:1453472-1471049 GCA_026543055.1 Argiope trifasciata | reverse complement strand
AACAATTTATGCAGATCAGGAGATCAATTCATCAGATGAATATTCTCATTTTTAGAAATTCATGTTACCAAATGAAATCTATGTGGTACAAATTCTGTTCATCAAAAAATATATAAATAAAACTTCATTTGTGCCTGGTGAACTCTTACTCTTAACACTTTAAGACATTTGAAGCCATTTAATTTGATTTTTGTCATTATTATAACACTTCTGATTCATTATAATTTTTTCTCGGAGTAGAAGAAAAGTTAAGATTATATAACTTACTTATTATATAAACTCCTTTTTTTAAGGGCCCGCGGTAACCTGGTTCGTACAGCGCCAGTCTCGTAACCGAAAGGTAACGAGTTCTGTCCTCGTCTCGACCAAAGACCGCCATGTTGGGTAATGGCAGTTGCGGCATGTTAAATAGGTAGTGACTGCAAAGTCCTCCAAGTTCCCATAACAAATTATACCTCTTGGATACTGAATCAGGGATGAGTCGGTCTCTGATTTGGATCTAAATTCTGACTTGCTGATAGACAAATGAGTGTATGAATGAGTTCGACTGCCCCCTAAAAAGGGTTGTGTCTGATGTGTTCGAGCAAAGTCGTACTTTCACCTTAACGGTGTACGTTAAAAAAAACGAAAGGCATTAATTCGAAAGAGCTCCACTCACTCGGGCTTGGTATCATTAGACCCACCACCACAAACATTAACATTTAATTCATGGATGAGGTTTCGGCTTCAACAGTGAAATCAAAACAATTTTTTTTTTTCTAAAAATTTTTAATTTAGGAATTTGTACACTTTTATTTAACATCAATTCTCGAACTTCTTTCAATAATTTAAGATGCGATGTGCAATGCGAATTCTGTAGTTGTCTGCATATATCTCCCCTGTCTTCAACATTACATATTTTAAAGATAAAAAAATATTTTCCAGAATATCATTATATAGTTTCTTTAAGATATTTTGTGGCTTTCGGTAATCTGTATTATTAGACTTTCTTGAAATAATCTAATGGATTCAATTTTACGCTTTAATAAATTCTTAATTTAAAAATATTAATGATTCATCTTAGATAAAGTTTTAAGAATTTTGCGAATTTTTTTGCGGAAATTGGATTAATTTTTTTTACTATCTACTACCCGCTTTTATCGACCAGTCCGTTAGTGAATTTTAATAATTAAAATTTTAGTATTTAAATATTTTATGTAACTTCTGTTTCAATAGCTTTTTCATCAAAGTGTTTTAAAGCTTCAAATTTTGATAGTCATATAATTCACTCATAATATAATAAAGGTAACTTTCAGCCATTAGGTAATATCTTCCCAAATTTCTACTAGCTCTAGTAGAATTTATACTGTAATTTAAAATGGAAATGATTAAACCAATAGCCAATGGCCATACCATGCTGAAAGCACCGGTTCTCGTCTGATCACCGCAGTTAAGCAACATCGGGCGAGTTCAGTACTTGGGAGGGTGACCACCTGGGAACACCTCGTGCTGTTGGCATATTTTGTGAAATGTAATGACACATGGAGAAGAAGAACAAACTTGGAACTTTACAATCTATACAAAGAGCCTGACAATAAAATTTATCTCAATACAAAGACTAAAATGGGCAGGACACTTGATTGGAATGAAAGATGACCGAACCACCAAAAAGATCTTCGGCGCTAAACCATCTAGAACCCGCAAAAGGGGTAGACCGAGGATCCGGTGGATCGAGTGTCTAGAAACAGATCTAAAAGTTCTCAGAGTTTTAATAACTGGCGAAGCCTATCCAAGAAGCGGGCAGCCTGGAATTCAATTCTGCGGAAGGCCATGGCCCACCCTGGGCTGCAGCACCACTGAAGAAGAAGAAGATTAAACCAATATTAATAAAAAACATTTTTTATTAAAACAAAGCATTTAAAAAAAATATGAGTACTGAAAACAAAGTCGCTGAGTATTTATACCCTATGAATAATAAAGAATAACCTTTTTAATTTATGATATATCTAAAAAAAATATTTAACAAATTTTCTCAGATTCATCATGAACAGATGGATTAATTAACAATGCTTTATTTTAAATGCATCCAACATTAAGAAAATAAACAACTTGAAATAATTGGTCGAAACCATATTATGATAAACATGTTAGAGTGGAGAAAAAAATTGTATCCTTACTCATTTGGTGGTGGAGAAATGATTTTTTGGCGAGAAAATTAGTTTTTAATTAATAATTAAAATTATAATGAAAAATTCAAAAAAGGGAACCCAAGTGCACATTCCCGATCTCCAAGGTATGCATGTATCAAATTTGGTAACTGTAGATCGAACGGTTGCTGGCCTATAGAGTGCCAACACACACAGCCATACATTGAGCTTTATTATTAAGTATGTATTATACTATGACTGTGGCATCCATGTTTGTACTCATGAAGCAAATTCTCAATTTTATGAGTAAAGTAATAATTGATTGGAAGTAAGGAAATAAATAAAGATTAGGGTAATTATAATCGATAAATTATCCGTATTATTCTAACATTTTACAATTCATTAGTTTGCTTTTTTAAATAAATTTATTTATATGATAACTAAACTAATAGAATTTTAATCGACCTGAATGTGGATCCTCCCTCTTCTTGGCCAGAGATCTTAGGTAATAGGCTTATCTTCTTTACAGAAAATCATTTGTAACTTTATATCTAGTTTATATTAATCAACGGAATTATCCCGCCAAAATGAACTTTCTCGCATATTCTTAATGAATTGTGATGCCAAAAAACATGCCAACGAAACTTACATGGCATTAGCATATAATAGTTTCAAAATATTTACTTTTAGCGTGAATTTAACATTTTTACTGAATCTATCGTGTCATCCTAGACAAGTTATTTAGCGATTAATCCCTGGTATTTGTTAATAATTTCCAAAAATCGAATCTGTGTTAGATTGAAACCAAAATTTGACATAAAATTGGACTTGTAGTCACAAATATACCATATCATAATACACCATATTTCCATACCAAATGTGATATATTTAAATCATTACATTTTTGAATTATTGCGTTTACACGTTTCTGAGCGTACAGACCGACAGGCAGTCAATCCGTAAAGAGATTTAACACAAAATTTGACAAGTGATTACACAGATGCTAACTCTGTGTACCAAATTTTATCTATCTTACTCCCTTCCTTTTGTAATGATCGAGTAAAATTATATGCGAATACCTGGCTGGATGGACTTCCAATAAACAGATTTGTATTTAAAAATTGATATAAACCGGTAAATTTGGTGCAAAAACTATATGGCAAATTTCAGCCATTTAGCTCAAATTGTTTTTGTATTAGCTAGCGGATATTTTGCAACAATGCATTTTTTTTTTTTTATTCAGAAAGGTCTAAAATATAAATATTTGTCAAAATTTCTAGTCCGCACATCTTGACGATTATATCCCTATATTATGTATATGAGGAAGTAAAAAGAATCAACTTTAATTTTAAAATCTTGGAAATCTTTCAAAACAAGGATGGTACGAAAAGGAAATCCGCGCTAAAAGATAAAAAGAACCACCTGCTTTAAAGTTATACAATTTATTTAAATGCATAACTTCGACAAACCGTTCAGTATTCTAAATAACGCTTTTTAATATCATTAGTATGCGCATCCATCCTTGTTTAGAAGTCGTTTTCAGTTGACTTTTGACCTCTGGCAACGGATGTCATTTACCTCGTGAGTCCAGGGAGATACTCGCCGTGAAAACGATACGAATCTGTCTGCATCGGTGTGGTCATCGAATCTTCCGAATACTATTAGATGGATAGTCGTCTGTGCATAAAAATCACGCAAGTTCCCAGACATTCTGCGGGCGGGTACGCATGCGTTGTTGCTATGGTAACGGATGTTGCTCAAGCCATGTAAACGAAGCACCTGTTGCAGCCAGACATTTTTTGAAAATTTTTCGACTGAAGTTTCTCCTTACCGTGCCTCAAAACAGTGGCATCATCGCGATGTTTTTTGTTCCATCGTTCGCAGGATTGTTTGTTTAGGCAGGTGTCTGAGTTGGCATATTAAACAACTACGACAGATTGGATATACTCAATTTTTTTTCTTTGTTGTTGTTAATTTTGTGATTATGGGAAGTGCGTGCTTCAAAGAAAACGTAACACCTTCGACGGAATACTTCGTTTACAGATGCTACAGGTAAGTAAACGCTGCTTTTGTAATTTGTGCCACTTAAGTATTTTGTCCAATTGAATACAAATTCTTTACAAAAAGTTGATGTGAAATTAAAACCATGCTAAGAATGCTGAATTTTTTAAATCTAATTATTATAATACAAATAAGTTAAATAATATAATAATGTAAATAAGTCAAATAATAAAATAATACAACTAATTATAATAATATAAATAAGTTAAATTTTTTAAATATAATTGTTATAATACAAATAAGTTAAATAATATAATAATATAAATAAGTCAAATAATAAAATAATACAAATAATTATAATAATATAAATAATTAAAATTTTGAAATATAATTATTTTCAACACAATTTTTTAGAGGAAAAAAAATGAATGCATAATCTTTAAAATTAATGTGGTTTTATCTCTGTCTTTAATTTTAATACGTTATCTCTAATCCGCTCTTAAGCGCTATCTTATTTTTAATGTCTTAATACGTTTTTATCTCTTACCTCAACTGATAATAGGAAAAATGGGTAAGTGTGTTGGCGCTTTACATGTGAGAATTTGATTCAGAATTGTCAGATTTATTTTGGAAAATGGAGATGTACTCTTCAAAAAGATTTTTTTTTTTGAAATTTTAACTAGGAATTTATTTAATTAAAATTATTTCACTTTTATAGCTCTTATAAATTTTTTGGCTAACTATAGCTTTTAAAAAATATTCTTGCACCAAATAATACATACTTTTAAAATTCAAACCTTTAGTTTTTTTTTTTTAAATAACTGGGCAAATTTTTCTTAAAAGTTGACAATTCTTTAAAAATTGTTCTCAGATAATCTTCAGAAATAAATGTCATTGTTAAAATGAAATTTAATTAATTTGATTCAATCAAATTGACTTCCTTGTTTCTTGAAATATTTAATCATGTGATTTTCTTCCATTATTAAAATCCAAGTTTTAAAAAATATATATTCATTATCTATATCTTTGCTTTAGGAATCGGAAAGTGATATCCCAGAATAATACTAATTCATTTAACATTAAACACAATTTTACGGCACATTAACCACAATCAATATTCCCAGTGAACCAGTTTTTGTATTGAATTAGTCTATAAAAGGCGACATTGTGAAATATCGGTTCTTGATTATTCTTGCAATTTTTTAAATGTTTACGAAACAAAAATAACGCAAACTGGCTTTGAAACAATTGATGTGTATTGATTAAATGGTAATTCGAAAAAAGTCATTTGATGATTTTGAAAAAAAAAATCATTTCTGTTAAAAAATTTTATAGCAGAAAAATTCGCTACCGTTTTCAAAACAAGATTACAATAGCATGCTATTGCATAAGTTTTACCGTTACACGATCATAATAGCACATTATTAAATTAAGAATCTTTAACTGCCTAATTTTTGTTGTTTTTATAAATTAAAACTTTTCAAAAAGCTGAAAACTTTTGCACTGTATCCCTTGTACATTTTTTTCTTTTTAATAGCTTTATAGTTTCTACATTGCTTTGGCCATATAAACTAGAAAACTAAGCGAGAAAAAAGAAATATAAAGCTTTCTAGCTAACATTAATATTCTCTTTTACACAATCTTTCTAATTTAATATATATATATTTAAAATAAAAAATGCAATCGAAGTACTAGTCCCCCATCAACCAGTGGTCCGAATTCGAAGATTTTTCTTTCATATGAAAGCTTATGATTTCTAGATTTGCCATTGCTGGATTCCTGCCTTTCACTATCTTTTGATTTACAAGTGAAATGTTTTAAGACATTGCTTCGATGCTTATTCTCTATGACAAAAAATGCAACAGAGTTCCTCAGCTATAACCATTTTAATAAATTCTAAAATTTTAATTTCGTGTAAATGCTTATACCCTATAATTACGTCATCAATGGCCACTTAACCTTCTTCTAATTATTTTAGAGATATCACAAAATAAAATTTTATCAACGTTCCAAACCCGAATAAATAGACCAATTTCGAAAATTTGAAGACATTACTAATCAATCAAAATACTCGCTGTTTATTAGGACAGTTTGAATTGAAATGATACTTTCTGTTGTTGATATATATATTATTTCGAATTTCAATTGACATGTTTAGATTGATATTAATATTGTAAGTGAAGAGGTGGTCGTTAAAGATGATTAATACTATAAAAAGCTGGGAAATATTGCATGATATCATGTAGTAAGTATATTGAGCTTTCTTTTTTCTTTATATAAAGTAAGCCTCCCTGCAAATACAAACTATTCCTTGGCTTGATTCTTTCTTTTTGCAAATTGAAATGAAGAACTAGCAATCATGTCAACTTTGTCGTACGCATGTTCAATATCTATCATTATATATTTTCTTTGAAGAAAAGTGAGAAGAAGTTCAAAATTTGGCAAGGATTTACCAATTCTGGTGTCACGGTGACAAAAATTCATTTGCCTTGAATATTACGGTCAACCAAAATTATATTTCTCAGCTACAAACAGACAGAATAATTAAGCATCGAATACACTGACATGCTTTTTGAAAATTATCTAAATAAAAATATATGCAGAATAAACTGTCTAACTTACTGCATTGTTAAGTCAGGGATCATGTTTGAATGTAGTCAAATAGATGCACAGACTTTCTAAATAGTTTTAATTCATAATGTGATAGAAACCTTCATTTTAGAACAATAATCATATACTAAATTTTCTCAGCATAGATTAGTGCATTTTACTTTCTCATGTATGAAGTATATTGTAGAGAAATTATCAAGAAATTCAGTATCAAGATTTCTACGAATTTCTACTATTGAGACATCTCCGAGTTCTAAAAGCTCATTTTTGGAATTGTCTGTCTTTTTAGATTTTTTGAGTGAAATGTGTTAGAAAAAATCTGAACATATCTGCCCTAATACAAGTGAATACGACTTCTATAAAATACACAGAGTTATATCGGAAACATTATGTACAGAGTTTTAAGGTGCATAGATGTGTTTAGAGTACATAGACAGATACAGAATCAAGAACGCAATAACTTATATAATTGGAATTTGCAATTTGAACATATAGAACTGTAGTTTCCTTCAATCCAATGGTTTACAATTATTAACACGCAAGTACATCTATTAGAGAATATTCAAAAACGTTTCAAGTGGAACACTCCCACTGGTCGAAATTGTAATCTCTCTTACTAATTTTTGAGTTGACAAGTCACTATTGAGTCTCATATTCTATAATATGTTTAATTACTTGTGGTCTAAATTGTTTTATAGCTCAGTCTTTAATATTTTTTTACAACTTAATTGAGTAAATATTGCTTGATATCTTTTTAAATATCATATAAAAGAATGGATGAATTATTCTGATAACAATTGTTTCAATGGTCATAAATGCATATGACTTTATTCTACGAAGCACAAAAAGTTCATGGGTTTGATTCATAAAAATCCGAACTCTCATGTTCACGATTTTATAATTTTTCTACAATTTTTTAACTGAAGAGAGGGAATATATCATATATATAACCGAGTATGTAAAAAAAAATGTGAAAATATTATGTCCGCTATTTTTTCATTTATCATGCTCACAAGTGTGCTTTAAGGACTCAAGAAAGGACATCAGGACGTAATAGTTCATCAAAGTCTCAAGATTGAATTTTTACTTTTTCATATTTGAATTAAAGTTATTATGATCATGAAAAAATTAATTCGATATTTTGGTGGATGGCCACATTTCAGATCTCTCCGAGTTAAATAAAAATTATCTTTTTGGAATTATGTTTGAGCATTAAAACCAAAACTCAAAAACTGTTTGAGAATGAAAAAACCTTCTTTAAGTTAAAGAGAGGAAATTTGATATAAGAAGGTGCGAACGAATGTGTAGATTGTTATCACATTTTGACGAAATCCATACAGATGGAGTCTGTCTGTCCAGTAAAAAGTGAACTCTGTAATCGCAAAACTTAAAGAATTAAGTACATAAAATTTTGCACACAAATTTAACACCTAAAATGTAGATTTGTGTTAAATTTGGAATCAAATCCATCAAAATGTTGATCGCTTATAGGTGTGTATTTCTCATGTATGTAAGTATATTAACTAGCAAGTATTATAAAATATTTTTTTAAAAATTCAATTCCTACTTATGTTAACGAAGAAAATTTTTATTTTAGTTAGTTTTCATTAAATAATTATCAAAATAAATCATTAAGTTTTAAAAAATTATTCATTTTCGCATGAACTGAATTCTCATTCTTCACCCCCACTTGAAAAACATTGAAATCCTTACATTTTTCCGATTGAGTTACTGCTTGTTGATTTCAATTTTCATTACAAACTGCTAAAACTCTATTTAAAGTATTAAAAATTAATTGAATTTAATTAATGAATTGATATTTGAAAAAACTGTATTAACATCACATTACAAGTTTTAAAAACTGTTTTTTAACTGGAGTAGATGAATAAAAAATATTTTATTAACGATTGAAAATTTGAACAAGATATATAAATAATTATAATAAGGAGAGAGCGAACTAATAGTAGGAATTGAGAAAACAACATTGACTTAAATAAAATAAATGAAATTTGTTGTTAAATTGCAGTTTTATGTTGAATTTTGATTTCAATCTGTAGAAAAACCGCGAAAAATATATTTTCGATTTTCTAGAACTTGTATATTGATTACATGCCTGAAATCGACAGACAAAAAAAAAATCGTCAAAATCACACTTCAGATTGAGCAAAAACATTGGCTTCACGCCAAATATCTATGTTATGCAATTATTATGCAAATTATTATCTAAATTATGTAATTATCATTTGAGCCCTTATCCAATCTCCATAGTTTTATAAAGGAGATGGAGGATAACACATTCATGGAAAATTTGCGAGAAAATTTTATCGAGACACCCGCCAATTAGCAGTAGCTTCTCAGTTTTTCTTCATCTACAGAAAGATGAAAGTCATGTCTTCTAGAGACATCTCAATTCAAATTTTAGCATTCACGTCGAATGTTATTCTTTTATTCAACTTCGTAAAGTTTCCAGACATGGCTAACAATGTGCAACAAAAATTCCCATTAGATAGCCTAACTCTAACAATAAGAATTAGGTGTCAATTGTTCAGAAATTCAAGTCTTAACCATTAAATCAAACAACCTTGAAAACTATATCAACAAAACCCAGTCCCAGGGAACATAACAAGAGAACTGTTTTCTTGACCTTAACTGATATTTATGAATGGCAACGGGATACGAGTCCGCCAATTGGGCATGAATGGGACTTCCGAGATCCTCCATAGAGTTCTTTCATAAAGTCCTAGAAACCTTTTATGGAGCAATGACACTTCCCACCGAAGTCAATTGACTTACGATGGCTGTCTGAGATTGCAGTAACAACGCCATCTTTAAACACTTGATGATTAGTGATGCTCCATTCATCATGTTGAACGTGACGTTGCCGTAATAAGATATCGAAAAGATTTTTTTTTTTTTACAACTATCTTAAGAACGGGTGGAGCGAAATTGCTAAAGAACTTTCTGTGATTTGTTTTGGAATTGCAGTTCATCTTAGTATTCACAGCATACCTGAAGATTATGTAATCGAATAAATAAATTAATTTTTATTTTCATTATGCGGTGTAGGGAAAAAGTATTGTATTTAACGAAAAATTCAACAAGATTTTAATTTTCTATTTGGTTGTCCTATAATTTTTTTTCCTTATTTCTAATATGAAATGAATATTCACTATTTACTGTTTAAGATATTACTTATTTTGACCCTTTTTATTCGATGAACCCTTTGCTGCATTACCTTCACAGAAAGCCACATTATGCCCTTTTTTTCAAAACTGTTGTGTTTTGAACAAGAAATACTCCTATAGGTGCGCTGTTATTTCGCTGAAGGATTTACTGAGGTTTTCGCGATGAGAATTTTTTAAAAACTGAAAGAAGTAATTATCAGATGTAGCGAGATCTGGAGAGTAAGCAGGATGCGGTAAAATATCCCAATCATGTTGTGACAGCTTTTCTCTTACGACTAATGCAAAATAAAGGTCTCATGCTATCATGATGAAAAACAATACATCATCGGTTCATTAATTCTGCCCGTTTTTCTTGCTATGATAGCTTTCTATTGATCCAGTTGATAACAATATTTCGTAGAAATTATTGTTCCAACTTGAAGAAGAAGCTTGTAGTGTATTACGCCTTTCCAATCCTATCAAATGGACTTTTGGGGGGTATAGTAGAGTTTTAATACCGACTGAAACCAATGACACAGACGGCTAATAAACAAGCCTGCATGTTTGCGCAAGTAGAATCAGAGAAGGCCATTCATAGGACGATGACAGTTTAGTTTAGCTTAGTTATATTAACGTCCCGTTTTAAAGCAACAAGAGGGCTGTTTTGGGATGGACCTCGTAATCTTGAACCATGGTCAGATGACGAGAACGACACCTGAACTGTCACCCCCTCTCCACACCACGCCACACCAGCGGGAGGACGTTTGGCCTGACAGATTTCACGTGCAAGAGACCCCCAAACACGACGGTTCTTCGGTGGAATCGAGTCCCGAACCTGAAACCATCCGGTTCCGAAGCCGAGACCTTACCACCAGGCCACAGCGGCCCCATAGGACGATGAGAAAGAAACTTTTGGAACACTCTAATATATTGTAAACCTAATAAATTTCCACGTTATAGGCTTCTCTGAGTTCGGAAAACACATTTTTTTGGACGATAAATGATAAAACTTTAATGAACTTAAAATTATAATAATATTTTTAAAAAAAACTTTCAGTCATATTGATGTTTAGAACATGTCTTCACATCAAATCTATAGATTTCTATCAAATTTTAAGCGGAATCCATTCAAAAAAAGACTATCTATCCCAATATGAGTTAGTACGAAAATTATTTTTTATGCTGTTTATTGCGTTTGAATTTGTTTATAGAATTTTTTTCCAGTCTCTTAACGTCTCGATGTTTTTATTTTACATTCTAATTTTTCATATTTTTTAAAATTTTTCTTTATATTTATGAAATTGTGTTTTCTTAAATCATGAAATTATGCCTTTTATTATTATGATTATTACTTTTTAATCTTAAATATATTTTATTGCTTTACTTTTATGAGCAATTGAATCAAAAATTGATACCCGTTTAGAACCAAAATATATTTATAATTTATGGATTAATTAATAACTGAAAATATTAATATTGTCGCCGAGAATTTACACGCATATAAATTTTCTGAACTCATCTGGAATTGGATGAAAATTTATTAAAAAGTTCTATTTTTACAACGATGAAAAACTCGTGATTAAAAAAATAAGAAAATGTTAAAAATAAAGTTTAGGACTTTGAAATAATGAGGTACAGAGCATTTAAAGAAGTAAATTTCAAACAGATTGTGATATATATTTTATTTTATTACTTCTAACTTTAGTTGTTACTCCCCTTCCAATTTTTTTTCCAATAATTGCTTCGTAATCTTCTGTGAGATTTATTTAATTATATTGATTTTAGAAGAATAATCTTTCAAGTAATTCGTAATGGAATCTTTAGAATTATTATTCTTTGAAACATGAAAATAGATTTGAATATTTTTATAACTTATATTAATTGTTTAATTTATTATAATTTATTTTTAAATTTATTTATATTTTTGACTTTTTAAAATAATCTTGACAGTTAATTAGCTGATTAATAAAATATTTTATTTCCCGTAATCTTGACTTTAAGAACTTTTTTTAATGAAGAAATGCTAAGTTAAGCAATTTTAAAAAAGAAAATAATTCTAATTTAAGATTTCAAAATTAATTAAAATTTTTAAATTAAATTTGTTCTCATTTCAGTAGGTCAAAAAATAAAAAAAAGATAATAAATAATTCTAGAAAAATAAAATAATTAAGCAACCCACAATTAACAATCAAACTTAGCATTTAAAACAAAAATATTTACATTCTTCAGTCGATTATTTAACACAGTATCGTCATTACAAAAAATTTTATGATACCAAAATAATAATTATTATTATAATAAGTTTTTAAAAAATCAAAGAGCGTAACAAGGAAAAAAGTGCAATTTAAATTTTCGGCTCCATTTTCAAAGAAAATACGCATCATCTTCGAACGGTTTTATCTACTATAGAGCTGTATTTCATTTTCGCCCTGCACAGAATCAGAATTTTAAATGCTGCTTTATAAAACAGTAAGCGACGTTAAAACTTTTTGTTACTATTTTGATTCACCATGACGTCGAATTTTATTTCCAGAAGTGAAATTTTGCGAAATCGTTTGGCAAGAACATTTTCACAATACAATTTCTCAAGAGAAGGTTGTCTTTCAAATTTTAACTTCCGACTTCTAAAAAGCACCATCGCCATTTTGTAAGTTAACTACTTTAACTACTTTTAAGATCATTGCTAAAAATCCTTTCTTATTCATTAAAATAATTTTTTTAATATGAGATTGGATCGCAAACAATCAAATCTCGAAAGTTTTATAGAAAAGTATAACATTTGTTTTTGTCCTTATTTTAAAGATTAAATTCTTCATTTTGAGGCACTTTAAAAAATATTTTATGAGACAAAAATAATTCAAGTTTTTGCTTCTTTTCAAGTCATATTTATTCAAATAAATTTTTTTTTAAAAATGTGATATTTATTTCAAAACACTCGTTTAAAATTTGAATATAACAACCTTTTCAGCTGAATTAAATTCCCTCAAAACCTTGATTTTTCTGCCGATCGATAAATTAAATTTGAGATAATTTTCATAACACCTAAATATTTTCTTTTCAATCAAAATAAACCTTTAAATAATATTTTCTTCATACGCCTCTCAGTAAGTAACATATGCATTCACTTTTTTTCCTACAGAACTTTTGCTTTATATTAGGTAAATAAACTAGCTGCAGTACCAACATTTTTTGTTTTATTTGTTTGGAATTTTTTTTTAAAAAAACCTTATTTTGATACCTTGAGCTTTAATTAATACTAATTAATTAGTTACTGCTCTAATTTTTAATCTAGACATTTGCTACGTAATAATGCAAGAAAAGCTTACAAATTTATAAAGTAAAATAAAATCTCATTCAGTGAATCCAAGCTAAAAAATTCTAAAAAAAGACGGATGATATGCAAATTGATATGAATTCAATTAGCATAAATATGAGACAAAACATTGTGAAACTTTCAAAGAAATTGCGCAAAAATATTAAAATGTAGTGTTTAATTATAGTACGTGTGTATAAAATGTTCTTATTTTGTTTGTTTTTACACAATATATTAAAAGTAAAAAATAAAAATATCAATAAAAAACATCTTAGCATTAACACTTGCAAAAGCGTTGAAAGATTTGAGCGATTAAAGATTGATATTGGTTCAATATTTTGAAAGCAAAATAGATCAGACAAAATATTTAAATTCACTTCGTAGCTATTATTTAACTCTACTACCATCTTTTTTGAAAGAACAGATGGCATTACCTTTTAACATCAAGGTATATTTCCCACAATATTTCTTGAGTGTCATTATCAAATTGCATTCAAGTGGGTGTCGTGTATTTTCGTATTCATGTTTGTATTGTTATGTGAAATATAAAAATAATTGAAAATCATTCCTGAAACTTGCCTATTATTTTCATCTATCTCATAATAAAGCTTTAAAGAGCTGAAGTTTCTCTACAACTTAAAAAAAAAACGATTGAAAATTCGAAAAAAAATTAGTACGACAAAAGAAACTAATATAACTATAAAGTTATTATTTTGAATTTTAAATTACCGAAAAAGCTTTTTTTACAGTGATTTGTTCAAATGTTCTGATGAATAAACGTACAATCTTTCGATTTTACTTCGTTTAGAGAGTCATAGAAACCTTTTAAAAGCGTAGTTAATCTTTCTAGATGCTAAAATTATGTTCCAAATTTCATATGAATCTGGGAATTGTAAAGGATTCGAAAAATCGGATTTTTGATTCGTTAAAAATAAATTACTGACGCATCGATATCTATTCAATATTTAACGTAGTTTCGTACAGGAAAAAAAAGGCGATTAATTTAAAGAGATTTTAACAACACTCTTCGCTTTGATGAATTAAAAGTCAGTTGGTTGTGGCAATATTCAAATTGTTTTGGCCTAAAATTAACGCCATTTTTCCATTTCACTCCAGTTGAAAATTTCAAATTTTTATCACTATCTTATTATTTATTTATTGTGAGAGGAAAATAGATACTCTTAAGTAATGCCACCGTTTGTATAAAACTACAAAATTCTTTAAAAACAAAAATTTATTTAACTTTAATCATAAATTTTCAAGGATATGCTTAATATCAAATGTTTATTACCCAAAATTGAGGTCTTAAAATTTTCCCTGTGATGGAAAAAAGATTGTACCACACTCATGCAATTAATTCTCATTTTTCTAATCTTTTCTTTTGCTTCATATTAGTTTGTTTCATATCAATTTGTTTCTTGAAAAAGTTTCATATCAATTTGTATTTTTGAAAAAATTCTATTTAGTATTCTAGTTTTTTTTTAAATAAAATTTTTGATTCTTTACGAACGATTTTATTTTCATATAGTAATTCGAATATTTCTTCTCCAGCTGTTTTGAAGTTGTAAACAAATAGCTGGTTTCTATTCAGAAATGTTCCAATGAACTTAAGATGGCTGACTGTAGAAGTGATTGAAATAGTCGAATTCTTTGCATATGCATTGTAAAGATGGAAATACGATTACGTTGAGAATTTATTTGAATTGTAATAATAATTTATTATTGTGATGCAAAAATACATTTTTATTGAATTTTTTTTTGTTATTCTTATTTATTTATTTATTTGTATTTATACATTCTTATTTCTTATTTATTTATTTATTCGTATTTATACATTCTTATTTCTTACTCTTATTTATTTATTTATTCGTATTTATACATTTTTATTTATTTATTTGTATTTATACATTCTTATTTCTTATTCTTATTTATTTATTTATTCGTATCTATACATTCTTATTCTTATTTATTTATTTATTCGTATTTACACATTCTTATTTATTTATTTAGTTTTCCAGACACATAAGACATTATACATCTTCACATTCTCCTTTCTGTCTTGATATAGAAGTATTTCTAATAAATTCTGTAATACCGAGTTTTAATCCAGATTATTTCTTTTCTTTTCTTTTCCTTTTATTCATATATTACTCTTGAGCTACGATTATTTCGAGGAACATAGCAACTTTTGCTATCTGTAAATTTTTAAACCCTTCCTTTATATATCCATGATTTGATCAATTTCTCATAATCAAAATAGATTAATAAATAAATAAATTTCCAATAAACTTACTTTCAATTTTTTATGCGTGTATAATTCTTATATTCATTTTATATCTCACATTTGGTTACCACGAGTATATGTATTAAAAACTTCCAAATAATAAGCATGAGATCTCGTTCTTAGTGAGTATAACAATGTTTGTGGGTTCGAATTACCGTCACTCCAATGAAGGTACATATTTCTTACAAAAGAAAAATCCATTAAAGGTATTCAATTTCAATTTCTTATCTCGTGTTGGCAAGACAACAATTGCTCAGTTTAACCAAGGTACCCAGACAAAGCAGGGGTAAATCAATTTGATGGTATTCAGATATTAGGATTCTGGAGTATTTCAACCTTTGGTGTACCTTTACATGCTAAATGCTTAGATAAGAAAACGCCGGCAGTAATGGCAGATAATCATTTATAAAGTGCTAAAATTTGACACAACTGCTTTATAAAAAATTCTTCAGCTTTTATTTAAATCGAAAATATTATGATCAACAGTTCTCATATTGTTTTATAATTTTCAAATATAGTTTAGAATTTGAACAATTCATGCGCGTGTCACTTCACAATTAATAACGCTTAGAGAAATTTTCTTTAATTTGCCTTACATACTTCATGTAAAAATGGATGGGGCAAAATGCCCATTCAACCTCATTTAGATCAATATCTAGGGCCACTGATTAAAGAAAAGCTTTTAAATGAAAACAGTAAATTTATTTACAGCAAATAATAAAGAAAAGACATTAAGAATTATGATAGGACAGGCTATTTACAATAGAGAAAAAAGTATCACCTTTACATGCTACCAAGGATGAAGCCTAATCAAGTGTTTCATGGCAAAACTACATTATGTACTAAATAATCATTATTCGGAGCAAATGACCCTCCCTCTTTCCATCTGCCAAGTGAATGCTCACAGTTCGCTTTTTCTGAAACTTACGTCACGCGTCTTAAGGTGGGTTCACACGAGGCTTTTTATTGTCCGCAAACATTGTCTCTCTGCTGTTGTCCCGGCATTGTCTCCGTGTGAACACTTGAGACAACGCGGACAATGTTTGTCCCGACGGGACAAACATTTGCCATTGTCCCGTTGTGGTCACCTGATTTTCCAAAAGTAGGCGTGATCTTCTATTGCGGACAATAATAAGCCTCGTCTGAACCCACCTTTAGACTTTGGATCAGTGATATTCCGGAGAATCCCTGGTGCCATCTATTACAATAAAATGAAACTAAATGTGTAGCTGTAATAGCCGGTAGTTGAATCTCTACTCTCATTATGAATACAATGCGTTGTAAAATAATTTTTTTAAAAAAATTATGTCCTAAATAGTTTTATTTCTATTTTCATATTCGTGTTATCGTTTATTTTGTTTATACTGAATACTGAATGGTGCCACGAAAAAGGAATATTTCATCTCTGCGCAGTATGTCTCCCAGTAGAGTTTTATAGATATAGTAATGGATATTGAATGCATGCTTTGTCAGTGCACCCTGAAGTGGGCAATCATTTGACGATAAATTATGCTACAAAAATGAGAACATTGGTGACAGCTTTATTAAGAGCGATATTCTTCTAGGAGATTTTTTTGCGTCATTGGAACTATAAAAAATTGAGAGATAAAATAATTGGTCAGCTGAGTTTAGCTCAAGTAAGTCGCTGAGCGAAATCTCTTCAACGTGTTCTATCTGAGTACTTTGTATTGATGTAGTTGTTCAATAAAGAATTTAACGTACGTGCTATTTTGTTTATTCACTTTATATCTCACCTGTGGTTACCACTAGAATGTGTATTAAAAACTGTGTATATTACAGTATGTGTATTAAATAATGCAACTCTAAAAACCGTATGGCTACTTTTGTTACGTTTTTCAGAATGAAGCGTCATTATTCCTTATTGACCCTGCTGCTGTTTTCACCCATCTGACAGATTTTTCCATAACAATATACAATTTATTTCAAAATTGCATACATATATATGCGATATTCTTCTAGAAGCTTTTTTCACTCTCTCCAATACATATATATGTCCTAATTTCAGTATTAATAAAATATTTCGATTTGACCAGAAACAGTTTTTACTAAATCTTATTT
>JAPMOQ010015486.1:1441854-1453462 GCA_026543055.1 Argiope trifasciata | reverse complement strand
TTTTACTAAATCTTATTTCAGAATGTATTATTATATGTTATCCATTGTAATATTTTCCTATAGTTTTTCTCAAAAATACGTATATACGCAAAAAAACAGAACAAATTCCATTACTTTTTTGGTTAAGATAAGCCTAACTTTATTTGTTCACTATCTCCTCATCCTCGCCTTCCATGAGAGTCACGTACCGGAATGTTTTGACTTGTTTTATTCCCACTTTCCAAAATCGAACACACCGTAAATGAGGAATAAAACCATCCTTTGCGCGAAGTCACGTACTTCCCTCAGTGAAAAAAAAAAAGAACAACGGAATTCTGCGAGATTTCCGATAATAGATGGCAGTTGGGTATTTGGTGGAATATTTGAGCTGAGATTTTCTTCTGAGACATCTCCAATGATGCATGCTTTTGAATTACCTGAAAGAATCTGAATGTGTGTCTTTCCAGACACTTTTGTGTCTCCTAGCATTTATATTTCGGCAGACGATTTTTTTCCCTTCTTTTCCTCCCTATCTTTTTTTTTTTTTTTTGGTTTACATTGCTTGTTGTCGGAGCATTCTTTTAAGACAGCTGGATGCTTTTTATTTATTTATTTTGTTTTATTTTACAGGCTTTGAATATCGTTTGATTTAAAAGTGACGAGGAAATTTGAAACGAATTTCTTTTGACTGACTGTTTAATGATTAATGTAGCAAAGAATATGTCACTGAGTGGATCACAGAAATATAAATCAAAATTTGGAATTAAATACATTTAAAAAAGAGAAAAGAATTAATAAAGAGAAGAATTAAAGAATAATTTAAGAAAGAATTAATTAAAGAAAAGAATAATTTAAAAAAATTAAAAAATTATAATAAAATTTTAAATTTTTGGTTTACCAAATCTATTTGATCCATTTTACTTTTATATACAATGATTATAACAAATTTAAATAATTGTAATCGTCTGCAAATTCGACCTTCAAACATGATCAGATTCTGAGCTTGGATTTTTTTTTTTCAGAAAAAGGAAAAACAACGTTTCAAAAAATTATCTATGTATCTGATAACATATTAAAACACCACAAACTATACAGATGAAAATTAGTATGCCCTTATTACTCGTAAATTGTTATTATTACTCGTTATCTATTAAAGATTTGGTGGAATTTTTCCAAAGAAATTATGCCACTCCATATACAAATGGCGAGGATTAATTCAATGACAAAATGAATAAATACATAAAATTTGGCAGCTTTGTTACTAAAATTTTGGATGTACACAAAATTTTGAGGGCTTCACATTTAAGCAGCAAATGCTCCAAGCAATTTTTTTTATTTATGTTGCGATTTAATTAGCGGCCATTACCACTACACATTTAGTTTTACTTTATTGTAATAGATGGAATCAGGGATTCCACTGATTCCACTGATACCACAATACCACTGATCCAAAGTCTAAGACGTGTGACGTAAGTTTAAGAAAAAGCGAACTGTGAGCATTCGCTTTGCAGATGGAGAGAGGGAGGGTCATTTGCTCCGAATAATGATTATTTAGTGAGCAACGTAGTTTCGCCATGAAACACTTAATTAGGCTTCATCCTTGGTGACATCTACAGGTGATACTTTTTTCTCTGTTGTAAATAGACTGTCCTGTCGTAATTCTTAATGTCTTTTCTTTATTCTTTGCTGCAATAAATTTAACTTTCTTATTCAAAAGCTTCTTTTCAATCAGTGACCCTAGACACTAATCTAAATGAGGTTGAATGGGCATTTTGTCCCATCCAATTCCTACATTTATATTGATGTTCTATTTCTAGAATATAATTGTATTTCATTTTCAAAATTACTAAATTTTACAAATCAAAAAAATCTTATCATATATGTAAACGAACAAGAAGATTTCGTCTTTAAAGTTTGAACACAGAGAATTACTATAAATTCAAACTGAAATCATTCCGGAATTCGACTTGCTCGATTTCGAATTCGATTTTGTCACTCCCTCTTCTGTGCAGCCGTACTTAAATTCTCCCGATAATTAAATTTCATAATTACATTCCCTCGTCCAACATAAACAGAAATATCCAGCTTAATTCGATGTTGAAACTGACATTACGCCGGCTGAGCCTCGAACCCAATTACGGCGACCCACAAACATGGCAATGCAACGGCCTCGGAGCCCCGCTTGCAAACATGCAGCTGATTCATCCCCTGCAGGTGGTGAAGGTCTCGTGGCGACCACCTGTCAGAGGTAGTATTAGGAGACAGTAAACGCCCCTTCTTGGAAGCGGAGTGGTTTATTTCCTTTGCAAACAACCATCTGCGGAAGAGTGGATATTTCCAGTTTAGAGTTGCGATTGAAGCGATGATAATAGCATATTTTGCAGAACCTTTAGTTAAAATACAAAACACTATCTAAGCATAAAAGTTGATCCAAGTCGTGATACGAGTTACTGAAATAAATAAATTTATATACATATAAGAATAGTTTTTTAAAGTTATAAAAACTGGTTTAATAAAATTTGTTAATTATATAGCAGTAATAATATGTATAAACGAAATGTATTTTTAATATTGTCAAATATCTGAAAATGTATGTAATAACTAAAACAATAATGAGCATTATTTTAAAATGTACTTTAAAATGTCAGGAATAAATTGTTTAAATTAGAAAACAATTATACAAAAATATAGTTGATTTTATTGAAAAGTCAATTTCTGAATTCTAAAGTTGTTTAAAAATTGTCTGTGAACCTGTGAAAACTATCTATGATATATAGTAGCTTTAAATAGGCTTGCTTGTCTTAAAGAACATCATGCATGTCACAATTTACAGATAGACTTATGAACATTATCATGTTAAAATAAATCCCTGTCTTTAGATTATTTTATTTATTAGTTTTAGCACTACTAAATGCATGTATATTAATTACAGCTGTTTTTAACAGATATGCATATTATAAAATATAAATTTTCTTTTTTTAAAAGAAAAATGGTTGCAGTTCTTGACAAAGTCACAAAGTAAAATACAGATGGGTTTTTTAAAATAAATTAATGCATTAAAAATAAAATGTTTGATAAATTTTACAAATGAATACCGTGAGGATTTCTTTCATTGAATACATTAATGGACATGATATTTATTATCCCGAAAAGTGGCCTTAAAAACTAATTTTTGAAAAGGTCATTATTAAATAAGGAGAATTCCCTTTTATGTTTTTGCAGTTAATTAAAATATTCTAATGATGCCGATTTATATGATATCATAACCATATCTAACCATACAAAAGCAACTGCATATGAAATCGTACATTACTCACATGCATGAGATGCTGCTACCTTACATTCGCTATACTCGTGCAAAATGTGCTACAGAATGCAACTTGATATGGCTTATTAAATTGTATCTCATGAGTATGACGTAAGACAAAAGTGAGAGTAATAAATAAAATGTTATTTATAAATAATATAAATATTTTGATTCACATCTATAATACATTACTCTGAGCCTGTAAAGAAAAATGAAAACAGAATAACCCTTTATCATAAATTATAGTTGCTTAGTTAAAGGCAATTTATTATTTCTCATTATACATAAAAAATATTAAAAATCTCCCCAGACATTCATAAATTTTGTGGAAAATTTTTAATCTCAACATCACAGGAGTAACAATAACTTTCCAATTATCCGAGTGCTCCTTTCATTAAGCTCATTACTGAATGTAGAATTCTTTCGAACAACTATTTTAAGTTTTAATTGGATTTTTTTGTAAGTTAGTTCTGGATTTATTAACAGTATGTTTTCTAGAAAGGCATTCAGAAATAATAAAAAGAAGCAAGAAAGGTATACTGGAAAAGATGGAAAATTGTTAATGAATAAGAATATAATTTTCTTCCAACTATTTTATTTTTCAACTTCTGGAAAGAATTTAATTGTAGTTGTTTATGAACACCAGTTGTTTATAGGGGGGGGGGGGAATGATAATTTTAACTTTTCTAAGCAAAAGACTTCCAAATGAGATTATCCACAAGAGAGTAATTTATCTTTTTGCTTGTAATCCATGAAGATCCGCTGCTAGATTTTGTTCCAGTTCTTGTTCGTAATTCTTAGTCCAAACACGAACCGAATATAAGAAGCAAACATTATTTTTCCCTTTATTTCCTAAACATTATTTTGTTCTTTATTCTCTGAATATTCGTTATTCTTTCCTTTTCTCATAAAAATTATCATAAATTATTTTCACCCATAAGAATTTTGTTTTTGTATTCATTACATTGATGTAATCATGAAATCACATCATTGTGAGATATAGTTAAGCTTAAGTATAATTCTTAACATATTGATATAAAGTACTTTATAATAAAAAAAAGAATTTGCATATGCTTAAAAATCATTTGCTGAAATTATTTTAGTTCTATTCTATTAATTAAAATATTAATTAAAAATTGTCATAAATTTTATTAAAATTCTATTAACAGAGAGAAAATATGAAGGTAATTTATCATGGAATAATAAAAATGACGGATTTTAAACCAGAAAGTTTATTTGGCTGATGGAGGTTGAGTATAGGCTGATGTTATAAGCCTTATTCCTGTTAAATAATTTTTAAAAAAATGGAAATTTCTTCTAGTAAAGTGAAATTGATAAAAAGAAGATGCATTGTCTAGGCTCTCAAAATACCTCTATTCACTCCTGAAGATACTAATATTATAATTTAAGGTATTCTTTGGTACATTTTAATTCTTATGATATATTAAAATGAATTATGTTTCTAATTGTAATTCTACCTCTATTTTAGGGATGGAAGAATGTTTCGACATCTGAAAATTAAAAAACGAAGTTCAAAATTTTTAAGTTTTATATAAATTTAAAAAAAAGTTTATATATATATATATATAAATTTAAGTTTTTAAAGTTTTAGCTAGATCCATAATTATTTTTGACTTTAACAAAAACTTGTATCCAGAATAGAATTTTGAATTTTAGAGATGGCAACAGATTTTGAAATTAGATATTCTGTTAGATCAATGAGGACCTGATCAATGACTGTTTGTTTAAAAATTGCTTTTTAAGTATAATTATTTGGAGCAAAACATTGACTGGGAAATCAATTCAAAATGAAATTGATTTCATTAGTGTGTTCACACATAAAAGTGTTTATTCTCAATAAGAAGCCAATTTCAAGACTATAATCTTCAACTTTCAGCTAGCTTAAAAATGAAATATTGTCATTCTTGGTCTGCAGCGAAACGTCATAGTTAGCAATAAAAGGATAAAGCTCGACTTGCATGCGTGGTTTAAATTTTTAAATAATAATTTCAAATTAAGTAAGTTATTTACAAATATTTTTTTATTTATGAATAGCTCAATTATATATTAATCATTCTTGATCTGCAAAACAACTTATACATACGATTAAAATTTGTTTTGAAATAGTTAAATAATTATAAATGTAACTTAAGCGATAAATGTTAACGATAATTGTTTTTATCAGTACAAAATATTTAAATTATGAATTAAATTAGTTTAAAAAGTTCCATCTTTTATGGAACCATTTGAACGCATTGAAAGGTGAGCAACTGTTAATCTAGTCGGTACACGGGCAGGTGGTATAAATTTTGAAAATGATTTCCCGGCTTATCTCTAAAGAAATGATATTCGTTCTAACACGCAGTTGCTACTTATTAAATGAGCAATATGTCGAAATATGTTTTATTTTATTTTCAATGCTTTTGTGATGATTATAATTCTGTATTTTCCATAAAATTAAAAATCAATTTTTTTTTGTTTATTTCCTTTAAAGTTGTATTTGAACTTTTTAAATTTAATTTAAAGTTTAAATTCCATCTATGCTAGAATTTTAATTAGCTATTAAAACTAATTAAAATAATCTAACACTTATAATCTTTCCATTCAAGTTAAAACTCCGTCAAAGGAAAGCAATAATGAGAATGTAGAGGTGAGGGAACTTCGCAAGTAGATTAATATTGTAATTTTCCCTCTGTAAAAAGGGTTTTTTTTTCTCCCCAGACCTAAAAATGTCTTTTTTTACTTTAATCATTACTCACTTGTCTTTCTTGGCTCGAAAAGTTTTTATTCTGTATGAGAAAAGTTTATTTTAACCATGATTTCCTTCACATTTTGGTCCAAATATCTTTCTTTTCATTCGTTCTAAGAAGATGAACGAAATGATTAGTTTCAACTTCTTCCTGGAAAATAGATTAATTGTTAAATCGCTGGGTACTTGATAGTTATAGTACAGGATTAGTAATAGTAATTCGAAACAATCATTTGATCAATTTTGATTCAAAGTGTGAAATGAATTTATATATAAGTATCAAACTATCTAATATTCTGAATTAACTAGGCACTGTTTTTGGATCAGCAATTTTAATTTAATTCGATAAAACTAAATTGATGTGGAGAAATGTCCCTGAAGAATTTCCTGGGATGAGGATTGCTTGAAATTAATTTATTCTAGAAAAGAAGGCAATATATATATTTGTGTGTATGTAATGTTTCGTAATTTAATTTTAATTCGAATTAATTTTCTATTTTTTTAATCTTAAATTATACCATCTCGTATTTCTCTCGTTTCTTGATGATAATCTTACTTTCTCTCTTTAACTATTTCAAATACGTACTTTATAAAAATTGATGATTAGCTCATTTTTCAGAAAAATTTCTGTCACTTTTGTTCTTGTTTTCTGTTGCGTCGAAACGCGTTTCAACTTCCTTTCTATATATAATGATAACTCTTAATTTAAATCCTAATTCATTTCCTAATTTTTTAATCTTAAATTAGTTTATTTTAACTTCTATATAAACTATTCCCTTACTTCCTGATCTAATTCCCTCTTTTTATTTAAATATTTCTTACTCGATTAATCATTAAGATTAATGACTTTTGCATTTTCTCACGTTTGGCGCTACAGTTTCTTATTTCACCAAAAGATAATTTACAAATGAAAAAATGCTGACAACTTTCAAATCAACTTAATTACAATTAATTAGTTATATGTTCAATACATTGTCCATCATTCAGAAGTACAGCTGTAAGACGCGTCGCCACACCGTTTAGAGCAGCCATACTCAACCTTTTTTTTATAGGGGCCACAAACACGTTTCAGTCATGGTAGCCCGGGCCGCAAGTAAAAAATAATTAGGTGTGTAAATGAAAAAGTAATATCAGCCTAATGAATTATTTAGTTTAATGTAAAAAAGAACTTTTAACAAAGATGCTTACTTACTTATATGTATATCTAATGATACTTTTGGAACTAAGAGCATTTTTTTAAAACTTTATCAATATCTGGCTTGTCGTTGCATACTACTCTTATTATATCATCCAAATGGGAATCTGTCAGTTTATTTCTATATACACTCTTTGTGTATTTCATCTTTGAAAAAGATGATTCGCACACATACGTTGACCCAAAAAATGTTAGCATTACTTGGGCACATCTTTGCCCGCTTTTATATTTTTGGGGAACAATGCTCCAAAATTCCACATATTCCCTTTTTTCTTTGAAAATTACTTCCAGGTTGGTGTCATTTTTAAAATCAATAAATTCATCAAACAACTCCGAGTAATTACAATTTAAAACTGAAGCCAACTCAGAAATAGTTGGTGTCTTTAAATGCCATGGATTTTCTACAAGTAACAAACAATTTTTTATTTTTCTGAGATCTTGAAACCTTTTTTGAAATTCGTTTAATAGTGCAGTTATAAAATTTGAAATTATGGAGCAGTTTTCTTCTGAAATGTTAATACCGTCCTCTCTGGTTTTTATAATAGTTGGAAAATTGTGCAGCTACTTGTTCTGTATTTCATTATAATAAATACTTAGCTTTTCCTCAAATGCAAACACTTTATTTGCCATATTGGACACTATGTTATTTTCGCCTTGTAGACTCTGATTGAGAATGTTTAGTTTTTCCGTAATATCACATAGAAAACCTAAAAGACACCACCATTCATCGTTTTGTAATTCTGGGTACCCTTTATTATTTTGCTCTAAATATAGGATTATTTCATGGCGTAATGAAAAAAACCTTTCCAAAACCTTTCCTCTACTAAGCCATCGCACCGAGGTATGCAAAAGAACGTCGCTGTGCTCACTTCCCAGTTCTTCAAGAAGGGTTTTAAATTTTCTGTGGTTCAGTTCTTTTGCTCGTATATAATTGACAATATTGATAACTGTTTTCATTACAGCTTCTATTTCTGGTTGTACAGCACGGGCCGCCAAGTTTTCTTGATGGATAATACAATGGAATGTTATTAAACTGCTGCAATTATATTTTTTCTTAAATAATGAAATGAAGCCATTTTCGGATCCAGTCATTGAAGGACAACCATCTGTACACAAACACACGATTTTTTGCACATCAATTTCATGATGTTCTAAAAAATTACAAATAGTATCAAGGTAATCCGTGCCTAGGGTTTGACCTTTCATTGGCAGTAATTTTAAAAAGTTTTCAGGAATTTCATTGTTTTCTGTACAATATCTAGCAAACACCGAGCACTGCGATGTTGCTGAAATATCGGTGCTGGCATCAAATGCTAAACTGAAAAACTTGCATCTTCTTAGATTTTTTAATCGGAAATCATCATAAATAAATTTAGAAATGTCTTAAATACGCCTGGTGCAGGTTGAATCCGAAAGCTGTATTTTTTTTATATCAGATACTATTTGTTTTTTGTTACTGTATTTATCAAAAAGTATACTAGCAGCACTAATAAAGCATTCCTTTACAATTTCCGCATCGGTAAATGGTTTCATATGCTTACCAAGAATGTAAGAAATTTCATATGATGCTTTTGTTACCGTCGAGTCTTGTGATAATGCCGCGAACATGACGTTTTGTTGCTCATGCAATGATCTCTTAAAAACACTCAATTTCTCATTTCTCAAACACGATCCGGGAGGAAACGTTTCGTCGAAATCTTTATGTTTTGAAGTGAAATGACGAGAAATATTGTATTTCTTCAATATGATACTTTCCCGACATATCAAACAAGTAGCTGCGTTGTTTTTATTTGGCACAACAAAATAATCAGATTCCCACTCATCTTGAAACAATCTATTTTCACTTGATATTTTTCTTTTATACTTCGACGACACTCCTGACATTATTTTGAAAATAATAGGTAAACTTAATACACAAAACAAAACTATTATTTGGCAGAGGACGCGGGTACGTACACAAATTTAGTTTAATAATTTAGATTAAATTTATAACAAGTTTAGTTTCGATCGACAATCAAAGCGACACGCACTTAGGTCCCTGGATCTTACGGTCTGGCCACGCGCAAAGACGAGCGGCGGGGCGACTTGCCAATTAGTAAAACACACGTCTCATTACACATGACAAGCAATGTTTAGCTTCGCAAGTCACCCCGCCGTCCGCGTTTGCGCGTTACAAGACCTTTAAGGGGATTCCCCTCGCCGCGTATTTCGTATCGTTCGCGTAATCATAGATTACAGACCTTTAAGGGGATTCCCGCGCCGCGTATTCCGTATCGTTTGCGCAACCATAGATTAGGATAGTTTGCGTTTCCAATTTAAGCAAATTATTGATATCGCTCACATTCCCATACTTCCCGTTCAATTACCAACTCTTTGAAGGGCGCGAAATTTGAAGTTGTTTACAAATAAGTTGTAACTACATAGTTTAATAATTGGGCCAACCAAAAAGCCTTCGTGGGCCGCAGGTTGAGTATAGCGGGTTTAGAGCATTTAGTAGCATTTTTGCGTTATGGCAGACACATTTTGGCAGATGGCATCTTTCAGTGCTGCTAGTGCTGCCAGCTTTTCGCCGTACACTTTCGACTTCAAGAATCCCCTTAGCCAAAGGTTACTGGGTTCCATATCAGGAGATCTTGGAGGCCATGCATGATTAAAGTATCTACTGATAATGCGATCTTCTCCAAATGTTGGGCGTAACATAAGCTGCACAGACAAAGCAATATGAGGTGGTGCTCCATCTTGCATAAAAGTGACTATTCGGAGTGCCTGCCGCTTTGCAGTTCAGGAATAATGTTGATCTGTAACAGTGTTGCATATTGCTGATCAGTGGCAGATACTGTTTTGAAACCCGCCTGTGTGACTTTCTCGAAAAAAAAAATGAGCCACTTATGAAACTAGCAGTGAAGCCACACGGACTGTCACTTTCTCTTTCAAGGTTTCTTCAATAAATGCATGTGGATTTTTTTATGGTCCACACTTGACAGTTGTGGGTGTTAACAGCGCCAGAGAGTTTAAAATGTGCTTCATCTATCCAAAGCACAGTGTGAAGCCGGTCATACTGCTCTTCTATTTTATTGAATGAAAAATTCGGAAAATCTTGGCGAGAGTCGAAGCCAGGAGGTTCCAGTACTTGGTTACGTTGCAACTTGCAGGGAATTGTTTCAGAGCTATTCGCAGTGCTCTCCAGACCCTGTCTGCCTCGAAACTTCTGGAGCACTTCACTTCTCATGTGCAGCAACCGCCGACATGGATTGCACCGTCTGCTCAAATGTCGTGGCAATAGCAGCGGCTGCTGAGGGACGTCCATTTCTTGGACGTGACACCAAAGAACCTCTAGCTTCAAATCACTTCATCATTTTGTTCAATGTAGGAGACATCATTGATCCTTTACAATTTCTCATACCCGTCATGTAACGATATGCTCGCAATGCCACAGTGGTACTTTCTGAAATCTTATAATGCAGTTTAACTAAGAGGGCTTTCTCAACTATGGACAGCATTTCGATGCGTATTAGCCTCGACTACCATTATCTGCGGAAGTTGCTCCTTTTTATATAGTTTGTTACTTTGCATAATCCTACTTCAGAAATAGGACAGCGCCATCTGTTTGCCGCCAAAATGACTATTTTTGTTCCATTGCCACACAAAACCCGGCTTCTATTCCATCCATTTAGTGCAAACCCCATCTTTTTTATCTTTATTCATTTTTGAATTATTCAATTTTAAAGTTCGTTCTGACTTTTGGATCACCCGGTATTTACAATTTCATCCTGTTAGTTGATAAGACTGAAAAATGTAAATTTATTGAAATTAATCTAATAAAAAGGGCTGTTAGAGCAAATTAAAAAGATTATATTCTGGTGGTAAAATAATATATTGGTGAAAATACGCAATTCACTGGTTTGATGGAACGATGCAATCAATTTGGGTTCCATCTTAACTTTGAAAATATTGTTACAAGTTATGTTCAGAATTAAATTTTTAACGTTTATATTAAAATTATATAAAACATTGCACTGGCATGAAATCGCTATCATTAAAAAGATAATTTTTTGAATTTTTCAGATAATGTAAAAATCTATTCTTCAGAAATTATTTAGTGAAAAACACCATAAACTTACTTCATTTTATGTAGGTTTACACTTAGCCAATTATAAGTAAGTCACATATGCGCAGAAGCAAGACTGTGGAAGAGCGGAAAGCTGCAAGTTTTTGCATCGTCGGAACAAGTATTTTCTGCTCTGTGTGTTTTCTAACTTGCAGTTTCTGTGCATGAGTACAAGTACTTTCTAACTTGCAGTTTCTGAGCATGAGTACAAGTAGTTTCTAATTTGCAGTTTCTGTGCATGAGTACAAGTACTTTCTAACTTGCAGTTTC
>JAPMOQ010015486.1:1390629-1435328 GCA_026543055.1 Argiope trifasciata | reverse complement strand
ACTTAACTCCTATATTTAATTGCACTATACAAATGAAATTAGGCTCTGTAGAAAAAATACACGCGGATAGGTTTAATTTAATTATAGTTTTTGCTAATTTCTATGTAACTATTTCTATATAACTAATTTCTATATATTTCTATATAACTAATTTCTATATATTTCTATATAACTAATTTCTATATATTTCTATATAATTTCTATTTATGTATTTTAGCTAATTTCTATATAATTATATAACAAAAAGAATAAGATATTTCTCTTGTTCTTTTTGTTTAAACATACTTATATAAATTTCTATAAATTCGAAACTTTTTTTCGCTAAAAATTTCTTTGCTAAAAGTCATTAATTCAGTTCGAAAATTTTACGAGTATATTATAATTTTCATTTATCTTATTTCCTTACGAAATGTCTATTTATTTTCAACACTTAAAAATAACTTTTAAGGGAGATATCAAATGTCGTAACAGAAGGCGTTTAAAAGAAAAATGAAAAAAAAATTACCAAAAAGTTATTGTTAAAATTAAAATAAGAAAATAAAACTTATTTTTCTGAAACAATGCAAACCCAGGGTGAGCATTAAGTCGATCACAATCAACTGTGGAGAACCAAGATATTTTAGAGATACTAAGACGCACATATTAAAAGGAATATTATATTCTCTTGACCTCTTAAGGAAAACCAAGTTTCTTTCAAAATGATATAGTTTTAATATCAGGTAGTTCAGAACCTAAGAATAACTTTTGGAATCTAATAGATGAAGAAAAGTATTCTAATTTATTAAAAAAATCGCATATCATTTAACATCGTTATTTGGCCCTACCTACATGCGTGAATCTGCTTTTTCAACGAGGAATATAATTAAGATAACATACAGTTCCTGTCTCATGGACGGCATCCTAGAATCCAGTGTAAGATTAGAAGTTTGTAATTATATACCAATTAGGAGCTTGTAATTTATATTCAAGTATGTTGCCTACATACTTGAATATACATTCAAGTAGGTAGACGGACAGTATGTAGCCTAAGTCTGTCACTAATTATAACTACGAGAACTTAATTTAGATGAAATTTATTTTTAAGGCATTTTGAAATGTTTAGTATTAAATATTTAATGGTAAAATGATAAAAAGTAGTGGAGGTCTGGTGGTAAAAAAAAGTAGTGGTGGTCTAATGGTAAGGTTTCAGGTTCGAGACCAGTTTCCTCCACAGAAATATTGTGGTAGCGGATCTGGGGGACGCCAAGTCCGTTGCGTCCAACCTCCCGTTGATGTGGGAGTGGAAGCTTGGAGAGGAAGCTGCCACCTCATTTTCACTCTCGTCATCTGACCGTGGCTAGAAATTACAAGGTCCATCCCAAATAGCCTTGTATTGCTTTAGCAAGGGACTTTGACATAACTAAAGTAAACTTGCCCATTATTATTAAGCTTGTATCTTGCAATTATTATTAAGTTTGTAAGTAAGTGCATATTCCGCATTTACTATTAAGTTTTGATAAACATTAAGCCCCTTGGTGCACTGAGACACTTTGTAAAAATTTAAAGTAGCCAGTACCCTAGAAAAGTTGATGTAAACACTATTTTTTTAAAGCGTCTTTTATGAAATATTTAACAAATCAAAATTCATTGAAAGAGGTCTAAAATCAATAAAAGGCATTGAAAAAGTGAGTTCAAATAAAAACGATTTGGAATGCATAATCCCAAATATTAAAAAGCTGATCATTAATGGAAAAAAATCACACAAAAACACCATAACATAATCATGCTCAAACTATTATTTTAAAAAAATGAATAATACTCAGATTTTAGATCATTAAAAGATTCTACGGATCTCAGAAACAAATGACAATACGGAAAAGCCACTCTTCAATTCATTTTTCAGGGAAAGAACCCATTGCAGCAGAGTTTGAATGAAGCGGAGAGTCTGTCACTTGGACCTGCTCCAAATTTGGGAACAAATTATTAAGAATTACATTATTACCACCCACAGAGGCACTCCTGGGGGCAGACAAAGAGAGTCGCACGGACGTCGTGTCTGCTGAGAACCATTTTGCTTTATTGCCGTCGTTTAAGGCGACTCGGGCAGACATTTATTTTTATATCATGGCCACTAGTATCTCTGACTGATTCAACACTAAGGAACAAATGAATTTCGTTTCTGCTCGCCGAATTTGGAATGGATATATTTATCTGTTTTGGAATGTTTCTTCCCTTTTTTTTTGAGGTAAAAAAAGCACACGAAAGAACGACAATTTGTAATTCAAGAAAAAAAATTAAGTTTTAAAACTAAGGAAATTAAATATAATTTTTAAATTATATTCCAGAATTAATTTTATAAAATATAATGATTTAGGGTGACTTAGATTTTGGGAACCCAAATGTGGGAGAATGCGTGTTGTTTTAAATATAGCAAATTGTCTAAAATACATAGAATCTGTAATATATAAAGTGTCTATATAAAGAATCTATAATATATAAAGTGTCTATATAAAGAATCTATAATATATAGAATATATATGTTATAATATCTATCTTTTTCTATATAAACTATAGCATAACTGCATGACAAATATATATTTTACATATTTAACTGAAGGCCGCGTTAGCCTGGTTGGTCGAGCATCAATCTCGTAACCGTGAGGTCGCGGGTTCTGTCCTCGCCTTGGCCAAAGACCGCCGTGTTGGCTAATGGCAGTTGGGGCACGTTAAATGTGTCGAGACAGCAAAGTCCTCCAAGTTCCCATAACAAAACGACACCTCTGGGGGTACTGAATCAGGGATGAGTCGGTCTCTGATTTGGATCTTAATTCCGACTTGCTGATGGATGAATGAGTGTATGAATGAATTCGACCACCACCTAAAAAGGGTTGTGTCGTGTGTGTGAGCTAGAAGTCGGACTTCTGCCCTCTGGATGCTCAGGAGTCTTTACCCTCAGAAGCTGCTGCACCCCCATTCCGTGAAAAAACACGGACACGACAACAACATATTTAACTTAATAGTTGAAAGTTTTTTAAAGAATTTTTTGGCGCCTGGCGCGTGTCTGATATGGAAGGAATAATTTTGGAGACATCACTTGAATTTTAAAATAGTTATCTCATTTAATTAGGAATGATAGAAAGAATGATATTTATTTTCTTGTCGATAGTGAATATATTCCTTGAAATTGAATTATATGTAAAGAAGTCTAAATAATATTTATTCTATTTTTAAACTTTATATATAATAATTGTACTATTCCTATAACCTTCGTGCAAGTGCAAGCAATAAGTTGACAAAGTTTTATAGCAATCGGATGAACACTACGGCAGCGCATTATAATGAACAAACATTTACTTTTATATATTATTAATTTTTTTATAATCGAATTTTTTATTATTTTTTTAATCGAATTTTTTTTATTAAATTATATATTAAGAATTATTATTAAATTATATATTATGATTTTTTTAATTAAATTATTGCTAAGAATTCCTTATTGAAAATTGTTTGACGAATTTTAATTAAAAATTGTTATTAACGGATTTGATAATTCTTTACTAAGAAATTATGATACAAATTCAGTTAATTTGTAGTTTTATTTCACACCTATTTTTATTATATGTTAGTTATGACTTCATTTGAAAAATAGTTTTGACTTGAAATTATAAATCAATTTGTTTATCTATTAAAAACAAAATAATAATCTTTTCTCATCATGTAATGTTTATTCTTTCCTAATATACAAAAAGTGGATGATGAAATAAAAGTTTATGTTAACAAAAAAAATTTGAATCATTTTCACGTATTGAATGTATAGATGATGTCACCGTTTCCAAAACTTAATTCCAAAGATTTTTGGTTATAATTTGCCGTCATATTTATGATAAACATTTGTCAACATAATGGATTTAATAATTTATTGATAGCTGAGCATTAATCCTTAATGACCTTCAGGGATCTAATGATGAACATTCATACAAAGTTTTTTTTATTGCTGATTAAATGTTTTTAGTTTAAGAATTATTTGAAAAATTAAAATCTGGAATCACAGACAAAAAATTTAAAGGTTCTTATAAAGACTAAGCTTTATTTTTTCATTATTTATACGATATTTTAGAAAAATAGTTTTCAAAGACTCCTCGTTGCATTAACATTTCTATTCGGATTTGAGGTCTTAACACATTTCATTTAAAAAAACATGCTAGTAAAAATAATGATCAAATCTATTAAAGCCGATTGTAACATATCGTTTTCATATCGTTAGCTTAAGTGTAGTCCTTTACATTTTGGAATAATAAGAATTAACTTTAAAGTTTAAGACAAAATTCATGAAAATAAGATCTAATGCTTCCACAACTCCCAAACAAATTATAATTTATGAAATTATATTATAATAAAAATAAGATTTTACCGTATCCATGACGAACATGCATGCAAAATACAATACATTTAAAGAAAAAGAATGAGAATACATTTTAAGAAAAAGAATGAGAATACATTTAAAGAAAAAAGAATGAGAATACATTTAAATATAAAGAATGAGAATACATTTAAAGAAAAAAGAATGAGAATACGTTTAAAGAAAAAAGAATGGGAATACATTTAAAGAAAAAGAATGAGAATGCATTTTAAGAAAAAGAATGAGAATACATTTAAAGAAAAAGAATGAGAATACATTTAAAGAAAGAAGAATAAGAATACATTTAAAGAAAAAGGATAAGAATACATTAAAAAAAAGAATGAGAAAACATTTAAAGAAAAAGAATGAGAAACTACTTTCTTTCAGCTTTCTTTTTATTATTCCATTTACTACAGTGCAAAATTTACCAACAAATATTAATAAAATCTAAATCAGCTTTTACATTTCTGTCTGATATCTTTATGTTTTGAAATTTTAAGTGCAATTTTTACGAAATATTAGTGATCTTTAAAATAATTAAGTAGTAATAGTTAGTCCCTAAATTTTAATAATATAAATTATATAATATAAAACTCTCATTTATCAAATTGTAAAATTTTTTAATTCGTTCAAAAATTAGCATTTTGGCTATTCACCAACTCAAAACCACGAAGCTTTTCCACTTTTGATTTCGCATTCAAAACTGATTCTGAATAAATGAATGACCATCACAAATTTTAATGATAAAATTATATTGGAAGGATTCCATTTTCTTTGAGATTCTGTTAAGTATAGTAAATTTTAAAAGCCTTAAACCATAGAATTCTGCGAAAGAAACCTACTTAAATTTCAAAGATTATAATTTCATTTATTTCTCATCTTTTTAAATATGACTACCATTTTGAATAGATCTTGGCTTGGATCTGTAATATAAATGTAATATTTTTCACAACCTATGCTGTCATAAGAAAATTTCGGATCTAAGATTTCAAAAACAGTTTTCACGAGTTATATATTTTAATTATTTTTCTCTGTTCTTTAATTTTGGATTATAAATTTTTTACATTATTTATATCAATGAAGCCTTTTTATGCTTAATTTATTTTGATGAAAGTAATTCATAATTTTTTTTCTAGAAATAATCCATAAATTACAGCAATTTGGATGGAGAAATTTGTGTCAGTTTTATAATATCTTCACATTTTTATCATGTGACATTAAATCGAGTCAATTAAGTGCGCGAAAAGGTCTAAATTTAATTGAATGAGAACGAGCATAAAATATTCTGCAAATTAAATTCTCTCTCACCCCGTTTGGTTTATTATTTAGTTTTCACATGATTTTGATTTGTCTAAAATTTTATGAATTCCATTTAGCAGAACAACTGCAACCTGATTAACTAATTTTCTGCGACTTTAAATAGACAGAGATTTAGATTATTAATTATTTATATTATTTGTGAATTATTTATATTGAAAGGCGCTAATCGATGTTATAATCAAGTTCATATGCATTTTAAATGGAAAAAACTCACATTCCTCCACAAATTATTGATAATTTCTCATATATTGTTTATGTCATTATGGTCCAATGCTATGGTGCGACTTAGTGCTCTTTTTCCTTCCTCAAAAACGAGCATTGGATTGGAAAAATAGGCCTTACACAATTGTTGTGTTTGAGCATGAGTGAATATCTTTATGTCAGAGAGAATCGTTATTAATATTTGGTGGAAATAAAACAAGCATTTAAAATGAACTAATTCAGATGTGGAATCAACATGACAAGATATCGCATAGAATAAATTTCTTATTTTAAATTCAACTTGGAAAAAAACATGTCATTGTGCAGTTATTTAGCATGATATAAAACAGCCTCATACAGAAAAATATTTTTAGATTTAAAAATAATTCAAATCACGAATTTCGAAGTTAAAATTTCAGAAAAAGGTTTCCTTCGATAATTTATCAATACGCAATAGTTAGTGAATCATATATAATCATATATAAATTGAAATTCAATGCATTTGGGATATAGAAAAAATTTACTGGTTCAAAAATATAAGGAAACACTCGAAGAGTTTAAAAAATATTATTTGCATGTTTGAACATATTTATTGATTCAAACATTTATTTACACTAAAAAAAAAAGATAAATCTCTACTAATGATAAAGTGTGTGTATGTGTTGGTCCCATGCATAACAAATCGTTCGACCTAAAACTACCAAATTTGTAAATTTCATTTATACTTTGTAGAATGAAAATGTGCACTTCAGAAGGAGATTTTTTTAAATTTTAACTAGTGAAAAATTAAGTTGAATTTTGGTGTTTTTACGCCATAACTTTCGAATTATTGCGAAAAAATAATTTTATATGATCTCCAAATTTAAAAAATTGCTCCTTTAATGATATTTATTTAAAGATGCACTTACATTATTTAGTAAAGGCTGCAATTGTGCTTATCTGCTGTTTTGCTATCTTCTTTTAAAATGTCATGAACTGGACCGTTGCCACTCGATATTTGGTTGAAAACTTTCTTTTTTAAAGAAATCTGTATTTTATAAAGGGTTAATATTCCTCTAAAATAAGGCAAGTAATTTCGATCAGCTGATGAAGTTAGAAAAATAGTTATAATTTAAGATAATTTGATGATGATAATAATTATCCATTTTTAATTTCTGAAAATTGAAGGATACATTAAAATAAATGGTATATGTCAAAAAATTCTGATTTTGTTCAAAGGTTTCGCAATTTTTCGTTACAACATAATTAGCTGCCTTATCCCCTGTAATTCACTTTAGATATTTGTTTCTATCATTATTGAAAAGAGGAAATATATTTTTCGTATGTACATTACATAATTAAGGTTGCATTTGAAAATAAAAATAAAAACAGATGAATCAAGCCTATATTATAATATAAGGCATTTAAAAATAGAAGTCTAATATGTTTGTCCTTCATTTTATTTGCATACCCTTCTATTTCTCTCACAAACCAACGGTAGAGGTTCCCTCAAAACTTTCTTGATACTCTCTAATGGACATCTCATACCAGGAAATGCCTTAAAGGGCATTAGAGTACAATAATTACGAGCCCTTGGTTTTTAGCGATAATTTAGCATTTATACTGCGGTTTGTCTTGTTATCGAAGAGTTATTTGGCGATTAGTCCCTGATATGCCCTAATAATATTGAAAAATCGAATTTTAAACATGTTTTTCTTAACCGATTGAAACAAAAATTTTACTCGCAGTCAGAAGTTCTCCTATCAAATTCAATATAAAGTCACTATTTTTTCTAATTATCCCAGTCACATGTTTCTGAAAATATAGATAGTCAGAACAGTCAAACCATGTTTGGATTTGGCTCAAAAGTTTGCAGTTGTCTACACTATAGATGATAAATCTGCGTACCGCATCTTATCCATTTGTCTCTCTTTGTTTTGTAGTTATTGTGTTAACTGATATTCGAACAACCGGAAATGCAGACCTCCACTGAGCTGATTTCCCACAAAATTTGATAGAAATCTGCAAATTCTGTATAAAGAACGTATTCGAAATTTCAGCCATCAAGCCCAAATTATTTTTGCTATCTTTATACAGACAGACGGACATTTTCCAGAAATGTGTTTTTTTGTACTCAGGGATGTCTGAAACTTAGATATTCGTCAAAATTCGTCAATTTGACGACTGTTATACTTTCTCTATAACGCGTATACAAAAAAGTGAAAGGAAATCATTTAAGAGTTTTTCTTTTGCACCACTTTGAATGCGCAGCCCACAAATTATTCAGATTGCTATTCAATTACTAAACCACCAGCAGTTATTTCCATCCTTGTAATTTCCATTAAAAAAAGATTCTAAAAGAAGGTGCCAAGAATAAAAATTTTCCCGCCTAGGATTATCGTCAGCGGAGCGAAACCTAAGTGTGATTCTTCGTCCCTCGCCTTATTTTACTACCTCCGGTGCAGACTTCGTTTAATTTTTTTTCCACGCCAGCTTTTTATACGCCAAGTTTGGGAAATGCTTCATAAAATTGAAGGAGATTGCACAAAAGCAACGAACATGATTGAGAAGAACATGATTGCATTAGTTTTCCGACACTCTTCTCACGGATTTTATGACATCTTGACTCGTAACTATTATCTGCTGTGGTTCCGTTTTTTGTGTAAGAAATTTATTTCAACCCAAACTCGTAAATTCTAAATATAAAGCACATAAAAACTTTTAATGCTGAGAAGTATTATTTTAAGTATAAAATTTATGAGTAGTTTTTGTTTAGTTTGTAAAAACTCTATATTGTGAGAAGACAATTTTTTATTAATTGTTCTTTATTATATACCAGTCTGAAAATCACTTTAGTGCAAGTTTGCGCTCCAATAAATTAATTTTTTTCGTGTCTGATTGTATTAACTCTATACTGAACATTTATAATTATAAATCTTCAAATAAATCTTTTTCCGTCATTCTAACATTGCAAAATATTACCGCGTTGAAAACCATTCGCCAAGTCTTGGGAAAATGGTCTTAAATTCTAGGTTTTATACTTAAATTTATGTGCTTAGAATATCAAAACACCATTGTACCAAATTGCTTTTTTCGCCCAAACCTACAATCATTTTCTCGAACGATAACATTCCATTCAAGTTGTCCAACGATATTTAGAACCTGATGAGATAACAACGTCTAGATACATTCAGTGAACCTGGAAGTTATCTAAGGATAAATTCTTCCTTCGCAATTAATGGTCTATCAGTTTCTTAGATCTCAACGTTTCCAAAAGGCTGTTCGCATCACCTTGGAGAAACAAATTAATATTAATAATGGTGATAAAAAACAAGTTATTTTAATGAAAGAAATGCAATTATAGAACTTTGCTTTTCTAATGTCACAAGAAAAGTGAAAGTGGTGCAATTTCGAAATTCTGCCTTGTTCCAATTGAATTTTTAGTCATATGAACGTCCAGTTTTCACCCGTTGGAGACTATCCCCAGAAGCTGAAATTCAATACTGACCGATAATTGCAATTTAGTATCATTGCACACATAGTGTGCTTGCTATTAGTCTTTTAGGATCAGAAATTCTTTGACGCAGTGTGTGCAATCCGTCTCAAATGGGCAAAGCAATATTAAAGTTATATTAGGATGGATTTAATGATTTGGAACTTTAACCAAATGACGAGGCCAATACCTCAGATAGCAGTTTCCACTCCAAACTTTTCCACCATATCAGCAAGCTTGTTGTAGTGAAAGAATAGTAAGAATAGAACTCTCAACCAGATGACGGAGCCAATACCTCAGATAGCAATTTCCACTCCAAACTTTTCCACCATATCAGCAAGCTTGTTGTAATGAAAGAATAGTACGAATAGAACTCTCAACCAGATGACGGGGCCAATACCTCAGATAGCAGTTTCCACTCCAAACTTTCCAACCATATCAGCAAACTTGTTGTAGTGATAGAATAGTGCGAAGAATTTAGTGCTCAAACAGTATGTTTATTAAATATCTTTCATGAATACAGAATTTGGAGAAAGAAGGTGCTTGTCCTTGTTCAGGAATTCTAAGTGTTAGATTATGCTTGCCTTTATTTGAACTTAATTGTGTAAACTGTAACAAATATCTCTTAAAATTTGTCCCAATAATCCTACGACATCCTGATAACTTTTGAAATTACAAGTGACTTTCAACGCACATAAGTGTGTACCTTATGGTTCATGCGCTGATTTTTTTTTTTTCATGCATACTTAAACAGATTTTTGTCTTGGTGATATAACTATAGTTTGAAATTACGAGTATAAGTAAAAAGTAAAGTACAAAGTACCCTTTATGATGCGGAAACATCAATATAAAAATCTCATTTCTATTTTAAATGAAGCCTTTCGCCACAATTTATTCTAAATCTTCAAAATTTAATCTAAAAAACCCATGGACCATAATTTAATGTAGCTTTTTAAGGGCTAATAAATTGATTATGGACTTCGGGGTAAAGAATTCGTTTCCGGAATTCTAAAAGAAAAACATCCATCATCGTTCATTAGTACAAAATGACGGTTTGATATCATCATTGTCATCTGGCCACAATTCAATTGATTCACAATTCATCCTAAGTAATCCTGGCTTCGTAGTCGGGCGTAACAAATAACAAAATGATTAATAAGGAGGAACACTATGCTTTTTCTTTGGTTCATTCAAATGTCATATATATAAAGCTTAAACCATCAGCAGAAACCTAAACTGAAGAAAAAAGGCATGGATTTATAAACTAGGGGCATATTTAAATTAATTTCATCAATAATATAATTTGAAACTGCAGTTTCTACTCAATTGCTTTACTCCAATTGTTTTTTTATTATTTTTCTTTCCTTTCATCCATTTCATAACCTAATCTACGAAATTAATTTATACTTTTCGAGCGACATTAAGATACATTCACCAAATCATAAGAAAAGAACAAGGGTTTAAAAAGTCTTACAAGTTTTTCCTTTTAGTTCTAACAATAAACTATCGTTATCTTAAGTCCTTTATAAAGCGATAGATTGTTGTTTATGTGTCGAGCTCTAATTAACTCCTGTATTTTAAGCAGATCTAAAATTCAGGATCAACTATTTATTCCGAGCCAACGTTCCGAAATGAGAATTCAGAGCCCAATAACACTGCACTGGAGAGATAGGCTAGCTTTACGAGCGTGTTGTTTTCTGTTTTAACTTTCGACTTCTTTAAGATATGCAAGATAATACAACAACGAAACCGTGATTCGAAGTGTTTCGTGAGATAAGAAACTTTAATGCATCTCCGAGATTAAGAAATTCATGAATAGTGCTGTAAATGTAACAATCAAGCATGTATATGCATGGATGAGTAGTTGAATAAATTTAAATTTTTCTGATTTGCTAATTCGGATTTTATTATATAAATATATAGATTTAGATACAGATAAAATTAAAATCTGACACCGAGTTATACGTTATTCAAATGTAGGACAGTGGATTCTCTACCTTTTAAGATTTGCAATATATATTTCTGTATTCCTACATGTTTTAATTACTCTTTCAAGTGATTTTTGCTCAATTTTACTCAACTTCTTATTTCTGGAATTTTAAATAATTGATATAAGAAAATTGTAGAGGTATTAGTTCATTTGTACCTATTTCTCTCTATATATAGGCCAATTTCTTTAGATTTTATGTTTGGTTTCAATTTTTTTTTATTCGTCTCTCTTTTTTAAAAAAACCATTTTGTGATCTTAGTTTTACTCCTTTCTGCTTGAGAATACGCTAACTCAAAATCGCTGAGAGTTAAACGTATGAAATTTGATATATAGCCTTAAGCTAAATTTGTAGATTTCTTTTAAATTTTGACCAAATATATTTACAAGAGGTTTGGTTAACTGACTGCTCAAATACAAGTGAACTCAATAATTACCAAACATAAAACTAAATTTAAAGGCAGTTTAAATTTGTTTCACAGGTTTAGTATCTAAAGTATTAATTCTTATACAATATTAAATAAGAATATTGAATCATATATGCCAAACCTTTGACTGTAAGTTGGTCTTGGCTTTCGAATTCATGTTTGTTTAGTAACTCACAAACACAGTAACTTAATGAAATCCGATATATCTTGTAGCTTCAAATGTAGCTCCATGTCATTTTTTGGTTTCAATGGGTCGGCAAAAGAGTGCCCAAAACATTTCTTCGAGCAATAGATTCTTTAAAAATGCTATATCCAATGATCTATCTTTCGTAACTATGCCAAGATTGCTTTTGCAACCTTACCTCATATCCACTATTTAAAGTGGAGGAAGGAGGATGAGATCTTTACAGAAGAATATAAAAGAAAGACTTTGGAAGATCCCTTTGGATGATTGTTACTACAAATCAGAAAGAAAGTATGGAGAAAAGATCGAAATAATCATAAAAATACAATACAAAATATTAAATGAAACATTTTCTATGTTAAATTTTGAAATTCAGTCTCTGAGTGCATTGAGTCATCATTACGATCTATAGTGTACCAAATTTCATATCTGTAAATGTGATTGTTTATGTGGATATCGGACAATATGTGAGATATGCTCACAAACTCTTCTATCTATAAATATAGTTGGGAATTATCGGTCCTTTTCTAGCTTTATTTTCTCTTGCGCCAACAAACCCAACAACAAAAGCAGCAATCTAGTTTTATTTAATTAAAAATTTTAATTAACTTAAAAAAGCAATAAATTATATTATACTTATAAATAAATGATAAATAATAATAATAAATAAGTTAATTAAAAATCTTATTTTTTGACTTTTTAAAACTTTATTATCGTAAATAATGTTGAATTTAAGTTAATTATTTTATGCTAATGCTGATTGGCGATAAATTTATATTTTTGCGTAGGTATCCCCACCAAGAAGGCGTTGAATAGTTCAAGTAAAAGTAAAGTGACGGAGAAGATTGTGAGAATATAATTTTGAAATTTTCCAGGATATAAAATATCAATTTTAGACCCATCGTTTTTCTGCAATTGTCTAGTACTTAAAAGATTTCATTTTGATAAAATTTCATTGTTCTTTTTTTCTCAAGTAAATATCATAAATCTTATAGCTGAGACCTTACCATCTGGCTACCATAGCCTGGCTGTAAGGTCTTAGCTACGAGGCAACATGATTCAGAAGACGAAGTGCGATTCAAATGAAAAGCTACGATGCAAAAACAGGTCTGGTGCCCATTAAATATGTCTGAGCCCAATCTCCTTCCTTTTGCGTTGTGCAGAAATTTAGAGAGAGATCTCCAGTTTAGATGCTGACTTCGTCATCTAACAGTGACACAAAATCGCAAAGACCGTTCTAAAATAACTACAATGTTGCTTCAAAACTGAACTTTAATAGAATTAAGCATGAAATGACTTTCTCTAAGCTAACAACTGATGCTGCATTTTTTTTAAAAAAAAAGGCGAAGGGGTGACTTAAAATCGCAAAGACCGTTCCAAAATAACTACAATGTTCCTTCAAAATTGAACTTTAATAGAAATAAGCATGAAATGGCTTTCGCTATTCTAACATTGATGCTAAATTTTTTTTAAAGGCAAGGGGGTGACTGAAAATTGCAAAGACCGTCCCAAAATAACTACAATGTTCCTTCAAAACTGAACTTTAATACAATTAAGCATGAAATGGCTTTCTCTAATCTAACAATTGATGCTGAATTTTTTTTAATAAAGGGGAGGGGGAGTCTCATCATCTTATACCTGAACCCTTCAAATAAAAATTTATGAATGACATTAAACCTGTCAACTCATGAAAACATGCGAAAAGCATGATCGGACAAATAGAGTTCTCGCGCTATAAAAAAACAACTTCTTCACTCTCCTTCGCCCAACACCAGTAGGGTTTAGCAAAAGCAAACAAAAGAGAACTTCTCTGCCGAGCACTGTTATTTCTGTCCGTCCTTTTTTGATTAAGTAATTGGTCCTCGGACACTCTCTCTGAGTGAGTGCAGAGGCAGTCTTCGCTCGGTGTGTGTGTGCCAAGGAAGGAGATGGGAGCAACGAAAGTGTGACAGTTAGTGAATAGTCAGTTCGTCTCATGGAGAAGCGACGGTCATTGTCTGGGTCTCCCCCAGACCCCCTTCGGAGAGCCAGCAGTCGGCGCTCTCTCAGAATGAGGTAAGATTTCACGCGCTTTGGGAATGTTGGTACGAAATCGATTGATTTCATTCGTAAAAGATTTGTGTAGGTTCAAGGACGTCTTAGCCATTGGATGAGTAGAGTTGTTACCTAAAAACAATCTTAAAATTTGTTATACTGATTTTATTGTAATTGTGGACTAAAAATTATTTAATTATAAATTTAAATAAATGGAAATATTAAATAATGTAAATATATACACACACACACACACACACACACACACACATAGATAGATAGATCTGTTCGAAAGAAAAAAGAAAATTAAAATTTCTTACTTTCTGTTAATTGTAAATTCACCAATACTGTATTCACTGTTGTCTACATCTCTCATTTTTAAAATCATGTCATCTGCGTCTACATAAACTTTTCTGATGTTAAACCTGGATAGGGAGATATAATAACAAACGGTCCATAAAATTCATTATCATTTATTTTTAAATTTTCAACTGTAACACCAGTTGTTACAGGTTTTTTTAAAAATAAAATCCACATGGACCAGTAGGTTTTGGCAGTAATTTCAAATTTTGTTGCAAAAGTTTTTGCAAATTCAATTTGTTTAGCGTAAGGTTGTGTTGGAGCCTTGACAATTCCTTGTCATAGTATATATAATGTTAATTTCTTTCAATTATCGTCAAGGTATATATACAATATCCATGTTAAGTATTTGAAACTTTGTTTTCCTGCCTGAGCTTGTGAGAACACATTGTTTCTGAAAAACCATGCTAAATAATATTAATTGCGTATATGATCAGAGGTATTTGCAAAATTGCGAGGCGTTGATTAGATATTAGATGACGTTTCTCGCATTCTCAATTATTTTAATAAGTAAACATTTTTAGTGGGACATCGGTAAGCACACCTTTAGTTTCAATTTTTCGAATACCCATTATAGAAAAATCAGTTAAAATTTTTTTTTTTCATAGATATTTTGTTACTCCTCTTATGGTGTGGCAGATCAATTTAACACAGAACCTCTAAACTTTTGCAGACAGCCTTGTATATTGGCACTCTGAAAATACTGTCAACCACCATGTAATGCAGTGTTCTTATTATCAATTTTAGGTATAACACATTGCAAAAAATGAGACAGCCTTGTTCTAATAGGATACTTTAAAAACAAGTTTCATACTGAACGATTTTTAAAAATTGCTGAATTCATTTTCATATAGCTATGATTTTCTTATTTGATTATGTTAAATATTTTTATTTCGCTCTGCATTGTTTAAATTCTTTATATCCAAAATTAATTTACCAGCACATTTTAATTTTATTCTTGCATTAGGAACAAAGTTTTGATGCATGATTATCCTAGAAAGGAGAAAGAAGTTTCAATTAAAAGCAAATAATTTAATAAAAAATTTAACATTCCTTTCCAGCTGCCGCATAGTGTTTGGTAGTTAAAATATATTCTTCGTGTACTTGTGTATACCATCATTAAAAATGGTCATATTACAAAGTTATAAGTATCTTCAAAATGGTATTTTTTATACCGTCAAAGTACAAAGGATTTACACAGTATACAAAAAGGTAAAGTTATAGGCAAGTTGAATGTGAAAGATTCTGCATGTAGCCAGAATCTTTCACATGTCGCAGTGTTTCTAAAACTGTAGAGGTTGATTCTACAAGAATCATTTACCTTTGTGTTAAATCTTCAAGAACTAAAAACCATCCAATTGTTAATTAAAGTTTCTTACACATTTTTTGTTTAAGTTTGTTTAGATAATTATTTTTATTTTAACATTAATTAGAGCATATTGGTTTTTCTTTTTACTTCCCTGATTTTGCCATACGAAAATTTTGATATGCATGGAAAAAGCCTGAAAAATTCTAATATAGACAGTAATAAAGATGAATATTCTTCATACCAATCAGTATTAATTTGTATTGAAAACTATTGACATTCCTTGAAGTCAGGTAGTGCATAAAGGATGTTTAAAATTTCTGATTTTTAGAAATTAAAAAAAAATTAATTAATTTGTTTTGTTAGTCAGGATGACGAATTCAGATATTTGATGGCCTACTCTAGGGTGTATAACAAGATTTTTATTCAAGTATATTTTATTTTTTGAATATTTTATTTGGAAAACTGATTGAATCATTTAAAAAATTAAATTTTGAATCATAAATTAAAGAAATTTTTTAAAATAATGATTATTTAAAGGGCTGTACAGTTAATTACAAACCGTTTTGTTTCTCATTTTACTCAACTTATTTCATTGCTTATTATATATAACATCTGTGGCACAATTTTAAAGGCAATATTTAAGCATAATTAAATGATTGATTTTGTCATATACTTTAGGGAATATTCTTAAAAGTTATTTATAAAATTTTAAATTTCTTTTATACGCATTAACTTGATATTTAATAGAGCATAAAGTTTTATATAAAGTGTCATTATTTTTGAATTTGATATATTTTTTCAACGGAATTTCCTAAAACAAAAAACAATCGTTTTATGTTTAAAATTAGATATGTATTGTTTTTCCAATAAGGAAAATATTTAAATTAAGCATGTTATAACTGATTGATTGATGTTTTGAAACACAAAGGAATAATTTAAACACTTAGTAACAGAATTTCAATTAGTAGTAGAATTGCAAAAATACATTATATCAAACAAGCTTTTTAAAAAAACTACAAGAATTTCAATCCTTACGATTAGTTTCAAGAACTTTTGAAGCATTATTTCTTTCCAAATTGGAATTTACTTCTTCGGAAATTAAATAAAATATCGTTTGCATAGTTTAATTTGATTTGATTACAATACTTTTTCCCTGGTTTATAATAAATTAAATTGCTTTAAAGTTAATCTAATTTAAATTGTTTAGCAACATTCTACTGTTAAAATTATCAGATTGTTAATTAGTTTATAATAAATGCATTTTGTTGATTTAGTTTGTTAATATAATATTTTTCCTTTCTTAATGCTGATGTATTTACTTGAAGTTTCTTTTGTGCTAGAAAAGCAAGATATATCAATTTAAAAAGTTAGATTGGTAGATTTTAGTTAATTTCACAAATTAGATTCTACTATAAATGATTTAAGGTGATCATAAAATGATTAGCTTCGACTAAAATGATAATTGAGTTAAAAAAAGCATAGAGAATCAGAATAAATTCTTATATAGTAACAATAAGTATGGTTCTATAAAATTAATATAAGTAGTGCGTTTGTTGCGATACGATTATATCTTGTCAAAGAACAAAAATAGTATAACAAGTCTAAAGTTTAGAATGCTATAACTCTTTCGTTCATAACATATTAACTTAATGCGATTGCACGCATTATAGATATTAATCAATTAACTACTTAATAAGATTAGTTTTGCTGCTGTTTCTTATATAATATATTAACTTACTGCATTTGCATCAAACCATGCATATTAACATATAACATATTAAAAAATTAATTAATTTCTTAGTAAGATAAGAATTTTACTGCTGTTTCGTGTATTACAAATTAATTTAATGTTTTTATTTAAAGATATGCATATTAACTTATAACATATAAACCATTTAATTAACTGCTTCATAAGATAAGAATTTTATTATTGATTCTTATATAACATATTAACTTAATGCTTTTATTAGAAGATATGCAAATTAACATAATATATTAACCAATTAATTAATTGCTTAATAAGAATTTTACTGCTGTTTCGTGTATTACAAATCAATTTAAGTCTTTTATTTAAAGATATGCATATTAATTTATAATATATTAACCGTTTAATTAGCTGCTTCATAAGATAAGAATTTTAATATTATTTCGCATATAACATATTAACTCAATGCTTTTATATAAAGGTACGCATATTAACTTATAATACATTAACCAATTAATTAATTGCTTAATACGAATTGTACTGCTATTTCGTATATAAAATGTTAACTTAATGCCTTCATATAAAGATGCACATATTATAACTTATTAACCAATTAATTAACTGCTTAATAAGATAATAATGCTGTAAGCAAAAGTATTCCGTTCAGCTAAGTCCAGTAATGTGTATTATTCAAGTTCAGCTGATATTTGTTGTCCTTTATCGCAAAAAGGCATGTGTCCGATGTGGCTTTAGAATCTAAATGTCATATACATCTTGTAATATACTAATCTGGTAACAAGGCAATATTATTTACATTGGTTAACTTCATCTTGAGGCATCAAAATAAATCGTTTTGCAAATTAGCTGAAGTTTGCTACCATCTTGCTAAAGTCATTAATATCTATTTTATCAGAACTGCTGTTATCGTTATACAATGGAAAAAAATTTCTTACGCAATAGATAGTATTTTGTGAGTCCAAAATTTATTTTTGGCATGTCAACAATTATTATTTCCATTCTAATAGCTTTGTGATTTATGAATGATAATGGTAGGATTTAAAATATTTATCTTAGTACTTGCATATTCAATCTAATTAATTTTACATGCCAAAGAGGAGATTTTTTTGCGTATTAGAAGTTTTTTATTTGACCTTAAACCATCCATAATGCAAAATCCTCTAAGCATGAGATCCATTCATGAATTTTTTTAAGTATATCAAGAAATCACCAGGTTTATTTGGGAGTCTAAACCACGAAATAAGCACTTAATTCGAGTACTATAATTTACATGATTTCGGTAGCCGGTCCAAACAAATGAAAATACAAAAATATATTACAGATATATAGAAAAATACAAATATGTAATATATTAATTAATATCTTTGATACTACCTATATTTTTAATCTCTTTTCATAAATTGGTATTTATTTTAAATGAAATACTTTTTGTATCAATCCTTTGATAGTTTAGATTTTTCTGTTAAATTGCATAACTGATATTATTCGATGAGATCGCTGCCATTTTGACTCAATAAGGACTACGGCTATATCTAAAGTATGTAGAAATGAATAGAACTGTATTCTATACACGAGTTAAACAAATCATTTAAACGGTTAATGACAAAAATTGAGACCATTTATGTTAATAAAAGGATAATGAATGTAAAAAAGCTAATAAAACAATGAGGAAATTATTCATTCAAATTCGATAGGTTTTAGTCCTAATACTAAAATTCTTCAAATTTATTAAACAATGGATGAAGAACTATTCTTTTAATGTCTTTTATTTCCGATTCTTCTTCGCCTTTTTGTAGATAATTTATATTTTGGTCGGATGAAATGAAGATTGATTTACAAAACAGAGATGTTTTTTTAGAATTTTTATTAAAAATCGTTATTAATGGAACAATTGGATTAAACAATTAATGAAGAACAATTCTTTTAATGTCTTTTATTTCCAATTCTTCTTCGCCTTTTTGTAGACAATTTATATTTTGGTCGGATGAAATGAAGATTAATTTACCAAAAGGAGAAGTTTTTATAAAATTCAACTCTATATAGATATAACCGTCTGGTTCTCTTTCTAATTGGATTATTTTTAAATAATAGGAGTATCGATGAATTAAATTATTATTTTAATAATGAGAACAAGCAAAAGACCATTATAAGCTTTTTTAATTAATTTCTACTTTCAAAATTTAATAAAATAAATATAATTTTTATTATAATAATAATGTCTCGTTGATATTGCATACCTATGCAACAGGGAAAAGTCTTTTCTGGTCATGCGTTAAATGGAATTGCTCTATTTTTTTAACCATTCTACCTGCCCCTGCAACTATATCGTTACGCGAAATATTATTGCTTTATATTGAAAATTTTTTTTTTAATGTGTTGTAACTCACAGTAAATATTATACCTATTTTTAATTAATTTATTGCTTACCTTTGTTTTACAAATAACAAATAAATTCATTTTAAAGTATGTATTTAAAATATTATGTGCAGTTATAATTTTTCTTTTTTTTTTTTGCACATTGCCAAATAACAAAATTTTAGTGAATATGCGTCATCATGGCTGTAAGAAAAAGCGAGTTTTGAAAATATTTTGTTGTCAGAGTGAAAATCAAATTTATTAATTCTTAACATGGCAAAATATATATATATATACATATTTTTAAGATATAATTTCCAAATGTATCGGGGAAAAATGCAAAGAAGTACAAAATCCAAAATAAATGGTAACAAACTGTCAGCATGAAATATAATTTTCAATAGATTTAAATAATTTTTATCGAAATATTTCAAGAACACTGTTTAAGGTATCGAAAAGCGTATTAAGGTATTACTGCGTGCAAAAAAATCTTTTTTATGTGGAGATAATAAAAGAAAGTTTCCAAATTTTTTGAAAAATGTTAACCCTTAAATTACTTTCCGATTTTTGTTCTCTAAATTATATTTTTTTTTCTTTTTCGCCTCATAATATCAATATAACGTAGATCTGTCAACTACATTCCTTCTCATTTTTTTTTGTGTTATTTCAAATTTTGTCTTAGATGAATATAAATTTTAAATCTTAACATCTACTAATAATTACTTTCTTACAATAAATGCGTGAACCTGTGGTGCCCAAATTCTGATCGCTGAAGTATTATTTTTTGTATCACGTGCATCAGCAGAAATGCAAGATCTATTATTGTGATTTTAAAAAAGATTATCCTCGCTGACTCACTATATTTCCGCACTTTTTATGAGGTATCTAAATATTTTTACTTGCATGTTTTTCCGAGTTGGCAACCGGAAATTGCTTTTAAAAATGGTCACCAATGTTTAGTGGTAGTTGCTGGCTTAAGATGTCACCACAAACCCAAAGCTGGACTGCTTTATTGCTAATTAATTAAAAACGATTTTAGTTAAGTTGAAGCATTCTTTTAGATGGCAAGATACTCTTAACATTTTTATAAGCTATAATTTTTTTAAGCATTGCAGTATTTTGGCAAAGCCACAAAATTATTTTCTTGTCATCAATAGCACTATTAATGATGATTTCATTATTTGATTTTTAAAAAACCATAATTTACATGAAAATCAACGGCTGTTTTTTTCAGCTTTTACAAAGAAGCCCTCGTAAGATTCTATGATATGAATGTTCGGTACGATGATATCTCCTCATAGCCAATTCTGTGCACTAGAGTTACCAGAATTATTGGCAACGTTTTATTTGATTGTGTAATATAGATCTTGAAATCCCAGTCGTCAATAAAATTCTATTAATTCTTGTTTATCAATCTGATATTAGTTGAAAAGCAATGTAGTTAAGTTATAATGGGTAATTGTTAAACAAGTACGTAAAGTATCCGACTACGTTCGAAGGAAATTTTTTGAAAAATTGGATTTTTAAAAAAATATTATGATTTTTATATGTATTGTGAATTATAAACACTATAAATACAAAAAAATATTTGTAAATATAATACATCTTAAGAAATAGGAAAATTTATTGTAAATTTTAATGAAATTTAATCAAAACGATTAACACTGCACTAAATCGTAATGTAGCAAACCTATTTATCTTTGTACACAAGTTACAGAATACAATGATGAATGAAATGAACCAAAATCTAAAACCCGTTTTAAGATACGAAGAAGTTATGGGTAAAATTATACGTATATACTATGTATTTTTTTCCATAAATTCACAGCTTAATTTTTCTAAAAGCGTCTATAAATGAAAAAATTATATCGCCGACAGTAAAAATTTTAGTCCATTTCATTGTCCGTTTCATTTAAAATACATCCTGAAATTTTTATACGAATACCTCTATTAGTTTTTGAGATGTCGTGTTAACTTTGGAGAAATTTTATGAAAATTAAAGGTTTGAGAAAATTGAAGCTAAAGACAAATTTTAGCTGAAAAATATGTGACCTTGGATGATAGGTCAGGCCTCCCTTTTCGTAGAAAAGATAAACTGTTTGGGAATAGGAAAATCTGAAATACAAGAAATAACAATTAAAAGAAGCAATCAACGATGGGGTCGATAACCGGTGTTTTAAACGTAGTCGGATACCTTAATTGCTAAATGCATAACGGTTAAATATGTGTGCTTGACCATGTATTGCATAAATAAATAACTGATTTAAAATAAAACTTAAAATAAAATCAACTTTATTTTTAGTAAAAATCAATAAATCTAGAAACAAAATAGCAAGAAAAAGAGTTTTAGGCGGCGCCATATATTTTTACTAAATTTCATTCTAAGATCCTTTTGTAAATTACTTGGCAGAATAGGGTGTCTATAAAAAAGTAACATTCTAACATCTTTATTTTTTTTCTTACCGAATAAATTGTGCCAAAACATGCTTTTTGTTTTAATACTAGATCATTCCTTTTTTCTCTATTTTCATTTTAGGCCTAGTTGAAACTGTTCCTTAAATTCAAAGTACTATATATAAAAATAAAGTGAGCAGTCTTTGAAGAAACTGTATCAAATCAACAAATTTACATAAATTTAAAGCATTAAGCATGTTTTAACATGATCAGTATATTTTGAAGTAAAAATCTTAGAATAATAAAAAGAAAGAATTCTTAAATATAAATAAATAACCAAGTGTCAAAACTGTTTCAGTTATGTATACTTAAACAGCACAGCTGATTTTTTGATTTTCTTGATAAATATATATTTTTTATACTAGTGAGAATGTATCTTCCATTTATATTAGTCGTTTTATATTTTTGTTACCTGCAAAGACAATAGTCTAAATTTCAAATAAAGCTGACGAATGTACTGTCATCAACAATGAAAAAGTTATTTATTCATTAAAAAAAATCTGTATTTTATAAAACATTTTTGCTATCATGAACTGACATTTAAAGTTATTTAAAAATTCAAACTATTTTCTTTATAAATTGATATTAGAAAATGCTTTGGAATATTTTATATTAACATGAAAGCTACTATTATATTACAAAATGGCGCTGCGTAATTCAGTTAGTGAAATTTTGTAATTCTAAAAGTGGAATTAACAAAGCAAATACTTTATATTTACATACAAATCAGTTTTCTCTTTACTACAAGACGATTTCTTTACTTTCTAGAGCAGTTCTTTCAGGTTAAAATTACATTATCCTAGATAATTGAAGAAGGATGTTTAACCATAACTCTTTATACTGATCTTTCTTTGTGTAAAAATTTGTTTTTAAAATAGTTCATCGCCTGAATTATTTTAAAAACAAATTTTTACACAAAGAAAGTTGTTGAATTTGTTGTTGATTTTACACAAAAAAATTTAACAAAAAGCCTTTAGAACATTGTTTTTTTAAGGGGCACAAAATTTATGTAGTTTTGAAATTATTACTTTTTAATTTGGAAATGATGATTATTTCCATTTAGAAGAATCATATATTGCATTTGAAAAATATATGACTAATTTAAGACCTTAAAGACTTTGTTATCCAAATGAATACTAAAATGTTTAATGTGGTGAGTTCAATTTGTTAATTAATTTTTTATTGTTTTGTTATTATTTTTTATTGGTAAAAAATTCTAGTACTTCCTCGAAACTTAAAAATTCAAAACACATTCAAATTGTATTAAAATAATGATCCCAAATGTAGAAGCCTAAATTTTCGCTTATCGCTGCTGTAGAATGGTCGGTCCTAAAGTTATCAAAATTCCACTATGTTCGAATTTAAATCCACTTTACAATATGTATCTTGAAGTTTTTTTTAATAATTAATTAAAATTTTGTCATTGATTCCAAAACTTAATTTACACAGTTAATTTGACGTGTATCAAATAAATTTGAGTTTAAATGAGAATTAAAAAAAAAAGAGTTGAAATTAAAATAAACCTTGAAACTATTAGATGAGTTATAAGATCTAGATTGTGCGTTTGTAAATAATATGCACAATATCATTTTTTTACACAATACTGACTTTTTAAGGTTATAAAGTTAAAGCTAATAACGAAATAAAAATATATCTGTATATTCTTTAAAAACACTAAATTTATTCTAAAACAGACAATATATTTTAAAAAGAAGTGCATTCTATACCGACAACGAACGTATTCTAAAAGAAACATTAGATTTAGAAAGAATAATTTATCAATCAGAACAAGGAACTGATTCCAAAATAAATGCATATTCTTAAAAAGAGGCAATACATTCTATAAAAGCAGTGAAGTAACTCCAATATTTTGCTTTGCATACTTCCTCTAAGTTTATTATTGCAATATTTTTATTATCTTCTTAAACAAAACACTGTATTCACTGATGTGTCAAATAAGATGTCAAAAACGATGTAATCAAAAGTGACGCGTCACCATTCTTGTCTGACAGACTGATAACTATCGAAATGAAAACAAAACATTACACAAAAATAGATGGCATTTTGTGTCACGTTCATTTAACCTTCGGTTATATTTACATAACATTTGCATTTCTTTTTCTGGTGTTGTGAAGGGATCACGGTTGGAATCTTAAAATCTTCGTTGATTCGTTCATAGTTGGCTTGTTTACGAATTTAAGTTGTGCTATATGCATATTTTAAATTTTCTTCACAATGGCTTTACGCAAATTTTAACTAGAAGAAAAAAATATTTAAAATGTTGCAATGAAGAAGGGGGAAAATGGGCAAGAATAGATTTCTCATTATTTTTATAACCATACTGCCAAACTTAATTACAAAATTCTAGTTTAAGCTATTGCCAGTTTTATTTAGCTTTCTTTTTTTAAGCATTAAATTAAAATTATTTTTGACTTTTTATTAATTTTTTTTTCTTTTTTCTTTTTTTTAAAACACTTACAAACTTTTTTTTAGAAATTACAGTTTTAAAAATTATATCTAATATTAAATTTTGACGATTAATTAAGCAACAATGAATTATTAAACTTAAAATTATTATTATGTTTCGCTAGAATTCAAGATGTATAAAAATAAAGTTTTTAAATTATTGCAATGTATTATAAATTATTATTCTGCAGAATTTCTGCAAGTATATCTCAAATTTAATTCTAAATCAATTTATAAATTAATTTTATTCGAAGACCATAGAAAAAGAAATAATTCATGTGATATTATTGTCACAGTCAACGTAACTAACTTCATATCATTTAGAATCTCACCCATGCTGTCTCAAAGTGAGCTATGACATCATGCCTTGTTTATTTCTGTAAGCTAACTCGTGAATTTCAATGAAGGTTGAAAAGCTAGATTTGATTGATGCCATGTGAGTATGTAATAAATGGGAGACAAAAATATTCATTTTCATTTATTTAAGGAATTTGTATTTCTAATAAATGATAAAATTTTATTGAAAGGCTTTTAATTTTTGATAATCGTGATGCTAGCTCATGTAGTGGTTTGTTGGATATTTAATGTATCATTATTTGATTTTCCTGTCATTATAAAATAATATTTTTATAATATAAACTAGTTTTGCATAAAATATCGAACGATACACAAAATCTTTTTATCATTTGAAATGTTTTTCTATTAGAATAAAAATATGAATTGTAAAATACGATTTTTGAAAACTGTAGAGAATTAATTTTCTTCAAATCTTATTAATATTGGTATGTAAGCTCTTTTTTCTTATTTATTCACAATTTCTACTGTATAAGAAATATTTTAAGATAGTTAATTAAATAATTAATTTTTTATTGATGAAAACATGAAAATAAATTTAATTGGCAGTTATTTCTGATAAAAATTGTAAATCGTCTGCTTTTAAATGCTATATTTTTGGTTTTCTGTCAACTTTTCTTCAGATTTATTCATGTTGTTTGTTAAAAGTAAAAAATACTGGTAAAAATTGCTTCTAAAATTAATTAAAAAAATAACTAAAATAATCTCAATAATTGTGCAGAAAAAATTTTATTGAAGAGTTATTTTTTAAGATTACAATATCATGTAAAAATAATTTCTACGGGATAATATTTTTGTCATATAGCCCAGAGAAGTGCTGAAATATTGAATAATTTTTAATTAGCTTTTGGACTCTATAAAGTAGATATTTAAGTAGTTCTTATCTTGATTAATTATTAATCTCCCTATCTTGATTTTGTAAGTCAGCCTTTCTTCAAGATTGAACAAAAAACTGCTGATTTTTATAGTTTTTTACTGCTTAAATTTCCATACAATCCGCAGTTACAAAACTAATCGTTTAATTATTAGAAGAAGAAGCTCTGGCAAGAAGAATGATAGATTTTAATGTTTGTAATTTTTATTCTAATTTTTTAGATTTATACAATAACTTTTTATGATTTGCGCTGTTGAAATAAATTGTTCAAAGCAATATTTACATATGTTTTTAAAGAAAAGAACAGAACTTTTTTAACAGTGAAAAATAGATTATATTAAGCATGTAATTAAATAAAATTTAGAACTCTTTTGAAAGTAACAAAAATGTTGGCAAAAGAATTAAAAATAAACAGAAATATTAGATAACAAAAGGTAGAACAGCTTAAAGTCTCACCATAACCTAGTAACATAATATTTATAAATTCTAATTTCAAAATCATTTGTATCCATTGAATTCCTAATTACATTTTGAAAAATTAATAAAAACTGAAGGAATAGTTGTAGAGAAATTAAATTGGTATCATTTAAGAAGCAAAGTTTTGAATTTAAAAATGGCATGTAAATATTTCTTGTAGGATAAATTGCTGTAAAGAATGGCTAACTTTCAGTTAGTTTTTAATTTATTGAACATTTAAACAACTTATGAACTTTGGAATATCGATATTCATTTCTGTTATTTTTTAAATATAAAGAACATATATATACAACCACAACTGTTTTTATTTATTTTTAAATTATTACCTTCCTAGAATTACTAAAGGAGTAAGTGAGAATCGTATAAAATATACTCTGTGTCATATTTAAAAGAAAGACATTTCTATTTTATTATTTGCATTTTGTTTATATTTATTCATTAAAAAACATTTTATTTTTTAACTCTTATAAGCAAAAACAGCTTTTTATTTGGACGTGTCTTCTTCAAACAGCTTTAAATCATCTAAATCCGTAAGCAATAAAAGTACTGAACAATTTAAACGTAACGCAGCAACGTCTTGAATGTAAATTACTTTTTTTACTTTCTTTATTTCCGTCTTCACACCCACATGCAGAAAGCGATTCCAAAAACGTAACGCAATATGGACAGACAGACAGACGGACAGTCAGAGTCACCTTGACCACAGAAAGATGCAGACAAGAATGAAAATTGATGGAGAAGTCTCTTCTCCTATTGGTCATTCCCCTTCCCTTGACGTCATCAAAAGAAGAGCGAAAAAGTTCTCTTGTTTTTGCTCTTCAGCCTCTCATAGTTGAGTTGCCGCTCGCTGGGTGGCGCTGCCGATCTATTTGTATCTTCGCTGTCGTTGAGGGAAATTCGAAAGGTTTTATGGAATCGCTTGCATTTATGAAATTGGGTATTTAAATTATAACATTGTTTTGTTTGAATACGTTTCCCTTATTCAAGGTTTTTGCAATGTAATTCAGATTCTGCTTGATTTTCTTGAATTATATTGTATCAAAATTTTGTTGAAAGCAACTATAAGAATAAATATTAAAAAATAAGAAAAATAAAATTATCACGCTTTAATTCAAGAAAGACCAGAAAGAGATAATTGTCTTTGGAGAAACGTTCAAGATAATTCTGAATTAAAAAATGATTAAATTGAAATAAGTGAATGATTAATTTTTATCCTATTCATTTAATCCTCGGAATAATTTTTAACTAGTTTTCTAATATAAATTTCAAATCAGGCCTTAAAATCTCTTAAGTTTTTTTGTAGATTTTATTTATTTATTTATTTATTTTTGTGATATTATAGGTATTCTAAATTTCTATCATCGTATTTTTTTTTCATTTATATTTTCATGAAATACAAAAATTAAGAAGTATACTTTTTATTTATTTTTTGAAATAGTATTATTCTTTAACTTCAAGCTTTAATTAGTGCGAAAACCTTTTTCTGAATAAACAATTTATGTTGTACCCTTTTTTGTAGTACTATGCGGTTTTTAGTTTTGAGAATGTGATTATTGTAAGTATGAATATTTAATAAATAATATATAATCTCCTTGTAATAAATATGAATGTGTAAATAAAGTTTCCTTATAATAAATATGAATGTGTAAATAAATTTTTATTCTCGCATTCTTAGAAATTTTTCAAGAATAGGATCATATTCTTAATATTAAACAGTCTTCTTATGGTGTTTTACAATTAAAGATAAATTAAAAAAATATTTTTCACTGCAATAATTGATTTCTAAATTTTATCGCAATATTTATACATATTCATTACATTAATAACGCGCTTTATAAAATGCTCTATTCAAATGTTAACTAAAGTTTTTGAAAAAAAATTTAAAAACTTTTTATGGGATTGTATAATATTCTTAAATACATAACTAGATTTTTTTTAAATGATTGCAAAATAAAATATTTTGGAAATTTTTATAAAAAATCAATTATAACAATCTTTTGAATTACTATTAAATTGTTGTTGAATTATTATCGAATTGTTCCTAAATCAGATCTGTTACAAATTCCTGTTAGAAAAATGGTAGATTCAAAACTAGATTCCCTCATGTAATATGAACCGGATGTTTTTAGATTCCTTTGATGAAATGCGGAAATTTGGATGGGGTTTGCAATTTTCAAGTTTTGTTCTTATTCTAATGTTTATCTTCTTGTTTATTTTTAAAAAGTCCATGCCCAAACTGTTTTCTTGGGGCTTTTATGTGAAACTCTTATTTAATTAAGGAATATAATTTTTACATTTACAAACATTGAAAAGTATAGTTAAAGTCACAATATCTCTATTAATGATTAACCGCTTAACTATTTTGTCCATATGCCATACGTGCATAGATTTATCGAATTTTGATAGCTGTAAGCAAAAAATAAACCATTCATAACGATTAGAATTCAATATTTAAAATTACTTCGAATATTTAAAAAAGTCAAGTATTCGATGGATTTCCATCAGAACCAAAATAAGAAAATATTCCCAAAATAAAAGGTGTCATTTTGTTGTTAGACAGTAAAGAAAATAAAACAAATAAGTGCTTAATATCAGCGCAATATCATAAATACTTTGAATGTTATGATTTATTAATTTGCATCACATGTTGTTATTATTAGGCAGTATAGCGTAGTAGCATGCCCCAGCTTAGCTGATATACCAGTTTTATAACTCTTTATTATTATTATTATTATTATTATTTGCAGTCTTCCCTTTCTTCTACTTCTATTACTTCAAATGTCCAGAGTTGAAGTTCAGGAAATCTGGTTCCTTTATTATAAGTAATAAGTACTAACTTTCAATCCATTCTTCAACGCAAAAATTTATTATAGCGCTCAGTAATTTTTAAAACCCTTTTGCATGTTGACAGTAGTTCCAAAAAAAAAAAAAACCTATTGTATTCAAAAATAATAAAGGAAATCACTTCGTGTAAAAAAATGATATTGAAAATAAATCTCATTTTCTGTATTTATTTATTTATTTATTTTTCATTTGATCTTCTGATCCATCCAGTTTTAGTTGGGTAGCTTCTGATAGAAACTTGTTCTTCTTGCAACGTGCATCATCAGGTTCAAAGACCTACATTACTTTTTTTTTTCAATAAAATTCCTTGAACAACCTTGGCTTGACCTTGAAGCCTCGAGCGATTTGTTTGATTCTTCTCTTTCAAACGTATAATGCATATTATTTCATTCCTTGACTCGAAGGTACACCAAGTCTGTCCTAACTACAAAGAGCGTGTGACCTATATTGAATGAGGGCTAATGTCACGTTTTGAATACAGCGGCCATTTGCAATCAAATGCTTGTTAAGCATATTTTACTATTCTTTTATAATCCTTCCTACACTTTCCTTCATTTCTTCGAAAATAAAGAACTCTTACTTTTTCTAAATGCATGAAAATGTTATTAACTCTAAATGTTAGTAGAACATAAGAGGATTATTGATGCGATTTTAATTAGTTTTAAGTATACATTCGGAAAGAAACGAATTCAGAGTTCATAACATTCTTTTCTCTTATTTCTTTTATTATAACGGTGACTTTTTAATTATACCCACTTAAATATGTGACCTGGTTAAAAATAAGGTCTGTGAAATATGATTTAAAATTAGGTTTAATGAAAAAGAATTTTTTTTAGGTCTTTATAATTCAAATTTGAATTGTTTTGCACTAATGACTAATTGAATTGAAGCGTACTGATAGTTTAATTTGTAATATTAGTTTTTAGCAAATGTTTGAAATAATATTGAAAATTATAAAAATTTCTGCATTTTGTAGCCCATTTATCTGAATTAGAAACGTCACTTGTCACATGTTTCTTCACTTGCACTCATTTTTTACTAATCCTTTACAATTTATCGACCATGTCATACTTATTTGCTTATTTTACTAGCAAATCGCTTAGGAAGATTCTTGAAAAGTCTAAATCCAGGTTGTCAACCCCTTCCTCCAACGCACTCACATACTCACACACATGAAAAAAACACCCTGAAAATTTTGTAAACACCAAATTTGCATAGCAAATTTGTTTTTAATTCTTAAAATTATGAAAACAATTGTAATTATTTCTTTACGTTAAAAACTCTTAGTGATAAACCCCTTAATACTCTATTAGGAATATATGGGCCTAACATAACCTACGAAATGACTCAAATACTTACCCATATCATTATAACATTAAATAAAATGACTCAGGAAGTCTCAATATTGACTGATAAGTGAACAAACCTTAAAAAATTGCTGAATGGATTTAATTCTTCAAAATTAGATTTTATGACTACTCCATTTAAGTTAATAACGTGACACTTTCAGAATTCGTTTAAATATTACTTATTTCCGTCAACTATAATTCGTACAATCTTTGTTTCAATAGTAAAATAAACAGAAACGTTTTTTGTTAGTCGAGACAGTCAGACTTTTTTTTTTCAGTCTAACTTTTGTTTCAAACTCTTTTTTTCACTCTTGGCTGCGCTGCCCCCTGCTCCCACACGCCTCCACTATCTGTAGATTCACGGGTGGAAGTTCAGAAAATCCGATTACTTTAATCGGATTAATCGTTTTAGTCCTGAAATTTTCTTCGTGTTTTAAAAAGATTTCTAATTTGAAATATTTTCTTACGACTTAAAGAACTTTCTTGGGAATTTTCAACTATATCCCACATTTAAAAGGAAACATAAGATTGTCATCATCTTTGGAAGCAAAATATAATAATTATTATAAATTTTAGATATGTGAATGGCAATTGGAATCAGTACATCAGGGAAAGGATAAGGATAATGAAATGATCCCGGTAGCACAGTTAGTAGCACAATATTGTGCAATATTATATGATATTAACCAATATTCTGAATAGTGATTGATTACAATATTTGTGTGCTATTAGTACCCATTCGAGTACCCATGTACATTACCCATGCGACGTTGATATTAAAGTTGTTTAAAAACAGAGAAATTTGAGATTCTTAATTGTACTGTTTGATGTTATAGCTGAGACTTGTATGATTTGAGGAATTGTTTTTTCATATTTTTATTTATTCATCTTTACATAATAATCATAGAAATTTATAACAAAATAATGTTCTAAAAATATAATAGTCCTGTTTCTTTTTTAATGTGTCCTTAAAAGTTTTCTCGATTTCAAGGCATTTATTTCTCACAAAGTTTCCTTTATATTCAGAGTTTCTACATGGCTGATCACTGACAACATGAAATTTGAAAATAATAGTAGCTCTTTTTTAATCTTCTATCGTAATCTGTTTGTCATTTCGATGGTAGAATGGTTAAATTTTTTCCATGGCTTAGGCATAAATGCAGAAGAGATGAATGATTTACGCAATTACTTATATATACCCTATGATATTGTGAAATCAATTGCATGTCACCAATTTCTTCAGAGTACAGTACTGTGTGATGTCGTTATTCAACTTAAAATTCTTCCAATCATCAAAGATAGTTCGTGTTAGCAACAGCAGGAAAGAAATAAATAAAACTTTCTTTAACCTTGGTCATGGCGCATGAATTTTATGCAGACACTTGAGTTTCGTCATATGTAACGAAATGCTCCAACAAAATTCAATGGCCAAAGGCTGAGAGACAAAAATAAACTGTTGTAAGCAACTTAAGTGGGAAGCTTGGCTTCCTTGGCAGATAAACTATTATTTTGGAATACATATATTGAAAATTTCATCGTGTTAGTAGAAAAATATAAATTTATTGAAATTAATCTAATGAAAAGTGATGTTAGTGCAAATTAAAAAGATTATATTCTGGGAGTAAAAGGTTCTGGCAGTAAAAGGCATTGGTGAAAATATGCAATTGAATGATTTGATGGGAAAATATAATCAATTTGAGTTCCATCTTCACAATGAAAATACTGTTATAAGTTATGTTCAGAATTAAATTTCTAACGTTTATATTAAAATTATATAAAACATTGTATGGGCAGGAAATTGCTACCATTAAAAAGATAATTTTTTGAATTTTTCAGATAATGTAAAAATTAATTCTCCCGAAATTATTTATTGAAAAAAAAAACATCAACTTGCTTCATTTTATGTAGGTTTACACTTAGCCAATCATAAGATTCCAGTAAGTCACATGCGCGCAGAAGCAAGATAGTGGAAGAGCGGAAGACAGCAAGTTTTTGTCTCGACGAATAAGCACTTTCTACTCTGTGTACTTTCTAACTTGTAGTTTCTGTGCATGCGTGGTCTTACTGGATGGTTTGCAACAGGCTGACTGTAAAGAGACCTTTAAATAACTTCTACATTTAGAAAATTCATAATAACCTGTTTATTCTGAAGAACATGTGTGCCGAATTTCATGAAAATTAGGTATATAATAGATTTGCGTATAGACATATAAATAAACATTTAAATTCATAGAAACATTGTCAACATTCTTCTACATATTTTGATGATCATATATTACAAATAATTTTACCATGTTTCTATTACTCGGGCACTCTCTAGCGTTATTAGCATGACAACAAAGGTATTAGTGTTAGTATGTCTGTCTCCTAAATACAAAAGAAAATTAAGACTAAGTGACACACATACATGTCTTTAAAATCTTTAGATTTATTAGGATATTTTATGATTTATTATGAAGTTAGGGTAAAAAAACACTCTAGAAATGGTTTTGACAAAACTTTCTCGCATACCCTCTAATAAACTTGTCAACAAACAATATTAATAATGTACATGACATTAACGAATAATATTTAAGAAATATTTAGTTTTGGTTACAGATTTGGCTCAAAATTTGACAGAAATCTGTAAGTTTGGTACGAAGACTGCATACCCAATTTCAACTACCGACCTCTTAGCTTTTCTGTATTATCTATCTTAGACAGACGGACATTTGATTTTAATAGGAAAACATTGAGTAAAAACATGATTAAAAAGTAAACAAATAACCTTATTTCTTGAATTCGAAAAATATTAAGAACTAAGAAAAGTGAATTAAATTTTAAATGTAAAAACAATAACTATACTACTAGAAAAAGTATAAACTACTATTTCAAACAGGAATATAGACAAAAAAATAATCAATTATTTCATCAGATTCTCAACGTTAGGAGCATTGTGCGATATTTTTACCTGATCCCAAATTTGATACGCGAATAATATGCCTCACGAGACAAATCAATTCTATTTATGTAAAAGCCATTGACAGAGGAACTTCTTTTTCAGAAGTCCTTTCAAAGCCTTTTTCCTAAAATACAATAAAAATAAATTACGAACTATTTCTGAAATTTAAGGAATATCAGAAACATCATTTCAATAGTACCCTAGAAAAGAAAACCTCATGAACGACAAATAGAATTATAAAAACAATAAAAAAACAGGAATAAAGTGTTTTCTTCAAATTAATTTCCGATGTAGAATTATGTTCAAATACTTTACTTTCTGAGATCTCTTCGGTGGACATGGTGGACATTCACGCCAAGTTGCAACTTTTGATTGATGATAAGTTACCAAATATGACAAACTTATTTATTATTTTCTAATAACCCCATCATTTTCTAAAAAAATACTGCCTAAAAACTGATAAATCTCTAATTTTCTATCTGTGCATTTTGTACCTTCAAAACTCCCAAACAAAAATAACACCATGCTCTCACATGATAATAACTTGGGTCATTCTGCCGACAAATACGTAATTAACATTTTGTTAACTTTCAAAAAGTTATTTATTCTGCTATAATCTGTATATTCAATAGATCTAGAAATCACGGCATAAAAAAACTCGTATCAAATAAAAAATAAAATCGATAAGAGCTCCTCCAAACGAATTCTGGTATTAATTACAAAGTTCCACGCATTAGAATGACCCCCACGAATCCAGACTTGTTTATTTTTCACGCTAGAACTATTAAGGTTAATATCACTGTGAAGGTTCCGAAATAATACAACTCTACCTATTTTCCGTATTGAACTTCAACAGTTATTATTACAGGCAGTAATAATATTAAATTAGCCGCGGCAATAGCCTGATTCTCCCCATTGCTCTAGGTTTTTTTTTTCCTTAGTTAATGACAAACCTGTATGCCGAGAGTTGACGGAAGCTGCTTTCCTCTCCATATCCCAGGAAGGAATCAATGGTTGACTGGTTTGGCAAATAATTAGTGTTTTGTTTATTTTTAGTATTGCAATAAGTATGCATGTAAATTTTTATAATTAAAATTGCATTTATTTTTTATTCTGTCCATTATTAACATTCATTGATGTCGTTGGCGAGTATTTCTTGTGTTGTTTAGAAAGAGATGCTAAAGCAATGATTTCCGACTTGTGAGACCGAAAAAAAATTCAGAAATAGCCAGCCTGATTAGATTTTCTGATATACTTCTCTGATATGGCAGTTCGGCTTCGTTAAATAAGAGAAGAGAATCAAATACGCAATTTGAACCTTTTAGGCTCAAATTTGATATGAATCCATAGTTTCGATGTCAAGACCACTTGCTAAATTTCACAAATCTTATATTCCTATAATTAAAATTGCATTTATTTTTATACTTCTATTATTAACACTCATTGGTGTCGTTGGCGAGTATTTCTTGTGTTGTTTAGAAAGAGATGCTAAAGCAATGATTTTCGGCTTGTGAGATCGAAAAAAAAAAATCAGAAATAGCCAGCCTGATTAGATTTTTAGTTATACTTCTCTGATATGGCAGTGCGGCTTCGTTATATAAGAGAAGAGAATCAAACCCGTAATTTGAACTTTTTACCGATGAAAGGCTCAAATTTGATACGAATCTATAGTTTCGATGTCAGGTTTAGTTTTTAGTTTAGTTTAATTATATTAACGTCCCATTTTAAAGCAACACGAGGGCTATTTTGGGACGGACCTCGTCATTTTGACCATTGAACCACTGTCAGATGACGAGGATGACACCTGAACTGGCATCCCCTCTCCACACCACGCCACACCAGCGGGAGGGTGTTTGATCAGACAGATTTAACGTGCAAGAGATCCCTTCACACGACGGTTCTTCGGTGGAATCGAGGCTCGAACCTGAAACCCTCTGGTTCCGAAGCCGTGACCTTACCACCAGGCCACCCCGGCCCTAGTTTCGATGTCATGACCACTTGCTAAATTTCATAAATCTTACATTTCTAAATTATCATGTCTAAATTATCAACACACACACGAACATATAAATTGAACAAATATTATGATTTGTTGGATTTAGTGAAAAATTTAGATTTAGATTTAAGGTTAAAAACTTATGTCCAATTTTCTTCCTCTATTTCATAGTACTTTTAATTTAACATATTCATATAAAAGGATAAATTGACAATTCCATTCAACAGATTTGGACTAAAATTTTGCATAGTGCTTTATTACATGCTTTTATTGCTTCAATTTTAGCAATGAAAGCGTGTAATAAATTCTTTTATATAATTCATTGCGTTTTTGAACAATCATATTATCATGCATGCTGACAGGTAAACAGATAGGTTCTTCAGACAAGATTGCCATCTTAAATTTGATAGAAAGTTATGATTGACTTAAAAACTATTTGACAAACTTCATGCATCTAATTTTTTCTACTAAAGAGTTATCACATGAACATACGGATACAAAATTGAAGATTTTTTTTCCCAATAATTTAGAAATAGGTATAAAATATGAAAAATTCATCAAAATCTCAAAAATTATTCATAGCCCAAATATTTGATTTTTTTTACGAATGCCTTGCTTTCTCTTCGTAAACAATACATGTAAAAACACAAAAGAGACAATTACTCGGAAATTCAAAAATACATTTAAAAAATTGATCTCTTAAATCAAAATAAGACATATTCGCTTAACACAGGCTTTCTCATGAATTAATTATAAAGATATATTTAATTATTAAGATATATTTATTAAACATGTATATGTATTGTTTCTTATGACACTTGCCATTAGATAAGCCTGTTGTTACGAAGGCAGCGATTTAAGCCAATTGGGTGCGACTCTTGGTTTTTTTCAGTAGCGCCATCTAGGCCAAGAGTGCGATTTTGCCACTAACGCGTAACAACCCTTTTTACAGGGCGAATTTCATTTATTCCTTTTCATTCACTTAACCATAGATCGTAATTTAGACCTGAATCAGAGAATGTAATATGTATAAAATGAATTAACATAATATGTATATGTTAAGATAAATAATTTGTTGTTTTCTATATTATCATTTACATTTTTATTATATATATATATATATAATTGGACAATACCACGTTTGTCATAAATTATATTTAATCAATCTGTTCGATAATATGTGTATATTGCACATGGCAAATAATAAAAATATTATTCTAAAATTTTATATTTTATTTAAAATATTAGAATATTTATAATTTTTATTAATTTATTCATTTGGCAACTAAATTATTAATATTTATTTAATCACCTGCTTGCAACTTTATACCTTTTTGGAAATCGTCTGTGGTTACGTCTGTATGACGACAGTGAAAAAAAAATTCTCAAAATAGAACGAAAGTTTTTAAAAGTTTCTTAAAAATAAACTTGAGACATTAAAAATATGAATTTACTCTGTTGATAATATTTCGGAGGATATTTCATTCATTAACGGATTTCTACTCTGAGAAAGGAACAACAACAGCAAAAAAAATAAAATAATAATAATTATCCAGGAAGCAAATTCTTTACGCTAATAACTCTGCTAACACCTTCTGTTGTTACAAACTTCAGTGATTCTCCACCATTACCACCGACGAAGCGGTATCGTACGCATTAGTCAGATCTTTATTTTATACTTCCTAATTACCTTTTCCAAGGTCATAAGTACTTTCACGTGAAGTGTTCCGGGTCTGTGCACGGATTTGCCGCTGTTTTCCGAAACACAAAACCGACGCGGACATCCTCGGATTCTCGAATTCTTTTTGTACGGCACGTGTTCATTAAAATGGCCATCTGCGTATCAATTCCATTGTCTTCAAATTGTTAATTCTTCTGTTAGTCCTTTTCAATTGAAGGTTAGTTGCTGTCTATCATGCTGGTCTATTTGTACGCTATGATGAAATGAATGTTCATTATGTAGGATCAAGTCAAACAACAGACAGCGGCCATTGATGTTACTGACGTGACGAGAGTCATCATTGGTAACTTGAATACCATAATCTTAATGTTCCAAGGATATGTTGCCCAGGAAGATGCTGTCTTAGTAACTATCATTTACGTTTCGTAAGACTGCAAAATGATGAACGGGAAATTGTTGCATAATTTGTAAGGGATTACCAGTTACTGTTCATTGTACTATAATGTAAACCCTTCTGTAATTGAGTTATTTTTTAATTAAAAAATTTCTATGATAAAAGAATCTTTTAAGCAATGTGAACTCTTCCCTAACATAAGATATTCACTGAAATAATTTTTTTATATAATACCTATTTTGTGTTTGAAAATTGTTCAGAATAGTAATGGATTTCTTTTTAATATATTACTGCGTATTTGGAGTCAGCAAATTAATTTTAAAAAGCTGTTCGTTAACTGACGATATTATCTCTTTCTGTACAAATGCATGGACACAAAATGTTTACACATCATATAAGTTTTATTCATTTTTTCCCACACACATACATATATATATATGTGTGTATGCAAAATCGATTAACCGGATTTGTTCATCGTCAAATGGCAACTACTTGCATCTTTGGTTGGTTTACGTGCCCTCCTCGTCGGAAAAATGCGAAGTAAACTTGGAAAATCTTTTTTGAAGTTGGCGAACTTGTAAACTTCTTGTTTAGAGTTAGATAATAAAATGCAAAAATCAGTGAAATTCGAACAGTTTCAATAATAAGTTGAAATTTTCAGAACGAAAAATTAGGACAGATAAATGCGTACAAGAGTCACTCATAATGTTCAATGATTATTGCTAAAGTATAATTTAAAATAGTGTAATAAAATAATATGGCTTTCTTTTGAGATAAAATAGTTTCATCAAATTTTATTTTTAAATATCTCAGAATTATATATTTTTTGCTTTCTAATATTTTCAAATATTTTTCTATGTCACCAGTAAGTCTTGATTTCAGAAATTGCTGATTTATCTTTAATAATTGATGTTAAATTAATGTTACCAATTTATAGAATTCGAAATAAATTAAATATACTCTTAACAATAAATGAATTTATAATTTCGTATTATTGGGAGTGATGCATAACTGTATGCTGAGCAAACAAAGCTAAGAGGGATCAAAAAATCACCCCCAAAAAATCCCAACTTGATTATAAGGGGTTTGGTACTTTCAGAGCTCAGAGGGTGAAGCCCCTCTAATCCATATGTAATTCTGTGACCTGCTTGATTCTTAAGGGATTTTTTAATATTCTATTATATATTTGGCATCAAAAAATGAATTTTAAAAATTGATTATTTTCCGAAGCAGACGATATTATATATAATTATGTGATTTTTCTTCACGGATTTTCATTCAAACAAATTTTAAATGATTCTTATAAGCAAAAGTGAAAAGTCAAAACCTTATTTATTATTATGATATTTTATAAAGAAAGTAGGCAATCATCAAAAGATTCAAACTCGATATTTTGTCGAATTTCCCAGTTTCTGATCTTTTTGAGTTCGAAAACACACTTTTGAAAAATGTCTGTCAGTTTCTCTGTGACAAAGATAACTCAAAAGCGATTTGAGCTAGACAGCTGAAATTTGACACATGGTCTATACACCGAATTTACTTATTTCTATCACATTGTGAGTAACTTCTGTTCAGAGGAAAACCCTCAGGCTGTTTGACTATACTTTAGCATGATAATTAAGAAATGAAGAGAGATATAGTGATAAAATTCAGCACACACACTTAAAATTTATAGTGTAGATACTGATCAAATTTTAACCCAAATTCAACTGTGGGTCCACTGTTTGTCAGTCTCTGCCTCCAGAATTATGGAAATGCAATAGTTAAAAAAACCCAACGATTTAAATATATTAAATTTTGTATTTTTGTGATTACATGCAGTTTTATGTCAATTTTTGTTTTTAAAATTGAGTGGGGAAAAGGAGAATAAAACACAAATGCTGGCGTCCTGGCTTAGTGTTAGCGAGTTTTTCTAATTTTGCTCGTTTGAGTCCCGGTTCGGACATGGTTGTTCTTCCTCTATTATATATGGGAGATGTGTGAATGTTTCCTCATGTAAAAAGGGGTAGTGCAAGCAAAGTCGTACTCTTAGCTCTAGTTGGAGCTACTAAAACAAGAGATACGTCCTATCGGCTTAAATCGCTGTCTTCGTAACCGAGGGCTTGTCCTATGGCAAGTGCTGTAAGAAACGACAACATAGATTTCGGATACTATTAACCTCATACCAGAAATTAATAGCGAAATAGTGAAAATGCTAAATTCGTGCCAAAAGGGGATTTTTTTTGTAACTGTTATACGCCAATGCATGTAATGCGTTCTCCGGCATGACAAGTTTATTAGAGAGACCACTGAGACCAAACTCACCGGTTTGTTAAAAATTCATTTCAATTTCTTAATTCCTACAATTTCCTGGCGTCTTGGCATAGGGATAGTTTGTCTTCCCCGTGATCTGGGCTTCCCGGGTTCGAGTCCCGGTTCGGGCATGGTTATTCTGTGTCCTATCTGTGATATGTATGAATGCGCCCCCCTGTAAAAAGGGGTTGTGCATGCGAATGTGTGTGTCATCTTCATTCGAGCTTGAAGTCAGGCTTCTGCCCTCTGGGTGCTCAGGGGTTTTACCCTCAGAAACTACTTCACCCCCTTTTCGTAGAAACACGGGCACAACAACATCATCAATCCTATAATTTTGCAAATGAGCTTTCTACAAAAATAAAGATCCATACAAATCCACTGGTATCGTTTAAATGGGACCAATGTCCTTATTTTAGAATGACCTACAAAATTACAATATTATTATTATGTATTCTTCCACCAGCATTTCTATTATCTGAATTATATCTGACCTCACGATATTCACAGCTGAATGATGCTAGTTATTTTACTTCGATAATTCTTCTTTATTTTTGCGGTTATATTTATCGATTCTTCCTTACACATTCCTTTAATAAACGAGAAATGCTGAAGAGATTATTTTCTATTTTAAGTGTTTACTTTATTATGTGTTTACTTTTGCAGTCGTTAGTAAAAATACACATATTTTTTTTATAATTTACATCAATGGAATTTTTTTAGGAAGTGTGAATAGTGAATTATTTACACGAATTTCAACTTCAGATTATCAGATTATACAGGAATCTGGAATAGCTTAACTATTATTTGTCCCTGTGATTTTCAAAGAAGTCCCATAATTAATACCATTCGAAATAGCCTCGCCAAACTTCCTCTATTATTTCTAATAAAGGTATTATCTAACAGAACGCCTTGCATAGCATTTGCACACAATGGTTGCGCAACATTAACCTTTGGCATGCATATAGCATTTTTTCTGAATCTATCGTGCCTTACTGGATGAATTCTTTGGCGATTAATCTTTTGCCCGCAGTTTATAATATCAATAAAATTTCTACTTTAGACTTCTTTTTCCCCTCTTAACTGAAACAAAACACTTTCACAAAACTACAAATATATTCGAAAATATTAACCAAATTTGATATACATAAATTATTGAGTCATTGAATGATCACGTTTGTATGTTTTTGAAAAATGACAGATGGTGAATCCCTTGTCGGATTTGGCGCAAACTCTAATCGGTATCTAGAAAAATGATGTTCATTTTGTGTAACGAATTTTTTTCTATCTGACTTTCTTCAATTTATGGTTAATATGTTAAAAATATACTCTAACAGCTGGAGAGACAGACTTCTTCAGAGCGGAATTTGATCAAAATATGATAGAAACCTGTTAATTTGGTATAAAGACCATCCATCTAGATCAAAGCATTTTTTAGTTATCTTTGTCTCAGATAGACAGACATTTTCCAAAAATGTGTCTCCAAAATCTCAGAGGTGTCTAAAAAGTGGAGATTCATCAAAATATCAAGTTCGAATTTTTTGTCGATGACTATACTTTCTCTTTAATAAGTATATAAGAAAGTAATAATATAATTTGTACCTGCTTTTGTGTTAGTAATGTGAAAGACGATTATATACATATTGAATCTTAAGAGCATGCTCTGTTTTAAATAACTTATAATGCAAATAAAAAAACCTTGTCACGTGGGATTAATTAATAAATTATATTTTTCACAAAGGTTGCTGCTATAAACTTTGTTAGGTATGGAATAAAATTGTGACACTCTGAGTTAATTATTGAGCTGTTCTTTAGGAAAAGGTATTATTTAAAATATTCTTCATTCGAAAGCTTACTAGTTGTTGAGTACTTTCTTAATCCCAAACTCATCATGCCCTTGTGTCATATAGGCATCGATTTATACCTTTTCAAACTTAAAAATTAGAAGAAAATAATTTCAAAATGATTCTATCATATAGTAAGATACTAGAATCGCTCTATGGACTCTTAAATAAATCAGCAAGACAACCCATTTCAAATTGCAAGATGTTGTAACATTCCCCGTCCCCCTTTAATGATAAAATATTTCCACTAGCTGTGTTGCCTTTGTATTTACTAGACACCTTGAGATAACCATGCAGATGGTCTCCTTTCGGCACCTGAAGCATCCATAGCTGAAAGAACACACGTGGAAATTCCTCGCTCAGAAGACAGTGATAGTGCTTTCAGAGACAATGGAACATTCAAACATCTGGATGCCGAATTTCCCATTGTAAACGGACCCCAAGTTTCCAAATTTTTCGGCGCGGCTTAATTACCTTCCGGCGACAGACTTGCGCCTGAAATGGCCCTTTGTTGGACATGATTGGTCGGAAGTGAGGGCCGGTAGCCACAGGGGAAGAAGAGGCGGAGACTGTTGTTGAGATAAAATACGCAGAGTTTTTTTTTGAAAGAGAGAAGGGTTTCTGGGAGACAGCTGGAGTACACCCATGATTCCGGGAAATTTGTACCTGACTGACCAACTCGTGAATTCCTAGTGGTGTGACCAGTGTTTACTATTTAATGGAGAACTGATCTTCAAGTAAAACCCTTCAACTTGTATTGTTGTGATGTAAATACCAATTAATTAATCAAGATAGGAACGAATTGTTCTTTGTACATATATAGGGCTGTAAAATAAATAAGTGTCTAAAAATTCTGAGTATTTTTTTATCTACGAGATCAAAACATTACAATGTTATCTAAGTAGGTTATAAAAAAGCTCCAATTAAGATGTTAAAATAATCGCAAAATTTTACATCTATAAATTTTAGTTTCATTTGGTGCTAAATAGTACTATATATATGTATCATTTAATGCATCGTTTCTGGCACCTTTCAACGATTTACAGTAGTGATTTCCCAATTTTATTTAGCCAATAATGACTTTTGTCCAATAAAGCAAAAATTAACTTGTATCTTTATTTTTTCTCGTACCACTGTATTCGCCTTTCCATCTTAGAATATCTCCATCAATCAAAATTTTTAAACGAATTTTTTTATGAATAATAATAAGAACTTAGGTAGTTTAAGAAACAATTCCAACCAATTAAGTAATATGTATTGAATATTTCTTTATTTTACATTTATTCCACTTTTAGAATGGTATTATTTTTCCATTCTTCCGAGACAAATCACAGATTATTTCACAACCATTATGAAATAAATTTCACATAAAGCCGTTGGAATAAAATGGAAAATCAGTGCAGTCCATAAGCGTAAATGCTCCCCATCTCCTTGATTTCCACGAGTAGAGACACAGGCCTCGTAGTCTGCAATATAATAAAGAAAACTGAATGTACAATGTGGACATTTTCCTTTCCATCTATTAGATTCAAACTTTTAGCCAACAAGACCACTTAACAAATCGCATTTATTTAGGTCCTTGAGTTTTTGAGTTATCAAGTTCACATTGACGTGAATAAACAGGTCGTGAAATGGACAATTTAGCTTAGTTTAGTTACATTAAGGTCCCGTTTTGAAGCAGAACTAAGTCAATTTTGGGAAGGACCTCGTAAATTGGAATCGTGGTCGAATGATGATGATGACACCTCCATCTCCAAACTTCCATGTCACACCAGTGGGAGGACGTTTGGACCCGATGGATTTAGCGTGCACCAGACCCGCTTATACGGCGACCTTGAACCAGAAACCCTCTGTTTCCCAAGTCGAGACCTTACCACTAGGCCACCGCTGCCCCTGTAAAGTGGACAGATTTGGTTCCAAATTTAATTTTGAAATTCTGATAATAAATCAGCACACCAAAATTCACATACTTGGGCTGGAACTTTCATAGTGGAAAATATTTATTTACATTGAATACAATAATGATTCATGTCACCAAGTTTTACAGTCCTTCAATATAGTCGCCAGCATTGTGTACAACTCGTTTCCAAAGATGTGGAAGTCGCAGAGTATCTGTAACAGCGCCTGTTCTGTTGATAGTTCGAATGGACCGGTCTATGAACGGTCTGCTGTCGGGGAACGCCATGCTTTATGATGACACCATTAACACCATCACAGTCGTGCACGAGAATGAGCATAACTTTGACATTGCTGGAGTTCTGAAGAAATTTCGAACGTCTTGGTGACATATAATGACACCATTCGTTTGATTGGCGTTTCAATTTTGGCTGGTATGATCTGGCCAAAATCTTATCCAGTGTGATGATACTGCTTTACAACCTCTGCTGCTGCACATTCAATTTTTATCCAATTTCGTCGTTTTTCTTTTGAAAACATCCTGACAACACTTACTTACTTTAGACTGCAGGCTAATACAAAGATCAGTTCTTCGCGTCACTCCATATGCGCGTGGCGTAGGAAATACGAGTTTTTTTGCTGAGAGGTAAGGTAGGTATGTAATTAACATGTGATATTCGTGACATTCTTTGGTTTGGTTGTGTGGCGTTTCTGCAGCAGTTAAAGTTCCAACCCCCGTATGTAGCTTTTTCTGTTCAGTGTATAAGAACAAAGAGATAGACTCCTTTCTTGATAAATCTACAAATTTGTTGTTAAAACTATGTACCAAATTTTCTTATTCAGATTCAATATTTCATTGAGTACACACAAAGAAATAGACAGAGTGAGTGACAAACAGACAAATTCTAAAAAATGTGTTTTCGAATCCAAAATGATCTGAAACGTGGAGACTCCTCTAAATTTTGATGACAAATATTTTGATGATTATAATATTTTATTTTTGTATACTTTAGAAAAATAAAAAGTACGAAATTCAATGTCATTCCTTCGTTTTTGTGTTTAATGAACGTTTACTTTTATCGTCTGATC
>JAPMOQ010015486.1:1301030-1385241 GCA_026543055.1 Argiope trifasciata | reverse complement strand
CACACACACACACACACACACACACACACACACATATATATATTGTAATGGTGGTGGCGAGTATGAAATTTGCTTCTAAATGTCAATATTCTTACTCTTGCTTGAAAGTCTTGGTAATGGGGTATCAGTCATGTCAGTACGAAACCCTCTTTCTCATATATATATATATATATATATATACCAAAAAATTAGTAAAACAATTAAAACCCATTTCCTGGTCAGCAAAAATTAAAACGAAACCAAATAGGTCGAAATCGAAATTAAAACTCAATTCGGAATTAAACGCTAAAAGTTCACAAAATGAAAGATAAATGAAATAGAGCCAATTAATGAAACGAATCCAATTTAATTAAATTAATAAAATTATGTAAACGAAACGAAAACGGCACTCACCACGGAAACGAAATCAAAGCCGGAATCAAAACTAAAAATCATTACGGATTCAAACAAGTTTAAGAATTAAAATTTTTTTTTAGTTTTTAAATCAATCATTGTATTTGGTGAGCACAAATGCAGCTATAGATTTTTGCTTGGCTTATTTTGTAATTCAAAATCTGGCATAAGTCTAAATAATTTGAAAAAGTTTTTCTTTTTTATGAATTCATTAAAAGGATGGCCGTTTAATACATTTTTGAAATGTAATCTGTATATTTTTCTCTGGATGTTTACTATTCAAAAATTCTCTAAAAGATATTTTAAGGGATGAATGTGGATATTTTAAAAAATATATTAAATAAATTATATATATTTAAAGAAAATATTAATATTTTATTTAAATTTTGAATACGATTTGAAGTTTCTGCTGTTCTTTTCCTTATATTTTCTTCTGCTCTCTTTTATTTTTATTTTCTCACATAGAAATTAACAAAGAGAAAGTAATGTAATCACCAAATAATTCGAAAGCGAATATTCGTGAAAATTTTAAAAACATGATTTGGAAATTATGTATGTCTATTTTGACTGTATACATGATAGATTGGAAAAAAACCGAATTAAGGCTATGACATTTTGTATACCATCTTAATATAAAATTTTCTAGATTATTAACAAAATTTGGAATGAAATATGTCATAGAGAAGTTTTATCCAAATATAAGTGAATATAACTATAATAATGGTAAAAACTAGATTAAGGAAATTTGGTAAGCAAATTTAACAACTAAAATACGTGTTTGTATCAAATTTTTTATCATATCTGCCAATAATTTGACCATCTATCGGCCTATAGGTTCGTATGCATGTAAGAATTACAGTTCAAAAACACAACGATGTAAATAAATAAAAAAAATTATGATATGTTTTAGTAAAATTGCAGTTATGGGTTAAATTTTCGTTCAAATGGTCCCCAAAAAAGTGAGACCAAAATGAATATACGAATTTCTTTATTATACTACGAGTCACAAACTGCTCATGTGCGAATTTTCGAAAGTGAAATTTCAATATTTATTGTACTAAAAAACCTTCTGCAACCCCTTCCTCCTCTACTTCTTATGCTAGGAACAGAAGAGATGAATATTTTTATTGAAAAGTACGTGAGGATAATTTCAGGAAGATTAATCCAACTAGTTGCAAAATGTTTTAGAACACAGTTCATGCAATAAAATATAGTCCAACTCGAGTCTATTATTTCCTTTTGAAGTTGCTTTGGCTTGCATTTTGATACTAGATCAATAAAAAAAACTGTGAAATTCACCAGGAACTAAGCAAAACTGAGATACTTTATGAATCAGCGATTTTATAAAACTTTAATGTAATTCTCTATTAGTAGATTTGATCGATCAAAATGGGAGTCAATAAGATTTTGTTCTGAAGTTGAAAGAAAAAAAAAAGAAGTCGAGAAAAAAATTAATTTTATTTCGGAACTTTTAAAATCGTAGAATCAAAAATTTTGGCCTACAATACTTTTAAAATAATTAAATTTCGTTATTATAAAATTTCAACAGAATGTTTGCAATTTTTGCTGTTTAAATTCAACTGACTGACTTAATTCATAACTGCATGTCATTTTGTAACAATTTTCAATTCCTCCTCTTTCCTATTTCTATTTAATTTTGAAATCCTAATCCTATACCTATGCTACATCGATCCCTTTCATCATAAGCTCTAGTTACAGGTCAAATTTCTGAAAAATCGTTCCAAGTAAATTAATCCACGTGATAAATGGCATGCAAAAAACACGTCTTCACTTTCAATCCAAGAATAAACAAAGCGGACGGATGATTGGAAGATTCCAAATATTGTTCGATTTCGGGGTCCTTTGGACGAACCTATCCATCCATTAAAACTCCAGAAGTGACGCGAGAACTCACGGAACCATTGTTATTAGGAATTGGTCAACCCAGAGGGTGCTGGGCAGTTGACCAGAACCCTCGCAGCAATGACAGAACATTGAACGAAGTCGAGGCAAAAACAAAGTATGGTTTTTAAATAGCTACAATCAGTTCTCGGAATGTTCAGTTGAATGCTGATTATGATCGGTTGTTTTGTTTGAAGGACAGTATCTCGATCGTGAGGTAATTTATAGATTTTTATCACTGGAACGGTCGAATTATTAGAAGTAAAAGTTATTGGCTGATAATAAGATCATGATTGAAGGGATAAAAGTGAGTTTTTCATCATTGTTACATTTAAAAAAAATAAAACAATTGAACTTTAATGATGAATGGTTATAAATATAGAGCGCTTCTTTATACATTACTTTTTTGGCGTGAATGAATTCATCAATAAGAAATTTTGAATATTTAAATGGATAAAATCGACAACACTCTTATTACAGTCGCAAACAGATTCTTCTGAAGTTCTATCTGAGATGCTCTAGAACTCAAGCGTATAATCTTAGATATTTACCGTGATTAAGGGATGTGTGGGATTAAATCCCAAAATTTGATCAGAATAATAAACGTCGATACAATAATTAATTAAAAATTATTTTTAAGGAAAATAATACCAGGACGATCTACAGAAACATAAACATTCAGTGTTCAAAATTAATTAAATATGAAACCAAATATTTAAAACAGATCGAAAACCCCCAAATGCAATCCTACAGTCTCCACCGCTAGGCCAAGTTCGCTAATTTCTATTTCATATGAAAACTCAACATTCCAAACTATGCCATTAAATATTGTCGATTTCCCGTCAGCCGCTATTTTAAAGAGAAATCTCAATACAATACAATTTTATCTGTTCTTTATGGAAAAAAAACCCACGGTAAAGTCCTACAAACTTAGTCACACTTTATATCGATTACTCAAATTTTTATTTCATTCGAAAGTTGATAACTCTTAATACGTCATAAATAGTCACCTGTCTTTAATCAGCCTTATTTTCAAGAAAAAATTGTAAATAATAATTTAGAAATACTACTACGTAACCATTCATTCTCTATGGGAGTCCGAAAGTCCTACCCTTAGTATCAATGTAGCCAATTTTTTTTTATTAATATAAACTCAACCAAATTCTTAACTTTAACTACTGGACCGATCTTTCCAGTTTTATCAGCTATTAATTTAGATGTGCCTCTTTGCGTGAATTCATAATCAATCAAAATACTTAATGTTTATAGTGCCAGTATAGTTTAAATTATTATTTTCATTTGGTGCAATACGATATAATTCACCAAAGATGATTTGTGTTACCAAATGAATGTTGTTAAATCATAAAAAAATTAGTGCAAAAACAAATTTCAGAAAGTAAATTTTAAAATATTTTTTTCATGAAATTTCAATTAAGTATAAAACCAGAGAGTGTGATTTCCCCAAAGATGTCAGAGAATGCGTAATGTAATGGGTGTAAAACTGTTTTACGTAATATTAACTTTTAGCCTGGATTTAACATTTTTACTGAGTTTGTTGGGTCATTCTTGATGAGTTATTTGGCGATTACTTTCTGGTATGCTCCTAATATTATCCGAAAATCGAATTCGTGCTTTAGATGCATTCTTATCAACCGACCGTAACACAAATTTGGTTCAAAACTGCTATAGTCAACAAATTCCACTTCAAATTTGTTATATTATGCCATTGCGCCTGATATATTAAACCATGTTTCTGAAAACATTGAATCAATTTAACAAAGAGAGGCCACTTTTATTGGATTGGGCTCCAAATTTGACAGGTGTCAACAACATAGTAGTTAAAAATATGTACCGAATCCTATTCATCTAGATTTCTTCGTTCTGTAGCCATCGTGTTAGCTTATATTTTAACAGTCGGATAGACAAACTTAGTCTAACCAGATTTTACTCGAAGTTTTGATAGATATCTTCAAATTTCTTGTAAAGATAATGTATCAAATTTCAACCATCTAACTGAAAGTATTTTTGAATTATCTTTGTCTTAGACAGACACAGAGAGAGAGAGAGATAGAGAACATTTTCCAAAAATGTGTTTTTCAAACTCAAGGAGGTCTAAAGCTTGGAGATTTATCAAAATTTCAAGTTCGAATTATTTAACTATAACTACACTCTCTCTATACTAAGATTACGAGACAGTAATAAAAAGAAAAGGATGCAATAATAAATTATAAAAGCCTCACGCTAAGAAAACTTTCACTTGGATAATTTAAATGTGTCTTAGGACACACAAAAAAGTCTGTGCGTTGTTATAATCTAATTTAATTCCCTTGCGAAATCAAGATGGAAAAAAAACCGGTCGAATTTCAATATTCCTGTTTTAATGATTCTGCCTTTTTTTTTTTTTCACATACCAAATATTTCTGAGAACATAGCTTTTATAGCTGACTGAAATGGCAGTTAATTTTGAAAATGATCCAATTAGCGGAATATCGACGTGAAAAAAAGAAACATTGAAAGGTTAGTGCTCGATGGTTACAGCTATAATTGTATAAATCAATTGGTCATTGAACTTTATTACTGGAAATCTGGCTGATAATAATCCGTACTGAAATGGCCATAAATTTAAAAAGGAACCACGTGTCCTTCCTGGAATTTTCGTCATCAACACATTTCTCGATTTCGAGTCGGGGAGCATTAATTGAGAAACTTTTCATTCTCGTCGCTTTTAATTGAGAAATATTGGCGATGTGCGTTTTTCTTTTATTTTGTTGTGAATATTTAGTTCTGTATTAGAATATGAACTATAATGTGAAGTAAAAGTTGATGTGGGATGATCAAATAATTTCATTTAGTATCAATAAATCTATACATAGTATAAAATGAAGTCTATTTGAAAGCGTCTATATATTTGATAGAGAAAAAATTCCATAACTTAATTGATATTTAGGATACATAAAACATTTTATAAGGCATTTATTGGGGAAGGTTTTGAATGAAAATATTGAAATCATATCAAAATTAAAAAATATATACGAGTTGTATAATTGTGATATTAATTATTTTCCTACTACGATTCGCGTATACGTAAAACAGCAGTATCTGTGCTGTATTATCGCATATGCGATAACCTCAAACTGCGCTTGCGCAAATAACAAGAGCTGTGTTATGCATAATCGATACATTTCTTTGTTTACGTCTGATTTTTAGAAACGATTCAAAACTCATTATGCGCTCCCCTTCACCCTTCCCCTCCCTCAAAAAAAGGTAGTTGACCTTGACCTTGTCGATTAAATTCCAAAATGCTTTCTTCTGTTGAGGGGTAATGAAAATGCAAAGGAAGAAATTTTCGGTTAGCGAATATCAGATAAAAATTCCACACTTTTGGAAGGAAAGTCTTCTGTTGAGCGAAGTAAACGTTTCTCTTCAAATCGCACAGCAATTGAATTACACAAACCGAATTTGTGCAATAAAAATAGCTTTGTAGTTATTTTTGGAGATTTCAAAATATATTTTTACTCTGTGATATGCCCATGTCATATCGGGTGATGCAATTTTTAAACTAATTTTTCCTTTTTTATTTTATGCCATGGACAACACTGAGCGGGGTCTTCTAGTATCTATCTTTATAAAATATTAACGTACATGGAGCAGAAATTGCCCTTGTTAGTAATTGACATCTGGTAACAGTTAAATGTAAACGACACATCGTACAAATGTTTAAAAGTTTGATTGATTATATTTACAATTGCATTGAATAGAGGACGCCATTTAATTGATGAAGCTGTAAAATATTATACGAAAATTTTTCGTGAAGGATTCACCGCATCAATAATATAATCCATTTAATTAGGGAAAGGAAGCAAATAATTAAGTTTCAAACAGAAATTTTAAATGAGAGCAAAAATGTTTAGCTTCACTGTCGTCAAAATGGGTAATCGCTGACTTGCCCGAATTGATGTTTATGTCTTCCAAAACAATTATCTTACTAAAATTGTTTTTGCATCATTTTGTGTTTAAAAAAGTTGTGGAAGCAAATCGATTTCATGAAGTTGGCATAATTTTTATATTTTAATTCTAATGGCACTGTTTAATTTATTTTAAGCAATGTTTTATAATGTTACAATGATACAATATGTTTTTAAATATTATAATGGAATTCAAACTCACGTATCAACGCATACTTCTATCAGTCATTAATTTGTAATAGAATTTTCACTTCCGCTTTTATTTCATAGCAAGTGCACTTTTTAATTTGTAGTAAGTTTTTCAATTCGTATCAAGTAACAAGGTGAATTTTAAAAAATACTTTATAGTACTGACTAAAAACTCAATAGGCGAATAAGTTGGTAGGCAAACGCTGCCATTACTTTGAAATTATCCAAAGGTAATTACAAAATTACCTTTCCCAAAGACAGATATCGATACTTATCTATTTATTTCATAGTTTTGAACCCATCTTATGACTTTTTGATTAATTATTTTCTTACACACACACACACACACACACACAAAAAAAAAACAGCATTTTTACGGTAGTAGAAAATTAAAAAGTTAGTTGTTCACTAATGATTGCCACATAATTTCTTCTTAATATTTACAAAAATTTTGGAACAATAATGTACACACAAATAATGTATCAGAATGGTGCAAAAATAATCACGCGTTCTTTCCTTATGCATAAAATGCTGATTTTATTCATAAAAATAAATACTTTTAAAGAATAAGACTTTAAAGAATTATATGCTTTCTACTTTGTTAGATAACTTTGGAACTTAATTGTGCACATTCATTATATTTTTAGTCCCTTTATTTAGTAAAGAAGGAGTGGTCTCCGTAAAATTTTCTAGCAATACATTTTTTTTTTCTCCAATAAAATTTTCTAACAAGAGTACAAAATTTTCTTTGTAAAATTTTCTACTCTCTAATAGTTATTTTACGCAAATGCTCTGCAATTCTCTGGTATGATAGGTATGCGAAAAAGTTTTGGGGAGAATATACTCCCTCTGGCTCCTCATCATTTATCAGACATTTTAACAATGAATGATTTTTATTATGATTTGGCATGTGTTTCAAATTCTAACAATGAAATTACCGCGGGCAATAGTAAAGATATGTCATGCATTCGCCATTGATTAGATTGGGCCATTCTAAGCCTAATTTAACATATACATCGTAAAGTTCCTCTTTTAATAAATTGCTCAATTTTGTTTTATAATTATTATGTTCTTCGGTAAAACTTGACACGCATCATCCTCTTGCGCACATTTTAAATGAAAATAGTTTCCTTTTAAGAGCAAAACCAGACAGAGTTATGAAGCTTTTAATGTTACTAATTTACCCGATACTACATCATTTAATTAAACGATGGATGGCACTTAGGTAAGATCCATTACTTAAAAAATACTTATTGACTAAAATAGAAAAATTCAAAACATAATAACTCGGTCATTTTTTGGTGAGGAAGAATGAATTTTTTTTCTTTAGTTGTTAGTGCACCAAAACTATTAAATTTATTATGATTTAAAAACAGGTGATTTCAATAAAAATTTAGATACCATCAATTTTTTAGATGTAAATTTATTAATTTAAACAACAGAAAATATAATTTCAGGCAACATTTAGAACTCTTTTCCAAATGTAAATATATGTCTGCCCCTAACGTTTAAAAAATGAATTAGTAGGCCATAACTAAAGAACGCACTTGTATATATGAACCAGAAACTAGTGACCAACTATACGACCAAAGATGAAAAAATTTCCATGAAAACTCATTTCCTGAAATTATCCGAATAAATTTCTTTTAAAACACTCTTCAAAGGATGCAAATCCTGACTCTAATTAGAATGCATTATTTACTTCTTTAAACATTGCCCCAAAACATACCGAATGCCTTATTATTTGCTCATATTTTTTGCTTTGCAATCATTATTCTGGGTTAATTGATGTTCTCAAATTATACAGTAAGAGAGGTGAAACTCTTTAGAATAACATTTATTATTTCTTAAATTATGCAATCGTAGATTGAAATAAACAGAGGAATCATATGATTGTTTTAAAGGAAGTAGATCATTCGAATCTAAAAGTTAGTGAAGGGAAGTAATAGGGTTTTTTAAAATATTATTTTCTGTGTTTTGGTTAAGTTCTCTATAACTTTAAAAGTAACGAATATTATAATGCTTTAGATGAATTTTTAAATGTGAATTTCTTCCAAACGTAATTAGTTTATTTAAAATCTGGAAAAAGTTTCACTATAATCATAAAATAAAAATGGACCGCAGTAAAAAAAAAAACCAAACTTTACCAAGTTATTCATTAAGATTTGCTTTGCTGACAGAACGAGACCAAGCTATTTAGCTTAATATTTCTAAAAAGTCAAAAGTATATTTGAAAAGGGAAAAGAACCAAACATCATCACAATCCATTTTACATCAATTACCACTTTTCAACCAGCTGAACTTGTTCCTACTAAATATCCACTTTATAAACGTCATAAAGTCTACATGAGTTCATAAGCATTCCAAAAAGTAAGCCATAAAAATAGAGAATGAAAAATAAAAACGAAAACAAAAAGCCAGGCGATTACAGTTACAGTTTTGCAGAGAAGTGGAATTGTTTTCGAAAAATATCGTTTGCGGAAAACTGGTCTGTGGTCTGCGCATACGAATTATTGGCATTCTTTCCTCCAGTTTGCGCCATGCAGGTGTTAGGTGAAGGACGTTTGAAGGCTGAAAGTTTAAACTTAAAGCAGCAGTTTTAATTATAATGAAATGCGTAAACCAATGGTTAATAGAAAGTATTCGTATCAAAGGAATAGTTCAAATTTTTTTAAGCTGCTCTGCAAACAAAGTGAGCTTTAAAACTCAAGCACACAAGGTCTATAATTTGCGTATGACATCAAATTAAGTTGATGCCGTATGCGGAAGTTATGCGTTGCTGAAGTGATTAAACAAATTTCAAAAGTAGGCTTTATTTCACTTCACTGCAAGAGCCTTAATTTCATAGCATAAATTATGCAAACCTGTGAACTTATGGTGATTAATGACTGTGTTCGAATTATGATTATGTGCTTGATGGTAAGAAATTATTCTAAACTGTAAATAAAAAAAATGAAGACGGAGGAATGCGTATAATGTTTCCTATAACCAAAAAAAGTAGCATTCTAAGAAGAAGAAAAATTAGATTTTGATTTCAATTTTCAATGAAATCATTCAGGAAACGCTCGTGAAATCTTTAAAATTTCGAATAGTTTCTAATAGTTGTTAAACTACTGTCATAAAATGAAAGTGTGATTAATGGCTGTCGACTTTTCAAATTGAGTGTTACGGAAAAGGCTACCGCAAGGACTTGGTCATTGCACTTTCATATGGGATTTAAATTAACTTTATTTTATTAATAACTAGCCGCCTATGACGACCAGTTGATCCGCCGTGAGTAATGCGTTCTAAAATTTTGAATTAAATGCTTGCGTACCTTGCTCTCTTTATAACTTATCAGCCAAATATATTTAAACTTCAAACTTCGATAGTCACGTAATTCGTATTATTATAGAAGCCTTACGATAATCTTGTTCATTGTACTATATATCTCCCTGATTTGCAATCAGCTGTTCGCAAATGATGTGATAATCTGACATCTTATGTTTATTCCATAACATTACGCTGCCATTTCAACATGTGCTGGGCATCACACTTTCCTTGCTTTAATTTCCAATAAGAGTTAATTTATTCATTCCGTTTCAGTTTTTGTCAAAGTTACGGCAAAGCACTTACAAAGTACATTCTTAAAGTGCTCTTGCAAGTTAAATTCTACTTTCATTTTGTGAAAAATTAATTGTTGGAAATTATAGTTACAATATTTTTTAAAAACTTTCAGAAATCATCACAGAAAAATTCCAGACGTTAGCTTAGTTTTTAATTAATTAAATTTTAAAAAATCTCCATCTAGGTATAATTTTTCATCCCCCAAAGTAAATCTGTACATATCCAGTTCAGTAGCTCTAAATCATATAGTCTGATGTGTAGTACCTTTGTAGTTGCTACATATGTAGGCTTAACCCACACATACACATACATTCATTCATATCATTCATAAACTCACTCCGAGGTGAATATTCCTGGTGTTCAAGGCATACACATGCCAAATTTTGTATCTCTAGGTGGAACGGTCTGGCCTGTAGATTGCCAACACACACACAAACACACATACATACGTACACACACAGACATTGGGCTTTATTAAAAATATAGATAATTTGATCTAAGTTTTATAAAGGTTGGCAAATTTTAATAATATTTTTAGGTTCAGTGTTTTAATAACATTTTCAAACTTAACATAAAATAAGCCATAAGCCTGAATAAGTCATTAAGATCAATATCAAGACGAACCAGATGTTCTCCAAAGGCAGTTAATAGGTGTAATTTATGAAACGTTTTGAGTTTCTTAGATAAGAAGCAAATGTAAATAGTTAAATAAATTAATTTTGCTTATCCTAATAGATTTCCGAATGAAAATATATGTTTTTTCCAAAATCAAGAACTGATTCGTATATACTATTTTCATTTAGAGAATATAATTAAGTTTTGAAGCAGATGTACACCAACTCATTGGACGATCGTGTCGTCAAAAGTCGCGATGTCAAAGAACTTCGACCAAATTACTGTTTTTAATTCATTGAACTGTAAATCCATACCTTAATAAATGCTTCCCCCATTTATTATCAATTTGTGTCATAGTTTTGTCTTTTAAATTTTCAAATTCTACAAATTACAAATGTGGAACAATTCGGAGATGCATATCATTATGTTCTATTTATAGCAGTCTTTTGTCAAATCAATTATCTGAACTAAATTTGAATTTAATTATGAGTTATCAGATTCCAGGAATCAAACTGAAACAAAGCTATTTAAATGTAAGTTCCAATGCTCTATTTTCATCCTTTGTAGAATGTTTCCTATTATATAATGCATTCTTTTCTCACGGTTGCAAAACATTTACCTCAGTATACAATACCACACATATCTTGCTTCGGGTTCATGGATACATAAACACAAATACAAAACAAAAATTATTACTTTCAATTTCGGCATTTTATTCTCTTCTACATACGTATTAACACTGCAAAACACCGCCTTGAACTGCTCCCGGCAAATTGTCAATCCTGCGTTCAAATTCTCAAAAGGAAGCAAACTGCAAATCACATCTTTCTGCATTATCTTTTGGCTCGCTTTGCTCTGTGGAGCGGAAAATATAAACAAAGATTTGAACTGCGAGCATGCGCAGATGTTCTAAACTAAATCCATTAGCTAGAAATGCTGATTTACCCTCTTTTTTCCGATTCAAAGGACGCGCAGATGCGAGTGTTGATTTCAGTCGGTAAGAATTTGGCGCAAAGCAAAGCAATCAACTTTCTTAAGAGATTTGACATTACAAAAAACTCGCCAATAGTCGAAAATGATCGTTTGTAATGTTACTTTATTGCTAGTCTTTCGATATCGAGTCTTTTTTAAATTTTTTATTGGCGATTTTGTTTTTCATTTAATTTCAGTGCATACGTATGTTGAGGTCCTAAGAAATGACAAATTAATACTAATTCTAGCTGACAGATAGTCAAACATTACGAAATGTAGCATTACACGCTGCTAAATATCTGCTCACTTGTTTCTAATTTTGAGAACATTAAATATATGAGTAGGCATTTATATCATCTATAATATTCTTTATTATATTGATGAAACTGAGTGTCTGAAAATGACGTAATGAATGTTATGTAGCTCTCTCTCAAAAGTTCTAAGATTATCAGAACTCATAGCATGCCATTCGCAAAGGCTGCGTTCCGTCTCAACTTTACTAAATGAAAGATGATTGATTTTAAAGTGTTCAGCGCCAAATCTACAATGGAACCTAACAGGTTTTTACTATGTGCCTCAAAATGAGAAAATATCTATTTTAAATAAAATGTCTTGCATTGTCCCCTTGCTTTGTCTTTATAACCCAAGTAGCGTATTCGCTCCTCGATATTTTCGTTTATAATATGAAGTTCTCTTTCTTATATTTACGGCTCATGGGATAAATTGCCAAAAAACGCAGACCCTCGGCATCTTGGTGATTCTTAAGTTAATGTTGATCATTTTGACAAAATCTGAAAATTGTCGAGTTAACCCGAGAATGCAACACTTTTGATAAAATCATATTATCTTATATATAGCGGTGCGGAGTAATCATGGTGTAATTTGAAAATCTCTAAATAATCTAGTAATTTTAATCATCTTGGTGAAATCTTAACATCTTTTGAATATTAGCAATCTGGCCGTAATCTAAAAATCGTCAAGTAAATTCAGTGGTCATAAAAATAATCAGGTACAATATTTTCTATTAAACTTGGAAAAAAGTCGTGTTCACATCGTGTATTGACTGCAAAATTTAGCGTAGATCTACAATTTTAGTTTCAAGACCACATGCAAAATTTTATCTATATGCTTTGTTATGTTTTTGAGTTTCCTTAATCTGCAAATGAATAAAAGGGCTTGATTTTCTTCATTTCTGTATTCACTTATATCCAAGACAATCTGAAAGAAGATTTACTTAGATAAACTTCCACCACAGTTTAACATTGATCCATGATTTTGATGTTAATATTACAACTCATTTCTAGTTTGATATGATTTTAACTTTTAAGTTTACATATATGCGTCTATCTTCTTAAATTTTTGAGTTATCTTATTGACCTTATAGGATCATAAAGACGGACAATCTCCTCTTACTCACATTTTTAATAAAATTTTACACTGTTACCGTACTGTAACCGTAACTGTTCCTTGGCCTACTATCGGCCGTTACCGTGAACAATCAGTCCATGCTTTGGAAGCGAACGTAAAGCATGATGTAATCCCCGAGTATTATTTTTATGCATATATGTTAAATGTTTTGCCCTCAATAGTTTTGTCCCCGTGTAAATCATGTCCTATAATGTCATTAAATGTATTTTAACTAAATTGGCATGATTTGTTAATTTTAATTGTCTACTCTGACATAATTAGAATTTTGGCGCCCTTCCGGTCACAACACAACTTTAAGGTCTTGTGTTAAAGCTATATACTGAATTTCAGTTATCTAACTCGTCTCGTTTTAATATAATGACTGTTTTGTTTTCTGTATTATGCAATTAAACGACCTTTTGTTTCAAGAAACTTTGATCCTAATTATTTTACTGAGAATCAATAAAATATATGAGTATTTGTGAATCATTCTTTTTAGTGAGTTGTTTTGTACTACCTTAGAATGATTTCATGCTAATTTATAATTTTAAGAAATAATGATTCTATCTATGTATAAAATATTAAAGTGACCATGGTCGAATACATCAAGGCAACTAGACACAAAATGTAATTTCTAAAAAATTTGATTTGGAATTGACTAAGTAGGGATTTATATATGTTTTTTATGAATTTTTTATGACTACATTATGACTGTTGTCATACTTGGTACGAAACTGAAAATTATAGAAATTCAGAAAATGTTCGCAAAAAAAGGATTCTTCTTAATTAATATCGTTCATGTAATTTTCTTATAAAAATGGTAATCAAATATCTATATTTAAGTTTTTTTCTCCCGATTCTTTCATGACTCTTTACAAAAAATGTAATTTGTTGCCACTCAATGGCCCCTAACTCATGATCTACCTGAAGACATTACTTCCACCAAACCCACTAGTGTTGCAGCATATTGTTACGCAATAAATTATTCAGATATCCATCTCAACCGTAGCGGCAATAACTGTAATCTCCAGCCTGGCCATAACCATGAGTTTACGGCATGGTGATTTTTTTCACATTCGCCCCTTGGGGCATCCCTCTTAGGGTCCATGCTCCGTTACGCGATAACCGTAACTGTGTCTGTTCCACATATGCGTTTCTTAAATGACATGTGGGTCACAGAGAAGCTATGATACCGAGGTTGTTTCGAACAAGAGATTTACTTTCCACCCATGGTCCCTTGCCCTGGAATGAAGTAGGGCTCATCGTCTGCAGGGGTGGTTGTGGGAAACACCCTTCGCATATCTCGGTAATGACGATGAGGAAAAACGGGCTGTCTTGTGTGAAATTTAGAGATGTGCAAGTTGAGCGTGAAAACTCCTCGGCGAGAAGAATGGATGGGAGGTTTAATGACACAAGAAGAAGTATTCGGAAAATCTCATTTCGAGAAACTAATTTGTGATGATGAGTGTTTTTTATTATTATTTTTCTTCCTAGAGTACAATCAACTTCTTCAGAATCCGGTTAGATAAAAACATTTCGGAATAAAAAGCGGAAATATTTGTCTTTATCTTTATATTCTCTTTTACAGAAAAGCCTTTTTATTGTGCCATTCTCGTTAGCACGTCATTTGCCCAGGACCTGAATCACACCCATATATTTCAATGCTAAAAATAGTCAATCTTTACGACATGTGCTCCATAGAATTATATTTAAACTCCATTTTGGGAAGCATGAAGAAAATTTTGGACAAATTCCTAAATTTAATCAAGGTTAGATAGCTAGAACGATATCTAAGCCACTATACCATTTTTCTAAGCCACTAAACCACTAAGCCACTATACCATTTCCTCTATACATCACTAGTAGCTCATCTGACTTCAGAGGTGAACTAGAACCCCTAATAAGATGTTTCCATAGAGAAACTGAACCTACCACTATCGAAAATTCAGACAGCAGTTTACCTATTGCTATCCTACGTTTTATTTGATTACGATTCGCTTAAAACCAAACAGGAAAATATTTTCTAAAATATTAATTTAATCTACGAGGGTTGTATGAGAGACAGACACTAGAGAAGAATTTTCATATGTTTTATCCCAGGATCCAATGGAAAGCACAATTTTGGCCACATTTTCAGTTTTTTTAGATACATTGTTAATCAACGCATGAAATTCAAGGCAATAATATCATAGGGGGTTGTTAGTTTCTTTTACATAGCGATCTAAAACTAAAACTGTTGAAAAGAAAAATGAGACTAGATTTTGATTAAGTGAACAGAATGCTTTCAAATAAAAAAAAAATGCAATTACATCATATTTATTCAATTAGTATCTACCTTTAATAATCACTTAATTTTTTATATTTTATAGCATTATATCTAGGAAACACATGCTATTTTTGTGTTAATAGAGAGGGCGTGTCTGCTGAAGGATAATACATAACGATTTCATTGAAATCCAAAATCAAGTATCAGTATATTAGAAACTAAAAAAAAATTTAGACTTATTTTTAACAACTTTCCAAAAAAGAAGAAGTAAAATTTGCTAAAAAGAGCTTTAATACCTATTTATTATAGTAAATTTGTCTAAATTTTTATTATATAATCCATAATGAGAATATCTTTTTCTTATATATTCTGTGATAAAAATTTAGTTATTCAAGAAGAGCAGTTACAAAAAAAAAATGCTGCAGTTATTATTACGTATTTTTCGATTATTTAAAAAAGAAACTGCAATTTTTAAACTTAAATTATTTTAAACTTTATTAAAGCTGTTTGAAATTCGAAACTTATCAAGAATACAAATAAATATGAACGCGATAACTCAACCAGCTGGCATTTCCCTAATATTTCCCCATATATTTTCTAACAAACCTATCATGCCAGAGAACACGTTATGTAGCATAAACTTACAATAGTTACCGAATATTAATTTTTTGGCATGCATTTTTACTGAATCTATCATGTCATCATTGCCAAGTCCTTTGGCGATTAATCCCTGGCATGCCGTTAATAATATCCGAAAATCAAACTTGTGTTTCAGACGCTTTTTTTCGAACCGACTGCAACAAAACTTTGACGCAGAGCTACAATTGAGTCACAAAATTACCTACCAAATTTGATATATTAAAGTTGCCGTTTTGAATTTTTACGCTTACATGTTTCTGAAAGCACAGAACAACAGATGTTCAGTCCCATATTGGATTTGATTCAAAGTTTGAAAGATGTCTACACTATTAGATACTGATTTTATCCATTTAGCACTCTTTATTTTGTAGCTATCATGTTAGCTTATACTCGAATAGACTGAGAGACAGAATTCTTATGAATGGATTATGCTCAAACTTTGACAGAAATCTGCAAATTTTTGGTAAATACGGTACGCCAAATTTCAGTTATCTAGCTCAAAGCTGTTTTGAGTTATTTTTGTCACAGACAAACGGATAGACTTTTTCCAAAAAAAGTGTTTATCATACTCAGAGAGGTCTAAACCGCAGATATTGATTATAAAATTTAAGTTCGAATTTATTGAAGACTAGCCGCCTTTGGCGACCAGCTGGTTTGCCATGAGTAATGGGTTCTAAAATTTTCAATTAAATCACATATTCATTAGCCTTGAAGTAATTCCGGGCATTGATTGGCCTGAAATTAATAATGGACTGAAAGTTCTAATGATGGACTGAAAGTTCTAAATGAACGCGTTTTCCTAATAATATTCTTTAATTTTATAAATCAGTCAGTTTTAATGATTGATTTAGAAGACTGATTGATGTAGCAACTTTTATTTAAAATATTAATAAAAATATTTTGTAAAATAGGGCTCACAGAGCAAAGTATGAAGAAATCTAAAACTCATTATTCATAAATGCATTGTTTGACTCAAACTACATAAAATGTAATTATTTGCTTCATTTAGATCAAATTAATAGTATTAAACAATATACTATATGCATATTAATAATATTTTACAAATTGGCCATTGGAAAGGAATTTGAATGCATATCCTGTATAAATTCAATCCTGTATAAATAAAGATAATTTATTGAATTAATGATGTAAATATTGCAAACGATCATAGAATTCTTTGCCTTGCATTTTTTAAAGAAAATATCACATTTTATATATTTTTTTATTTTATCCAGTCACGTGCTAAAAGTTGCATTTCTTTAGATTTATTTTGCGATGATAGTTTTTTTTATTCGAACTTCCGGCATTCTTTTATTTTATCGAGTCACGTGCTAAAAATATTGTTAAAATATTTCTTTAAAAATTCGTTAAAAATAGAAGCTTACGTTATAAATTAAAAAACTGATACCATTAGAAAGCTAATCTTTTTATCTTTAAATTGATATAAAAATCATATTTGTGCAATAATATTTTTGAAAGTTATAGCGGGAAAACGTCGAAATTTCGCTTACATTTCAATTAATTCAAATTCTAATTAAAAATTCGAAAAAAGGGCTCCGAGGTGCACATTCCCGACCACCAAGGTATACATGTACCAAATTTGGTAGCTGTAGGTCCAATGGTCTGGCCTGTAGAGCGCCAACACACACACACACGCACACACACACACGCACACACACACATTGAACTTTATTATATGTATAGATCACTATACTTTCTTTATACAATGTATACGATAAAGTGAAAAAGGTGTTGCATTACTTATATACAGTAAAAGCTCCTTATTCGCGCTTCCTCCATTCGCGGATTTAAAAAATGCCACCCAATTCTTATATTCTCGGATCTAATAAGTACATACATAATAATAAATGGATTCCAATAGATATCCAACCCACTATCCTTTGTAAATGCCGTTCAATGGACTAATAAAAAAAATAAAATCGATCTTATTGCAACTTTGCCTAAAGTATGTTGTTAAATGATATCGCCGAGAACTTTGACATAAGCCGCTTTCGCCGTAATCGGTGTTTTATAGAATGTAAACCAACAGAATGAAAGCAGCCTTATTACTCAATGAATTTAATACTATAATACGAGGAATGGTTGCCATGTCGAAAATCGCCCCAGAATTAATAAACTCCGGTAAACTTGGGGGTCTGGGGTTTTTGGCCACGAGGAATCGATTGGCGCCGGTTTTGAAGCGCTACGGTCGAGCAGTTCGGAGTTACAGATAGGATATTTTCAAACTTTATTAGTTCGCCATAATGGCTACTTAAATTTTCAAGCGGTAACGTGCTGCCATCTATAGCCAATGTGGCGAACTAATAAAGTTTTATGTTTATGCTGTTATAGGTTTATAATATGTTTCTTATGTATGTATATATGTTTGGTTTTTCTAAATAAATTTGTCAAAAATATTGAACTTCAACACACTTCAATATTTACCTGTACTTTACCTTTGTATAGAATAGTTCCTTTTCCAAACTCTAACTTTGTTTAGAATAGTTTACAATGGTGCACTTTAACCGGTTATCTTTTCACCAATGGTTTCACAAATTTTCTTATAGCATGTATTGTTTTGATAAATCACAATTGAAAATTTAAATCTTCGAGTTAGCTTCGATACCTGTTTTCTCCGAGCGGAGCTCGGTCACCCGCTGGTAAAGTATATTTGTGGAATTAAGGACTAAGAAATAAGGTAGAACTAACGATTAAGAAATGAAAATTTACTCCCCTCATTCCGAAGATTCATTTGAATCTGACACAAAGAAGGCAGATCTCAAAAACTATTTTATCCATTTTAATGTAACGATTAAAGACTGGAGTTAATTATACGAATACAGAATAGACGACTCATTTGAATACAATAAATAATCCACAGGAAACATGAGTAAGAAAAATGAATAGACAGGAAATAATTGTCTAAGCCTTAAGATAATTAATCAAAATGTTCAAAAACTTCAATTGATATATATATATATATATATATTTAAATTTTGTCACCTAGGAACGTATCCCCTATAATCCCATATAAATTACCATTCCGTAATCATGGTTTCTGTATTCGCTGCATATTTATGGAACATGTATCCCACAAATAAAGAGCTTTTACTGTATAAAACTCAAGTTCGAATTTTTATGAAAATTGCTATACTTTCTCTATACAATGTATACGAGTAAAAAAGGTGTTACATTACTTATATGTATAACGAAGTTAAAAAGAGAGAGCTTTCCCTAGTTGTCCTTTATGGTACACTAAATTAAATCGTCATAGTGTGTCTAATGGGTATCACTTGATCATGAATCATGTCCATTTGTAAAAATTACTTCCGTAATCGATCTTCAAAGAATTTTAAGGATAGTTTTATATAATGAAACAGGAAACTTTCTTCAGTCCTCATCCATCACCATTCCTAGTCAATCAAAATACGCAAATCTTGCATTCCCACACCAATCTTTACCAAGATAAATCTCTCAAGGAACAATGTCCTACTCCAGTACAGAGAAATTGGCATTTATCGATGATTTCTTGACACCAATTTCTCAATTTGGGAAATGGGTGGGGTGGCTATAGCTTCAACAATTTGTCAATCGTTTTAGTGGAGCAAGGCTATAGGAGAAATATTTTCATTCATGTCACATCCGGGATCGACGGATATTTATATTTCGCATAAAATTGAAAAAAAATTCTAATATACAGTAAAAGCTCCTTATTTGCGCTTAATTCATTCGCGTTTTCACTATTCGCGGATTAAAAAAATGCGACCCAATTCATATATTCGCGGCTAAAAATTTCTTCATTCGCGAATCTAATAAGTACATACATAATAATAAAAGAATTCCAATAGGTATTCAACCCAATATCCTTTATAAATGCCGTCAAATGGACTAATAAAAAAAGTAAAATAGATCTTCTTACAACGTTGTCTAAAGTATGTTGTTAAATGCAAACTGCAAACATAGCCGAAATCGCGAATGGAATAGGACGAGATGGGTCCGAACAGACAGAATCAAGTGACATTCAGGTATTGCTTGAATCGCAAGATGAAGATCTGACTGAAACCGACTTGGAGGAAATGTTCAATTCTCAGCCCATTGAAGAAGAGGCTTCAACAAGCACTGGAAATGTGACATTTCATTTGAAAAATCTTAGTGAAGGTTTAAAAATGGCAAATGAGCTTTGCGATTTCTCTATGAACATTGGTTCGTCTATGGAACGAAGTCTTATTTTTAAGTAGCAAATTGCTAATGCGACTGCTGGATATCAGTCTGAATTAAGGAACTTTTAAAAACTTCCAAGCAAGAGAAAATTACAAAATTCTTCAAACCATTGCCCCAGCCTTAAGATAATTAATCAAAATGTTCAAAACCTTCAATTAAATTGATTTTTTTGTATATATTTTTTTATTTTGTCACCTAGGAACGTATCCCCTATAATCCTATATAAATTACCATTCCGTATTCACGGTTGCTGTATTCGCGGCATATTTGTGGAACATATACCCAGCGAATAAAGAATTTTACTGTATATCAAATTTAGCGAGAAACTAAATATAGTGGTCTTAGATCTCCTTCACTCTATTATAAAATCAATTTCTATAACAAGGGAAAAATCGGTTAATACAGAGTTAGTTCACTAGAAAATAAATTTAATTCCTTTGCTTATTTTTATTTTTTTTAGATTATAAGTACATAATAGAAAGTGTTGTAATCGAACTCCTGCCTCCGGAAAGCATATTTTTGGAACCACGTCTGTCTGTCAGAGAACAAGTTGACTCAAAAATGCTTGGAACCAGACGAATGACATTTTGAAAGAATCTTAATATTAAATTTGTAGATATTTATCAAATTTTGAAAGAAATTCATTCGCAAGTCTTTCTGTCTGACTATACAAAGACAAATAAACTCAATAAGTGTAAAACTTAAGGAACTAGACCGATAAAACTCGGTGCGTAGCTTTATCATTTAATGTGTAGATCTGTGCCAAATTTTGATGCAAATCCATCGATGTTGATCATATGCCGATATGTATTTTTGTATGCATGTAAACGCAATAACTAAAAAACCCTTTGGGATAAATGAATGAAATTTGGTGACCATATTACTGGCAGTTCTCTGCCAAATTTTGATCTTAATTGTTAAAAAAAAAGAAGGAAAAGACGAACAAAATCCATATTCGAATTTCCTTACTATGCAGTGAATAATTTTCACTTAAAAGAAAAAAATGAGAACTTGAGATGATCCTGTCTAAGATACGTTATTTTTACTTAATAGTTTACAAAATATAGAGGAAATATAATCGTCAAAAATTGAAATTCGAAATTTTCATGAATTTTCCCTTTTTAAATTTTTTTGAGTCAGAAAAAAAAACACAATTTTGGCTTTTAGACTGTCTGTTTTTCTAGCTATTTGTTAACATAATAATTCTCAAACGTTTTGAGTAGATGCTTTAAATTTGTTTAAATGGCTTTATGACAAAATTTGCAGAATTCTTTCTCATTTTGAACGAAAAATCCAACCTCAGGAATTATATCTATATGGCTGTTAGAACACCAGAAAACTCAATAAATACAAAACCCAAAAAAGGCTGACATTTGATTCTGATTTTGACAACTGTCCAGTTGTCAAAATCTCGAATTCAAACTTTTTGCCGATTTGACGATTTTTTTTAATATTCTTTGTATAAGGGAAAGCAAAAATTATACTGCAATCAAATGGATATAATTTGCAAATTTAATTTTTGAATAATGGAACAATGTAAGTATGGTGTTTGTGCGCTAATATTTTCCGAATTACTGATGTAAGTGTCGAAATTCATATTAATTATTAGTTCTGACTGTAATGAAAATCCTTTGCTTATAAAGCACCTATTAGTGAAAAAATTACCTTAAATAAATTTGATCGCTCTACATCCAACTAGAGTGTCTTACAGGAATTTCAATCATTCTTGTGTCAATCTATTCTTTGTATAAGAGAAAGCAAAAATTATACTGCAATCAAATGGATATAATTTGCAAATTTATGTAGCATATGTAGTATATGGCAACCTATAAACAATATCACGTTAAAATGAAACACTGAAGAACGAATTTCAAATGCCTGGTCATAAATTAAATTAACCAAATAGTTCGAATTTTAATTTTTATGCTCTAAAGTAATTCAATAATTTTCAGTATTAGGATGGGTTTTTTTTAGTTATTATGTTTACATACATTATAATTTCCTTCGAAATTTTCCAGAAAAAAAAAAGATGAGCATAACAAACATATTGCAACCCAAGTAATAATTTTAATCACACTTTTTTTTATCCACTCTTTATCTATCTCAGCTTTGTGACCCTAAGACTTCATGATTAATTTCATCAATCACTTTAGGTGAAAGTTTGAATTGTGTTTATGCACTGCACATGATTGAAGAATTGCCAAAAATAAATAAACCGCCATATGAATAATTGATTACTAAATAATCACATCACAAATACAGATTGAGTGTTAATGTTTTTTTAAATTTAAATTCTCGAATAAATAATTCTTTGCCCATTCATTCATTACCCCTGGTGAATAAGCAATTAAAATTTAAAGACTAAAAAACGAGTATTTGTGTAGGATGTGAGACCAGAAAATAACATTTTATTCCCAAATGGCGCCAAGGAACTTCTGCAACCTTGAAAAGGATTTACGAAATCACATTGAAATCGATATCTACGCAGGCTTATCAAACAGGTTCTCGTAGTTCACAGCAGTTTCTCTTTCAGGCTCAATGAATTCGAACCTTCCAAAACCTTCGATTTTCTGCTTTTTAAGAGTCTGTTTTTAGTCTGTATTTATTCAAATTGTGCGTGATAATCAGAAATACTACACCGAGCTGTGGATATAAGTTATTCTCATTACAATGGATATTTTATGTTAAACACTTCCTGCGATTGAGGACCGCAACGGGCCGTGAAAATTCCAACGCATGCGTTGGGTGTATGTCTGGTCAGCGGGTCACTGGTGAAACCACGTTGGGTATAATAGCCTTGACCGGCATTGACCCTCTAACTTGTCAGCTAAACTTCCAACCAATGGAAGTATAAATAATCCAAATAGCCTTTCTTTGATTTAATGTATCCGACTACGTTCGAAGGAGAATTTTTGAAAAATTGGATTTTTTAAAACTATTTTTGATTTTTGATGTAATGTCAGTTATAAACACTATAAGTACAAAAAAAAAATATTGGAAAATATAATATACTTTAAGAAAAAAGAGAATTTCTTGTAGATTTTAATGATATTTAACACAAACGGTTAACACACTACACAAAATTGTAATGCAGCCATCCTATTTTTCTTTGAACACAAGTTATAGAATGAAATGAACCAAAATCTATGAAAAAATCTTGAGATGCGAAGAAGTTATGGGATAAAATATACGTATATATGCATTGTTTTCATAAATTTCCAACTTTATTTCTTTAAAAACATTTATAAACGAAAAAATATTTGACCGAAAATAAGAAATTTGGTTCATTTCATTGTCCATATTATTTAAAACACACGTACGCTGAAAATTTTATATAAATACCTCTATTAGTTTTTGATATGTAATATGTTAATGGTGGAGAATTTTTACGAAAATTGAAATTGAAGTTAAAGACGGATTTTAGCTGAAAAATATGTTTTGCTTAAAATTGCCCTGGATGATATGTCAGGCCATCCTTTTCCTGGAAAAGATAAACTGTTTCGGAAAGAGGAAAGCTACAAGGTATAACAATAAAATAAAAATTCGCCAATGTGATCAATAACAATTCTTTTTAACTTAGTCAGATACCTTAATTGTTTGCCGTTCAGAATTTTTAGTTAAAAATCATTTTATTTTAATTCAGCTAACTGCTCAATTGTAAAAACTATATTATTGTCTGAAACTTTTTTCTTCATTTCAGGACGGTAAATTTCGCAGAATTTTGTTACCTCTTTGGCGAAGTTTTTCTGAGCCATAAGTAATTATTCTAATCCTTTATAGCCAAATATAAGGAAATTAAAATACCTGATCAGAATTATTATCATTAATTTAAATCTCTGTTCGGATAAAATCTAATTAAAGAAAACATTTTTTTCCCGATGCCAATCGAGTAGTTTAATTTTACAAGCAAATTCTTCAAAGGAAATTCGGTGAGTTCACATTAATTTTTTGCAACTTTTCAAAAGCAAAATGATAGTTTCAAATATATGATAAAAATTCTGAATTTTAAGGATTTCTGAAATAATTTCGTCAAATGTTTATGCTTTCACTTAACCCTACAATTTTTAGTGATTCATGCACATTGACGTTGTTTCAACCAATTAAAATCAATTAAATATTTGATAAATATAACTTCATCTGAAAAAAGTTTTATTATAAAAGAATTTTATTTAAATTACTAACGTTTTAAAGTTGTTGATATTGCATAAAAAGGGGAATACCTTTTTTTATGAAAGCTGTAAAAGTTGTTGAAGTTAAATGTAAGTTGCCGTTTTTTAAGTAAAGGGATTATCTTTTTTTATTTGTTATCTGAGAAATTAATAGTATAATATACAAAATCTATAAACATTGCTCTAGAAAAATCATAAGTATCGTAGCAAAATAAAATTTTAGGTTTTCTACATCTATCTTTATTATATTATTCCAATTTTATGCTTAATTATTTAACAGAAATTGCGTGTTATCTGTTTACTTAGATTATTACAAATTAATTAGATAATTACAAATTATAATAGAGTATTGTAAAATACTCTTACAAATCTTTGCTTTATCTTTCAAATTTTTTTCAAAATCAGTGAAAAGAATTATTCAGAAATAAAATGAATATCAATGAAAAGTTAATTTATTGAATCTTAAAGGAATTTAGAAATTGTTACTGGAAGTACACTTCCATCTTAAATTTTACCAGATTAAAAATTGAATTTACCACAATGAATTCTAACAGTTGAAGAAGCACAATTTCATAAAAATATTCATTTAATGATCGTTTTGATGATTATTTGATGATCATTTTTTATAAGAATTCAAAACAAACAATATTCTTTAAAGAAATCCAACCGCCATTAAAGCTCATGGAGGGAAAAAATAAGCAATGAAATTGGTAGAGAAGTGCTATAAAATCACTTTAGTTCATTCTTTGAAATGTTGCATTATATTCGAAAATGAACAAATATATAAAAATGTTAAATATCGAAAAATTAAAGGGTTGCTTTGGTTAACGAATTTCTTAAAAAATCACCCAATGATATCAAACGATAAAAATTTTATGCTGTTTTTCGTACTATAAAAAAATCCCTTTTCGATCATCTATTCTTAGTGTTTTTAATGTTTGAGAAATTAACATAATCACATCTTTCCTTCTGGATATGAGACATTAAATAATTCAGAGATGGAAAGGAAAGATAGTATTGGAAAATAAAAATTGGCACTTTACGACTCAATAGTTCTTCCTCTTTAATATCTGATATTCAAAAACACATTAAATGTTTCTTTGAGTGTTTTTATTTTATTTTTCCGTTAGCGAAGTTATACAAAGATATAATACCGCAATCGTCAAAAAATTCGTACTTCAAATTTTGAAGAATCTCAACGTTTTCAACTTCCTTAGGTTTGAAAAATGCATTTTTGGAATTATGTACAGGCTGTCTGAATGTTTGTGTGCAAGGTATCGAACTCAAAAACATTTTGAACTAGATGAAAATTGCTTTATCGTATATATACGCGATTTGTAGAATTCTATTTAATTATGAACGAAATATGCGAATCTATACAATTATGAACGAAATATGCGAATCTATACGCAAAAAATTATGTTTATCTGCTTAAGAGCAAATGAACAAAATAATAGCAAAACGTACAAAATTAGATGATTTGGTATACAGTTTTAGAGCCGAAAATAGAAACCTACATCACATTTTGAGTCGAATTCGACGTCTGCTGGTCGATAGCTTTCTATAAATGTAAATGCAAAAATCTAAAAATGCAATGACTGAGACTAAAATATGGTATGCAATCTTGTAACTAAAATTGTAGTTTTATACGAAATTTTGATTATGATAAATCTAAAGAAGAAGAAAAAAGTCCTTCAAAATGCACAGGTTTTCTTTATTGTATTACAAATCGCAAAATGCTCATATGCAAGGCATTGAAAATAGAATTCTGTGTCCTTTTTTTAGATTACGCAGAATTTAGATTTTTACGCAGAAGGTGGGAAGATGGTATAGCTTAATTTTTATTAAGGAGTATGTAAAAACATTTGTGGAAACCATGGATAAAAAGTACAACAAATTATATTTGAGTAACTTCAAAACCATCTAATTGAATTAAATAATTTTAACAAAACTAAATGTCAAGTGCCGATAACAGTTAAAATGTGCAACTTAAAGCTTCGTCATTATTATTAAAAAGGAGAAAAAAAATATGAAAGCTTGTAAAAGATTTTGCGAATTTCCTATGAACTCGGATGGTAATAAAATTAAAGAGAGGGGATTTTCTTAAGGTTTTAATTTAGACGATACATTTCTGTGCAAAATAACACATATCTCTTTTACTAGAGGTACATGAGTCATGAAATTAACATGTTAAATCAAGTAAATTAGAACAACAAGATAACCAAATTACGCGTGGGAAAAAGTTATATTGGTATTTAATAACCTGAAATTAACTTTAGATTATTAGATTTATTATTATTTATAATCTTTCATTTCCAAATACCATCAAAACTATGCATTTTATAGTTTTTCCTGAATTCGTTATTTCCCCTCAACAAAAAGTAATGAAATTACTCTTCACATGTGAAAACTACAGAGTTTTTTCTGCTATGAATCGATGTTCTTCATTCAGAAATATCCCCAGAAACTGGGTCGACATTCGCAAATCTTCGTATATGAGAATTTTACTCTTTTTCTGAGAAATCGTTCCCACTGCAATCTTCTTAGATGTTCTCGGAAAAATAGAACTGTGGAAAAAAGCGAGAGAAAAAAATTCTTTTTGTTTATTACTTTGAGCACAGTTGTAGTTTCTTCAACTTTTCAAGCTCGATTGCATCGCAATAAATGCCTTTTTTATGAACAATTGTTATTGTCTGGTGGCAATGCGTAGCAAAAATAATCTTCATTCCTGGCAGCATCTTCAGAATTTCTTTGAGCCTCCCTTTTTTTCTTTTTTTTTTTCTAAACATTATTATTAGAGTTTGGAACATTGTGGAGGCATTCAACAGGTGAAAAGATTAATATCTTCTGTTATCTTTGTTTCAACGTTTTCGCTACAAACTTTCGTTTAGAAGAGAAAAAAGGCAATGCGGTAAAGCGTTTATTTTGAGATAAGGTTGTCGATGCTGCCGGAGATACGCAGTGAAAAATGCTTAGAAAAGTGATTCTATGTTCTACCTTGTTAAGCATGGCTTTAAGGAATTCGATATCTTTATTTTAAGTGTTTGCTTCCTGGTATGTCTTCTTCTGACAAAATCCTTCATAAAAGTGATTTTTTGAAGGACAGAAATTCACATTTCGTAACTGCCTCGATTTTTGCAAAATTAATTACATCGACAGTTGCATAAAAAATATTTGTGAGTCAAAACTGATTGCTTTGTTTGTGTTTTGCATTATTTTTTGTGGGAAAATAGAAATTAAGGAAAATAAATCAAGTAATTTAAAAATACCATAATATTTGTTTTTGTTTCATAAAAAAATTCTTCAATGTTAAAACATTCTAATGTTTATCTAACGATCTAAGACAATTCTGAGTGCTTATTTTCGATTAACTTCATCCATTTTCACCTTGCTACTTCATATGAACAAAACTCAATTGCGAAGTATCTAAAATTTTAAAATGGGAATCCCCTTCGCTGTAAATGTGGATTTCATTGAATTTGACCAAACATGAGTGACGTATTTTCATCTAGGCAAAACAGACAACTTAATACGGATGCAAGTCTGAGAGATGCAAGAAAATTAGTCGATTAATTAATTTTATTCTTCTAGTTGTTGAATAAGTGTTTGAAAAAGTGCATATTCGATGAATAAAGAAATGAATAATGTTAACACTTTATTATGTATAATTGAAGTTCAATAAATTTCATTACTTTCACTTAGTTATTAGAAAACTTATAAAATCGGTGTCCTGGCCTAGGGATAGCCCGTCATCCCCTGGGGGGTCCGAGTTCGAGTCCGGTTCTGGGCATGGTTGCTCCTTAATCTGTGTGCTATCTGTGAGGTGTGTGAAAGAGCCACTCACCACCCTGTAAAAATGGATTATGCAAGCAAATTGTATCATCATCATTTAAGCTAAAAGTCAGACTTCTGCTCTTGCAAACTCAAGAGCCTTTACCCACAAAAATTATTGCTCAAACTCGGCTTAAAATCGCTTGACTAAATATCTACTTCTTCAGCTTACTTGTCTGTCATAAGTTATAACAGCAACAAAATTTTTAACATTTAATATTTTCTTCAATAATATTGTGAATAAAGAATAAATTTGCCTCAATGATACTGTGAATAACTGAAAGAATGTCTGGATTCATAACAAATAAATAAATAAATGTTGTCAAAGTTAACAGAATAAAAAAATTTATTAATATAAATACTTAGTATGCTATCAATGTATTGAAGTATTAAATTCAACTGGTCATCGTTTTATTAAAATGAGTGGGCCTTCATAATATACACTATCTATGACCTGAAGAGACTTAAATTCACCATCGTCAAGTGTCCTGATAATCAATTGCCGTTCAAAAAATGGACACATGACTTAAGCGCCGTACTTTTTATTTAATCGTAGCTCAGAATTAATATACCTGTTCCTGGTCGTCTCAGAACAGTTCAGAAACGAGGCATTATTCTAATAAATCGAATTAATATTCTGTAATAAGATGATATCCTGCCATATAAATCAAGTTGAAATGACTTTAAGTTGCTCTATTATAATCATGGTCAGTTTGCCTATCTACTGCGTCATTATGTCAAGAGTATAGATCTCAGAATTGGAGAATATCGTGTTTGAGACCAAATTCTATAAAGGGTCTGTTGTATATATAAACTTGCCATATGCATTTCTTTTTTAGGGTTAAATGTTCTCGCGTTTGTGCAGAGGAGTATGAACGATGAAGAGCCGACTAATGAATAATCAATTCTTAAAGTAAGCAATTTAAAAGTTTTGAGTAGGCTTATTGATAGGCCGTTTTGAAGATACGAAAGGTTTATTTGGGGAAATCTCATCTTTGTAAAATCTTTATAAACTTCCATCTCTATCACAGTAACTGAAAGGCTTTAAAATCTGAAGTTCTTTTAGGGTGGTGTGCATCATGAATCTGTTGCAAAATGGATCATGCATTCACATCTAGGATAATTTTCCATTAATATGGCGTAACCGCTAACAAGCCAAAATTTGCTTACTAATTACTATTATGTTTCTATTATTAGCTATTATTTCATCGTCAGTATTGAACGGCAGTTAAGTATTTGGTATCAAATGGCGACAATATTTTAGCTTGGCGACGAATAGTGCCTTGGTTAAAAAATAAATAAATAAAGAACTCCTTTTGGTTTTAAAGCAGACTGCCAAAACCTCACCCTTAAGCACACTAATTTCAAAATTTGATACTGATTTGCAATTTAGGCAGATTACGGTTAGATTTATCTACAATTTATAGAGATTATAGTTAGACTGATTTACAATTTAGGTTGAAAATCTCATCAATCCATCTGCTTGCATACTAATAAAAACATAAATATAACTTCAAAATGTTTTTAGTCTCAGGGAGGTTTGCAACATACATACTGTCAAGGAGGTTACATAATGTCAAGGTGAAATTTTTAGACGAGTATATTATTTTCCTTATATTTTGAATACATATTAGGAACGGAAGTTAATGGTTTTCAAAGAAATCTATGTGACACTTAAATGGCTTTGCAGAAACTATTAAAAATACTTCTAGATTTATCTATCAACTTACAATTTATATTCCTGTTACCATCTTAAGTTCCTCATTACTAGTCCTACACAACAGAGATTGAACATCACTTTTTAGAAACGTCTTCAAACAACAATGACTTAATAGATTGATTTAAAGGCGCCGCATTTAAGTGAAATGTGATGAGCGTTTTCCTGTTAGTGTCAGGGTCGTCACGATAGGTATTTTCACGGCCACGAGGCCTTGGAAGATGGACCCATCTTCGTAGGCGTTCCGGTTAAGAAATTCTCAGGCGAAAATATTCATTCCTGTGACGCAGCTCATGCATAAGGATATTCCGTGATGCCCCGCTGCGATAAACACAGATGGCACGCCATCCCTTCCCCAACGAAGTGGCCATGTTTATTTTTAGGAAAAATTGCAAGCACGCTATTTGTCACCCGAAAAACATTTTAAAAGTCGCCACTAAACGTTTCACCTTAACCCCAAGTTGCGAAAGGATCGTACTGAAGTCACATTTCTGCATGCGAGTTTGGTGCCGGAAAATATTCTGTTTCGTGCTCACATTTCTTACTTGTTTCAAAATCATTTAACCCTTTAAAGGAAAAATATCAAATTCAATAGAGGAGATGCATCAAATAAATAAAAGCTTGCAGATAAAAGCTTTGTTGGTTGTGTGTGGTTTTTTTTGGCGCAAAAGCCATATTTGGCCTTACTGCGCCAATCAAATGGTAAAAGTAGTAAATAATAGGTGAAACAAAGGCTTATTTCGAAAAATACAGAACAGTAATGAATAGATGCGACGTAAAATCAATGTCTGTTGGCTCTAAGGAGCCGCTCTCTGGTATAAAGAAGGACTTGTAACACGTCAAAATTTATGACATTAAAACGATTTAACATTCATGATTATATAATTACTATAAAGAGTAACTAATTAAAATTCAGAATACTAGTTTTTTTAGTTAATGGTCGTAAAGTTGAATGCTTGCTTTAAATTTTCATTATGGCATAATATTGTTTATTAGTGGCATATTATTTGAAAAATGATTGAAATTCCCATAAAATGCCCGTTACATGTAGAAGCACCAAATTTATCAAGTGGGCTACATTTTCAGTAGTTCATTAAGAAAGTGTTTTTCGTGAGTTTAATTTGATACTAAATAAAAAATTTATCGAAATTTTTATGTTTTTCATCTATAATTTTGGAAGATGTTAGCACACAAATATATCATTTGTACTCTATTTTATAATTTCAAAAGATAAACTTTTAAATTATAACCACTTTATTTCCGCATATTTTTTTCTCTTATTACTCAAATTTATCAAATTTTCTAAATGACATTTTACATTCATTCTTTTTTCACGTTTTCATTCTTTTAACAGCTACGTTTACATAAACCTCAGCAGCAAAAGTAATATTTTTTGTGCTCACGTTATCGTTGCTGGAAGTAAGACCAAATTCTGTACAACAATACAAAGATAGGTGAATAAAGTCTAAAACATTATCATGTTAAAATGTTTTAGGGAGACTGTAATTTCAAATTTCCATTAGTTTTATCACCCCCGTCAGTAATATTTTAGTAAATATTTGGAATTAAGATTGAAGAATTTAGGTTATACAAGTTATGTATAATTAATCTCGTTTGTAATTTGTATTCTGGTGTTCATAAGCAACTACATGCAACTAAATAAAACCTCAAACATTATCGTCTTGATTAATAAAAACAAATTGAAATGCCACAGAAAAAATTATGGTTTTTGACATGGTATTTGACCACATGGTATTTGACCAAATAGTTGATGTTATGAAATAGGAAATCATGTGATCAAAGTCACGATCCTCACTATTTAATAGGATGCAAGTGATGAGATTCCACTAGCTTGGTGACACATTCTCACCGACCTTGTAAACGTTTAATCAGTTGGGGTGAAACATCCTCTTAATAGAAGGATGTGGTAGTAAAAGGTGTCAGTTCAGGTCAGTTTATCTGGCCGCAGTTCAGAATTATACGATTCACCCCAAAACAGTGTGTGAATAGCTAGCTACAAACCAGGGTATTAATATAAACTAATTAATCTAGTGTAACCCATATTCTTCAAATTTATATTGGTTTTGCTCATTCAAAATTTTTCGCTGTGCTTTTTTGATAAAATTCCAACATTTTCAAAATAATCAATAATTTTTGCATTTCACTTACTCATAAGCGTAATATAGAGAAAATATTGTAATTGTAAAAACATTCGAATTTCAGATTCTAGCGATTTTCCACGTTTTAGAGCTTTCTCACTTCGAAAAACACATTTTTGAAATTATGTCTATCAGTCTATCCGTGACAAAGACAACCTGAAAACGTTTTCAATTAAACGGATGAAATTTGGTTTATGATCTTGCATCACATTTGTAGATTTTATCAAATTTTGAGCAGAATCTGTTCAAAGAAATTCCGTATATCCAGCTTTTATAATATGAGGGAACATGATTACTACGAAACGAAAAGAGCCAGTTGGATAAAATTCTGTGCACACATTTAACATCTGTAATGTAGTCATCTGTTATAACTAGGAAATGACCATCTGTCAGTCTGTACTTCTAGAAATATTTAAACTCGATAACTCAAAAACGCAGTGACTTGAGTATATTAAATTCGGTATGTGATTTTGTCACTACAATTGTAATTCTGTGTCGAATTTTTACTTCAATCGGTTGTCAAAAAACTCAGCTAAAACACAAATTCGATTTTTGGATACTATTAACGACATACCGGCGATTACTTGCCAAAAAACTTGCCATGGACTTCGCGATACATTCAGTAAAAATGATAAATCAATGCCAAGAATCAATACTTCTAAATTATTGTACGTCAATGTCATTCAAGGCTTTCTCTGCGATAATACCTTTATTAGAGATTGTATGGAAATGTTTTGAGAAGACCTCTAGCGCAGGCTTTGTAAACGAAGTATAAAGAAAATATTGTAATCGTCAAAAAATTAGAGCTCAAAATTCGGTGGAATCTCCTAATTTTAGAACTCCTGCGTACAAAGAATTCTTTTTTTGGAAAATGTTCATCCGTCTATTAGTGGTAACGATTTCTCAAAAACGCTTTCATCTCGATAGATGGAATCTGTTTTATCTTTACACCAAGTATGTAGACTTCTATCAAATTTTGAGAAAAATTAATTAAAAGGAAGACTATTCGAATATAAATTTTAACACAATAACTACAAAGTGAAGAGAGCTAGGTGGATAAAATTCGGTACGCAGATGTAATGATGCCTATGCTGTAGATACCTATTCGCATTTTATACCAGATCCAACCAGAAGTTGCATGTCTGTCGGCTCTGTACTTGCAAATATATATATATAAAAGAAATAACTCAAGAACGCAATGACTTAAATGCTATATCATATTTAGTACGTGATTTTGTGATTGCTATTGTATTAAAATTTATATTGTTGTAAAATACAAATTTTAGTATTGTATTTATATTGTTGTAAAACTTTGATTTCAGTTTGATATTGTAACAGTCGATTGGAAAACTTGTCTGAAACACAAATTTACCTGCATTAGAGAATATGCGATGAGATTTTGGGAAGTTTGGTTATGAGTATTGACTAAAATTAAAAAGATTTTGGATTTGGTTACATAAAATTTTATTCAACATGTTTTCGATAATCAAGGGATGGACGACTCTGTTGATAATGGTTCATTACGACACTTTTACTCAAATCGTGAAATAAAACAAAAGTTGTTTTTTTTTAAATAAATGCTACCTAATTTATTTCATACTAATAAGAAGAAACAAATAGAATTAAAACTCTCTGCGGAACTTTAGTTTTTTTAAAAAAAATTCACATATCTATGCGTTTCTGTGAGAAAATTCTAAGTTTCCTAAGGCACCGCAAACTATAATTTCGGAACCACTGTACTAACTTCGGCAAAAGACATATGTCATATCACTGACTATCCGACAAGCCCGAAGGTACACGGATAATAAATACTGAATGACTAGACTGCCGCAACAGCAACACTGGTAGGAAATGTGCTTGGGTCCTAAGAGCCATCACCAGCCTTGGTACAACCTTCCCTATGGAAGTACGTCCCGTCATTTATGGGAGAAGGCAGAACTCCCTCTCCACCATCACCATTGCCTTTTCATGTACCTTTCAGGATGGCGAGATCCAACCACCATGCCGGAAGCATCTCCTCCTCATTTCCAGGTGCCTTCCTGGGGAGGGTCAGCAAAAGATATGTCATGAAAATTTCCTTACTTCATGATTATTCAATTTCATGATTATTGAGCATTTTTTATATTTATAAAAGGACATGCTTATAGAATGCATTCGTTACTGATTTGGCAAGAACCCAAATTAAGAAATCAAGAATGTGGAAAATATTTCATATATTTTTTAAAATTCTAATAGTATCGTCTGCGACAATCTTTTGAAATTTCTTTTCTTTTTTTCATGGAGTATTAGTTTTCAGTTACATTTTTTCATTTTTATCGTCTGCCGTTCATCGGATGATATCATTATCAGAAAATAAATAAACTTTAAAAATTATTATTATTTTACTTATTATTTTTATTATCCTTAGGTAATTGTTATTTTTATTATTTTTATGTTATTTTAATTTTGATTATTATACCGCTATTCATTATGTTTATGGCAACACCGTAAACGTTCTGCTAATAGCAATGTTATAAATGCCTGGCTTATATTCGACCTGTTTTAAGACGGTAAGTAGGTGGCGTATGAGTAGAAAGGGACTGATTAATGTTTGCCACAATTTCGTAAGATAAATTCAACATTCCATGCTTGATTATAAATTATCATATTGGCTTCCCAGAATTCTTTTTTACTGCGTATTGTATTAATTGATGGATATTTACACAAATACCCATGAAAAATAAAAATAAAAAGGTCAACATATCCAAATTAGGAAAACCTTTGAAAAGAATTGGCAAATTAAATTTAAAAAAGAATCACTGAAGGAACGAAGAAAAAAAAATATCGGAATTAATCTATGATAAGTTATCAATTTTTTCACGCCAAAATACCACCAAATTCTGCAAACGTATGTGCAGTAAGAAAAGAAGTACATTGCAGCGGCTTGTTGTTGTCCCGTCGGGACAAGTATTTGCCATCAACCGAACAATAATTTTCAGCCTTTCTGAGCATGTGCTACCTACTAGCCGTCTTATAACTAACTGGCCGAGTATAAAACTGAAAAAACAGTAATACGGTCTTAGAACAATAATACAGTAAAAGCTCCTTATTCGCGCTTCCTTCATTCGCGTTTCCACTATTTGCTGATTTAAAAAATGCGACCCAATCCCTATATTCGCTTCTAAAAATTTCTTTATTCGCGGATCTAATAAGTACATACAAGATAACAAAAGGATTCCGATAGGTATCCAACCTAATATCCTTTGTAAATGCCGTCAAATGGACTGATAAAAAAATAAAATAGATCTTATTACAACTTTGTCTAAAGTATGCTGTTAACTGCAAACATAGCCGAAATCGGGAATGGAATAGGACGAGATGGGTCCGAACAGACAGAATCAAGTGACATTCAGGAATTGCTTGAATCGCAAGATGAAGATCTGACTGAAACCGACTTGGAGGAAATGTTAAATTCACAGCCCATTGAAGAAGAGGCTTTAACAAGCACTGGAAATGTTACATTTAATTTGAAAAATCTTAGTGAAGGTTTAAAAATGGCAAATGACCTTTGCGATTTCTTTATGAACATTGATTCGTCTATGGAACAAAGTCTTATTTTTAAGAGGCAAATTGCTAATGCGACTGCTGCGTCTGAATTGAAGGAGCTTTTAAAAACTGCCAAGGAAGAGAAAATTACAAAATTTTTCAAACCATTGCCTAAACCTTATAATTAATCAAAATGTTCAAAAACTTCCATTAAATTAATTTTTTTATATATTTAGTTTTTTTAAAAAAAATTTTGTCACCTAGGAACGTATCCCCTATAATCCCATATAAATTACCATTCCGTATTCACGGTTTCTGTATTCGCGGCATATTTATGGAACATATACCCCGCCAAAAAGAACTTTTACTGTATTCATTTATAACAATAAAGAAAGTAAAGCCTATAACCACATTGATATACTTTTTTTTCTTTGATTGCAAAATAATATTTTGACGTCTTATTTTGAAAATGGGGAAGAAAAAATGAAACCTTTACGTCGGAAATAGATATTTATTTAGTCTTGGACGTATCAAAGTTTGTTTAGCTGTATCGAATGCCAGATAACCGAGAAAAGTTCTAAGAATTCCCATGGAGGAAAAACGTATGTTTTGATTGCCTTACGACAAGGTGTTCAAAGAACTCTTGAGAACCCTCATTAGAGCACTGCGTAGGAGTAAGAACTCTTGAAGACAGTAAGGCGAGACTTTGAACTTGAATCTCGAGTCAATGGAGCAATTTTATCTTTTTTTTAACCTTGATATATTCAAAGGAAATACTTCCAGTAGCTTTTTTTTTCATTTACCATATTTGTGGAGCAGAGAATCTAACTCAGTTTTCTTTCTTTCATGCTTGTATGATCATAAATGCTAAATACATGTAAAACTCACATTAACAATGTCTTTTTCCAATTCCTTTTATTAATTTACACTTTCCCAATATATATATATATATATATATATATATATATATATATCATATACTCATTAATTCACTCATTCACGAACTCATTAATAACTCATTGATTAAATTAAATTAATTTTTAATACTTTAAATAGAATTTTAGCAGTTCGTTATAAATTGAAACCAACAGGCAATCGGTAAAATGCAAGGATTTCAGTATTTTTCACGTGAAGGTGAAGAATACGAGTTCAATTCCTCCGAAAATCAATACATTTTTGACACTTAATAATTTTTATTAATTATTTAATAAAAAGTAATTAAAATTTTAAAAAATTCTTTGTTGATTGAAGTAGGGTCTTTGAATTTAAAAAAATTATATTACTTGTTTACTTTCAAGCTTGTATGATCATAAATATTTAATAGATTAAATAAAATCGTACTAATAATGCCTTTTTTTAAATAAAGCTCCTCATTGGAATGTTTTAATATTTATTACTTAGTTTTAATTCAATTTTGTTGAAATTAAGACCTGTGATGGTTGAAATAATGGATAAGGCGAACTCCTCTTAAAAACAAAATAAACGTTTTTATTTCATGTCGACATGAGGAAATAGGTACTGAAAATTATTGCCAATTTTGGCTTTTATATATGCACAGGCACATACAGGGTGTCTTACAAGATGTGCATAGTCTAATATTTACTGATTCGAATAGAACATATCAAGACGAGTATTTTTATGCATAACATGTAAAGTCCCCGAATATAGCCTCATAGTCTAATTAATGCGTGAAACCTGTGTTATGAAAAATACTAATATATAAATAAATAAATAATAAAATGAAAGTTTATATTGAGAGTTTTCAATACAACAAATTTTCAAAATGTCAGCCGCTCAACCAAATGATGGGACGGAGTCGTCATTCGCAGTTGTTTTCTGCAAAACATGTATTCCAATTTTCTTGACCTTAGTTTCAACTGTCGTTCTCAATCGTCTAATGTGTGATATAATGTGTCTTTAAAACGGCCCCTTAAAAAAGTCGTTAAGGTTAAGATACGGAAAGTAAGATGGTCACACTATAAAACTGTCTGTTGTCGTAATGGAATACGGCCCATCAATCTATGGTGAAAACGTCGAGCTAAGAATTTCATTGAGTTCCGTGAGATCTAGCACCATCTTACATAAATCAAAAATTGCTCATCTTTCGTTCGTACTTTTGATGGCCGTGCCGGCGTTTATATAGTGATGACACTAATTATCTATAGAAGCTTACATGTTGTGCAAGTCGTTGTATGCATCATAATTTGGAATATAAACTATTGGATTTATAATTAACTTTCTAGACTATGTAATTAGGCTATGACGCACGCGATATCGGGGACCCCACACGTTATTCAATCAAAATACTCTTCTTGGCAGGATCTATCAGAGTCTCTAATCATTAGATGATGCATATCTTGTAGAACACCCTGTATTTCAATTACAAATAAAATATACAGTAACAGTCAGCATATAGGTCTGAAAAAATAATTGGATTACTAGTAGATAATCAATAAAATTCGAATTCAAGTTTGGAATCTGGGGATCCCCACAGTCCCACTTAAGTCTTGGCAGATTTCTACCTAGACAGACTAGATTGCTGCCTTGAGGTACTAAGCAGGGAAGGGGGGCGCAGTAATATCGATTACATTTTTTTATTTTCTTTCCAAATAAGTAAGTTTGTAAAGAATACAAATTTTACAATACTAATTATATAGGATATTAAATTAACACTTAATTTAATATGATATAGGAAGATCAAATTATTGCTTTATCATGTATAATTGGTCACATTTTCGTATGTTTCCTTACAATCACTAATTGATAAAATTGAGCACCTACTCCAATAGCATTACTTACAAATTTAGGTGCTAGGCAGACTAAAATGATTATCTATATATACTTATAATGAAGCACACTATGTGTTTGTGTGTGTTGGCGCTCTACAAGTCAGACTATTAGTCATACAGTTACCAAGTTTGACATACATATACTTTAGAAGTCAAGAATGTACACTTCAGAGCGATTTTTTTTCAAATTTTTATTTCGAATTTTAACTAAGTGAAGTGAAATTAAGTGAAATTCTGAAGTTTTTCGGTTATAATTTCCAAAAATATTAAGGCACAAACACGATTTTTCTTCGAGTTCAAGATATAAAAAAATAGCTTTTCAATTATTCTAATGTTTTAACCAAAAAAAAATCATATTTTTAATGAGTTTTTAAAAATAATTTAATTATATTTTTCAACAACTTATATCGTGCGAAATAGAAATAAAATTTAATTTTTACGATCATGTGATGCTTGAATGGGGGGAGGGGGAATGAGCTTTTATCAACGTGTTGTCGTCATATTGACAAAAGCTCAAATTAAAAAATTAGTCAACTATTATCGTAAATTAAACATATAAAGATATAATTTCCAGCTTGTGTTTGCATGAACTGAAATAAATTAGAATACAGATATTTTATAAAAAGTAAATGCAAAGACTTACAGTATCGATATAATTAATTTAATAAAACTGCTTTATTTATGATAAAAATTGGTTCGATATATCTGCCCTTTTAATTCTGGGTCCAAATAGCTAATTAGTAAAACTTTAATGATAGAAATACATGTATTACGATGGTCTAAATGAAGTAATGCAACTTGATCATGATATAATACCATACGATGGTATTATATGCAACTTGAATCTAAAAATGCTATAAAAAATGGTAAATGGTAACTTTCATCTAGATCTTCTGCTCTATAAATCATATGTAACAAAATATTATTGAGATCATAATATTTTGTATAAAAATAGTTACATTCCAACCAACTAAATCAGCCTTTAAAACTGAAGTAATTTATGAATATTTGAATATTATTGTTTAACAATAACGAGGGATAATAGACTACTTTATCGACCATCTCAAAGATAATGCTCCAATTAGCGGCCGGGATTTTTCAAGACTGATTGGCCTAAGATCTTGATTGTTTCATAGTATCCTATTCAAAACTTCATAAATCGATCATATTTGATAGCAGAAGATAGTAACATTCATTCACTTATTTAGAAGTTGCTGCGCCAAATTTTTTTCGTTGAATAGGATTTCTTAGAACCAAATAGAAGTATAAAATTTAGATTTCATAGTTTTTCAAAGTATATTTATAGTCTAAAACTAAATAAAATATTGTTATTAATGTCATTTAAACCCTTTTGAAAGCAAAACTAAAAGTTTTTTATAATAAGTCTGGGATTTTTTTTGTTTTGAATATTTTCTAAAAATACTACATAAATTAGGAAAATTATTCTCTAGAGCACGTAAGATTTAAATACTGATCGATTCTATTATCTGTATTTATTAAAAAAATATTTGGTTTCCATAAAATATGTTTTTATATTGATTGCAATTTAATAATTTCCACTTTAATTAAAAGTTGAAATTTTACGAGACCTGACAGAAAATCAGAGATATATGTATTACTTTAGGGCTAAAGGTCTGTTTAATAGTATGAGTGAATTATATAACTATCAAAATTTGATGAAGAAGCTGTGACAAGTTACTTAAAATATTTAACTTAAAATTTTGACAATTATTATGATTAGTGAACCGGTTGGTTGCCAAAGGTGAATAGTATTTTATAAAGTAGAAGGGGAAAAAATTATTCAGTGAATTCAACCAACATTAAAATAAGTAATGAGACATCAAATTGAAGCCGAAAATTTTATTTGTGTGAAGGAGCAATACAGGGCTATTGGAAATTTTGACTATTGCAAAAAAAAGTCTTTTATCTATAAAATTACAAGGAAATAAGTTCTCTTTGGAGTTGCCGGGTAGGTAATTGAAGAGCCATGATGACAGAACAAGCTTGGAGCCGTCGACATGAAACCGATGGATCAGAAACCGCCGAGATGACAGAGCGTTTGTGGCAGGTCTTGGATGGCCAAATTCACACAACTATATTCTAAATCTGGAACCACCAACTGATAGCACCACTTCTTAGCAGATGGTAGCACTTTTTAATCTGAAAGATGGAAACTGTGGAACCATCGAGATGTAGCAGCATGTATAAGTCTTGAACCACTGAGATGAGGAAATAAGATGTAAATCTTGAGTCACCGAGACGGAATAAGCCAGATGGTAACTTTGCAGCCATTGCTAGGGAATAAAGCGAAAGAATATCTGTATCCATAAAGATGACACTAATGTGATGGCAGCCTTGATCAACCGTCTTTTCGGAAATTTGTTGATGATCGAAGTCATAATCAGTGTTAACCTCGGTGAGGTATTAGTCATAATCAGTATTAACCTCAGTGAGGTATTTGTCACAGTCGAGAAAGTTTTCAAATCAAGTAATAGTCACCGAGTGTGGCTATTACTTGATTCAGTGTTCCAGCAGTTGCAATTTACTATTATCATGCCATGCTTATTAAATACACATAGTACATATCCATTATAAAAAAGTCACAGTTTTATAATAAATAAGAGTCCGCAGGTGAAATATAAAAAACAAACACAGAAAAAGAAAATAATATATACACTATATACAATATATACAATGATCATTAGTGCCCATTAGGACAAGGAGATTCTTAGCAGGTTGTCGAACTTGTGCTTTTAAATCCATAAATATTTTCATTTCAGTATTTTTCAGATAGTATATGAATCCAGAAATCTTTAAAGAAAATAAGTGTTCGTATATTTTTCGAAAAAGTTGTTCCAAAATGATGTACATGGCTATTTTAAAAGATCAATAGAATTGGGTGGAAAATCATTTGAGTATTCCATCTCAGCTATTAAAGGACTAGTGATAATGAAAAATGTTTCTCTTAGTTCTTGCACAGCTTTCTTGTAAGTAATTGAGTAATATTTTGCAATTTAAAAAAATTGTTTTAAATTGCCATAATTCTTTCACCACTTTGGTGGTCAGATTGTAAATATGTATATAAAACATCTGTAAAAGCAAGTGCTCACTTTTATCAGATAATAACACTACTAATTTAGTTTCAAATAACATGCTGAATTGGCAGCCATACTTCTTGACTTCAACCAAGACGTAAAGTTATTCATTTTTCGTTTCAAATAATGTTTGGGACGTGATGCAACTAAGGTAAGATCATCTTCCATTGGACATGAACAAGCATTGAGTTTAGACATTTTTTGTTCATTTGAAATGCCAGAAAGAGGATTGCTTTTTGCGATGATTGATTCTTTGAATGGATTTTTATTTGTTAGATGGAATGGATTTCTTGCCAAAGAGGGATTTGTAACAGAATCGTTTTCAGAAGGATTGTCAGGAACAGTACATATACTTTGGGAGTTTTTAAATATTTCTATCAATTCAGGTTCGTCCATTTCAAACCAGGATGGATCTATTTCAGGAGGTTCATCAACTTCCTGGTATAAAAGCAAGATTTTCTCATCCGAATACATATCAGTTTTGAAAGGATTTGTTTCTTTTTTAGAATCTGCAAAAACATCAAAATTGTCCAAGAATGGATTGGTTACTTTTAATTCCATCTGAGGCACATCGAAAGTGTCCAAGAATGGATTGGTTACTTTTAATTCCCTCGGGAGCACATCGAGACGGTCTAAGAATGGATTAGTTGCTTTTAATTCCAATGAGAACACATCAAAATTGTCCAAGAAAGGATTATTACCAATTTGAACACATTTAGTTTTTATATCTTCAAAATCCGACAGTGTAGAATCAACATCAACCACATATCCTTCTGTGTCGTGTGAACCATAACCATCAGTCAAAGTTGAAGATTCTTTGGTTGTTTGATTATATGTCTGCACAAAAACATCAACCTTTTTTCTGTTTTTAATGCTCGAGTTGCCCATTATGAAGAGGCAAATTGCGTATTGAATGAAATGAAGGCAATTGAAAAATTTGTAGCAGAATATTCAAAAGAAACTCCGCTCGAAATGGGTAAAAGCACGATGATTAACAACAATCTCCGCAATCAGTTTTAATGACGTAAATTCACTTAATGAAATCGCAAACAAAATCAAGCTCACCACTCTTGAAAACGAACAAGTAAATAATAAAATTAAAATATAGAGCTCTGTATTGTTAAATTACAGTTGCATTGATATAACATCAATAATAGCTTAAAGTATTGTTAACAAAAAATGTTGAAGTTTAACAATGACTGTTTAAACATAGGTATACATTGTTGAATTACAATAATAAAATAGCTCCTAATTCTTGTTTGTCATATGATTATATCGAAAAATTTATATTATTAATAAGCCGAAAATTATATAGAAGCGTTTTAATGATATTCGCAGTTTTTGAATCAATAAAAAATAGTCATTTTAAAATTTCGAACTAAAAATAGTACTATTCAATGTTATATTGAAAGCTGCAATGCATTGGATTTTAGGAAATCGATAACAAAAACAATTAAATATCAATAGATTATATTCTGCATAAAATATTTTATTTATTTATTAACGTATTTTTTTCTCACTGTACCAAATCCTTCTGAAATCAATGATAAACAGATATAATTTGAATGGAATTAACCTATGTTATATAAATAGGTAATTGACTCGTTAATCTGAGCCATATTTTGTTGCATTCAATTATAGGATTTATCAAAAAGAAACAAATAAAGTATGAAAGAAAAGATTAACATGACTTTGAGAAAAATGACTTTATATTTATACCTTTATTTAATGAACTAATAAATATTTGAACGAAATATATTTATGAAAATTAATTTCAAACAAACAAAGAAACTAATAATAATCTTTACAACTAATTTTGAAGCTATTTTCAAAAATAAGAATAATGTGCATTTTTTGTTGCTGCTGTTGCCGAAACTGATGGTAAGCAGTGTTGAATTTTAATTATAGCAAATTTATGTCTTTAAGAGATGATTTATATTGTTCTTGACATACTGTAACTTTCCCCCCTTCTCCTCACGCGGGAATTGGCTTTACGACCAGATGTAACGTTATCCCACACCACATAATTAAGTGCCTACGGACCACCAGATGGGGTTCCTCCTCACTAGGCAGTAAATAAACGTAAAAGCATACTCAAAGCTAAAAAATAATGATTAAACATAAGGTTTTCCCATAAGGTATGTAACGTTAAATTTTTTCAGATTCGGATTGAATATGTTAAAACGAGTATTTTGATTTATAATATATGGGGTACTCGAATATAGCGCCATAATTTAATTATAGAAAGAACGTCAATTATGAATCTGACTGTTTGTATTCAAAATTACGATGCATGCGACGAAAGATCAGCATGGAAGCTTCCCTTGGTGATTATGCAAATTCGTAGCAAGCAACGAGAGGAAAAGCGCTTCTGCAGGTGAATATGCAAATTCCAGCAGCAGCATGTAAGACTGGAAAACAGGTTTGATGTGAATGAGTCGCTCATTATTCGCTAAAAATTTTTCTGTGCAATATGTGTATTCATTGTGGTTCTGAAATTGGCAAATATTCAATTGAATGTGTTTTTATAGTGCTGACTTATCATGAATTGCAATCATATCACAGTGTGGCGAGAAAAATTCAGCAATCACCTCAGTATAAACAGCACGACTATAAAAAAACGAACGAAAGACTTAAAGAAATTGGCATTAGACAATGTTCTAGCGAAAATGTGAAATGCATGCACGAACAGAACCTAATGTTCAGAAAATGAAAGTTTTAGAATGACAATGACATCCCACTCTTGCATGGCACAGACAAGAAAAGCGGTTATGGGTTTATTCAAGATACTACGTGCTAGATATCATCTCACATTCGAAACTTCGACTTATTAGCTGAATATTTTCACGATAGACCTAGAAAGCTGGATTCCATTACGAAAAAAGACAATTTTATAGAGTAGCCATCTTACTCTCCGGATCTTAACCCATGTGACTTCTTCTCTGGAGACATTTGAAAGATACGGTATATCTCATTCCTTCCTAAACACTAGATGACTTGAGAGCAGCTATTGAAACCGAGGTTAAGGAAATTAGAACAGATGTTTTGCTGAAAACAATTGAGGACTTCGATTCCAAACTTCACTGTTTTATTTGTTCGAACGGCAGACATATCGAAAATCTATTGTGTTGGAAGTTCTCAATAAACATTTGCTTTTTCTTGTTTTTTTTTTCAGTTTTTGTTGCATGACATAAGCTGCACACCACAATTAGAGTATGACGCTATATGCGGAGTTCGCCACAAGTTATGCATCAAAACATTCGTCCTGACGTGTTTTATCCGAATGTAAAAATTAGACCCTGTATACCTTCTTGGGCATCCTGTAAATAGTAGCTGAAGTGGTAGCTGAAGCGCCTTTTGGACATATTGTTGCTATTAAGTATTGGCAAAACACTCAGTGGGGGATTTTCAAATATATATAGGCAGATTTTTAAGGTTGCACGATTGGGTGAAGACCACATGCAAATGGATTTAAAACCTTCATTTTTTGTTGAATAAATAAGATTTTAAAAAAATTCTATGATTTATATAATAGTTAGTTAATATTAATACTTTATCTAATATAATTGGTCCGATCCTAAATTTTATTACATTCATTTCGTTGGTAGAATATTGTTACAAGCTTGTAAGATTGCTTCTTAGCAATCGCTAAGAAGCAATCTTACAAGCTTGACTCGCCGATTCACATTCATCTGTGTTGGAGCAGCTCGGATGCCGAGCCAGTAATCCCAGTGGTTGGCGACAAACTTGGCAACTATTTGGCGACAAAATAGATAATGTTGAGAACTTCGAGAATTTTAGCGGTCCATCCATTAGAAATGAGATAGTCTCACAGACTGATAGTGATTGACCCATAAAGTTATTGGCTCGCCTACCGGGAACTATAAAAGGATGGCAGTCTCAGGCAGCAGTGAATCTTGAATTGAATCTGAGTTGGAGTAGTAGATAAGTAACGAGTTTTCGACAGCATAAGCAATGGCGCAGTGCCAGCATTTTATGGAGCCAAAGTATTGCTGAACTGAGCCGTGTGCCGAATCTTGTGTTTACTGTGGAAGCAGCATCAAGTCCTGTGTAGAGTAGCCAGCCAGTCGTGTGGGAGTGAGTCAGCAGTTGGGTACAGCTAAAACTAGGTGATAGTAGAGAAGTTTATCTGTTAAGAGAGACCATAGAGTGAAGCTCGAAGGATGCCCTCTCCTACTGAACTCTGTCTGGTCGCTTTGTGTGCTGTGGTCGAATACTACTTGTGGGCTTCTGTCTGTTGTAGTATGCTGCTGTGTGTTCATTTCGACTGTACAGTCTTCTGTGTATTCGTCATCTTTGTGTTAGGGTCTTGTTTAAATAAACGTCATCGTTGGTTATTGTGGTTTGGTGATTGTCTTCACAACATACACCCATTATAAACTAACCCTGTGACTTTTGCGGATTTAGTAGTTATTAGTGGAAATAAATAATTAACAATGTTTATTTACACAGAAAATTTATTTCAGTACTCTTATGTACAAACTTTGAATGGTAGTCTGAATTAATAATAGATAAATAAAAGCAAATATATTTTGCCAAATTTAATAAAGTAAAGAAAAAAAATCTAAAATAAAATGTTAACTTTAAAAAAGTACAAAATATGAAATAAAATTGATCATATAATTAAAAGAAGGGAGCCTCATGATGTGCAGTGTCCAGGAACTGTATTGGTGCTTAAATCAGCCACTGACTGCACTTGCGGACACCTCAGATATGAGACTGAGAAACATCAGTTTACGGCAGTTGGTTCGTTTAATGTATGTGCAATAAAGCAATGGGATCGAGTAATCTCCATTTCCATTACAAGTATTTTCCAAGGAAAGAAAAGTACTGAACCGGTTATAGTTATTAGAATTAAACTGTATTTCCCACCTCCATGTTGTCACGATATCGGCTATTCAAGTCATCTGCGCATTTGATAAGGTTAAATATGGTTGAATCTTTTATATGATTTGTTAAATTAAGATACTATTTTAAAACTGGACGATATATTAATCTTATAATTTTGAAATATGATCAATGATCTGGGCAACATTTTTCTCTCAGCTCATCGGTGTTGTAACTACAGAGGGACAAAAAAAGAATAGAATTTTTTTCCCGCCATCTTCAAGAGGCGCCATTTACATTACCTTCTTTTAGGGATCATGCCAACAAAACATTAGTGCGTTTATGCGACTTTCTAAAGACAAACATGATGAAAAGCGATAAACTAATACCTTGTTTTGGCGCCATTTACACTTTGTACGCAGCTAATGATACCAAAGGATGATAATATCATGCCAAGCTGTGAGCGCCATCTGTTCTTGCTATATCATTTTCTCACATCAAATTTTCATACATCATTTGAGGAACTCTTCATTCTTGCCGAATTCAACTTGTACCCTGCCGATACGTCCGGTATAAATGTTCTATACAATAAATATAATGGTCACAATTATATGGCGTCACAGTGATAAGACAAAAGTAGCACCATCCCAGGTAATCTGAATGATACCCTACACGATATCCACACAGTACCTGAAGATGAAATGTTGAGATATATCAACACTATCAACACAACCTCTAGCAGGGAGTACGTCTCGTCATCAGAGTGGAGATACCTCTATCCCAAACCATTCCTATATATGTAAGAGAAATGAGACTTCGCTAATTTATCGGGCAATTTTGCTCTAGAAAGTGAGACGGCGAAGCAAATTAAATATGGCATCTAATTATAACAAGCTTTTACGCCCTTACTTTTGTTTTAATCGCATTATAAAATAAGCACTGAATTCATAATTAATATTTTTCTAAATTATTTGAGAATGTTGACTCCACTAAAAATAAATTTTTACTTAGTCATTCGAAAGTAAAAGAAAGGTCTGTTTTTATTATCCTTTTGCAAGATTAAGAAACGTGTCTTTATATCCTCATTAAATCATATGAAGCTTTCACAGAATAGTGTCTGAAAACAGCATGTCGAAATTCGAACTTGAGTCTCGCATCAATAGAGTTAGCTAGACCATTTTTTCTCTTTCTTAACGGCGATATTTAGCGAAAATCCCTCAAGAAAAATGCTCTTTTATTGCCTCTTTTGTCGAATTTTTCGAATGCAATTGTCAAATCAAGCATAGGTTAATGTCTCTTAATTAATAAGCTACCAGTAGCAACATTCAAAGATAGGTTTGATGAACTTGATTTTCCTCCACGCATATTAATTACGATGATATGCATGAATTGTGATCGTGCTATATTTAAATCAAGAATAACTAAATTAGGAAAATGGCAAAGAACGCTTTATTCCATACATTTTGTTTCTTTTGACAAATTAAAGCTTGTTATTTTTAGCAGAATTTACCGTACTACTTTTCATAAAAGTGATGATATTCTTATGATTACAAGGGGCATTCATATGAAAAGGTACGAAACAACACTATGGGTATAAACGATTTCATTCAAAATATACACCATAGGCCTGAGAACAACGGTCCCTTTGATTAACGAGCCGAAGGTGGCTCCTTGTTCCCAGAATTTCCGTGGCGTTGAAGAGATCCGGTCCTTCATAGTATCCTTGAGTTCGCCTTCCGAGTTGAGGCATTTCCTTTTCAGATGTTTTTTCAGGGGACCAAACGCATGAAAATCGTAAGGCGATATGTTCGGGCTGTAGGGTGGAGGGTCAATGTGTCCCCACTTAGCCAGCTCCACGTGTGTGACGCTGGAGACTTGTGGACGCGTGTTATCATGAAGCAGAATCAACCACACACTCCGTGAGTAACTCGGGCCTTTGTTCTTGATGGACCTGTGTAGTCTTTGGTGTGTCTCACAGTAAACATGGGAGTTAAAGGTTCTGCGTTCGAAGAATCTAACAAGTTCCCTGCCACGTCAGTTGGATGGCGCTCTTTAGGGCCACTGCTCTTCCCTACCCAAGCGGACGACCACGTATATTTCGATCTACGCCGGCGACTTCAATCGCATTCCTAGATGTCTCGCTACGTTCTCTCATAGTTACAGGGCAGGCCATCTAGAGGGGGAGGGACATGGACCCCACAACTAAAAAGGGGGAGCACCGTGATTAAAAATTAAAATGGTGTTCTAAACAATAATAACATTGTACATACTAAAAGTCTACAAACTTGTTCCCATGTGACTGTCTGAATATCAGCTGATACCTTTATTAGAAAAAAGATCGCAGTGATATCTATAAAACGGCGATAAAAGTTCATTTATGAATAAGGAAATCCCCTTCAGACATCTTAAGACAAAGCGCTGTGCCAGGCGATAAGAAATCGAGGCTGAGGCTTAGTTCAAATGGACTTGTAAATCGTCAGCTATCTACTTGTGTCTGTATCTAATGTAATATTTTTATGCGTACATTTGTATGTGTAATTTTATATTAAGTTGTTCAAACAAAAAGTAAAACGATGATAACTTAAGCGATCAACTCCTAGCAATGCGCACTGTTGCAAGCGAATTCAATCACATATTATGTGGGCGGTATCGTAACCCATGTAGTATCGTAAGTATGTATATGCTTGTAGAAATTTTTTTAGTTCAGAGTTTTGTGAGTGTGCGCGTGTAATATGGTTTGGTTTTCATGACGGTAGCTTTTAGAATGACTTACCGAATATATCTTGTCTCGGAATATAATTTGAAATTATACTTTTACTCGGATTAATTGCTTACATTTCTTTAACTAAAATATGTACGTTGTTAAATCTTGTTAAGTTTGCTGTTAAAAACAAACTGTTTAAAAAGACAACCAGCTCGTCATTCCTTGGAATCTCATATACTTTTAAGTGATATACCATCATTTATTATTTTTACACACTGCATTACTTCTTCATAGCTCACGACTGGAATGAAAAGAAGTATGAAAAAGTTTAAATGTAGCAGTGGACGGATTTGGAAATATGCCAACCCTACACTGCATTTTATAGCCTAGTGCAAATGGGCAGATTATTAATGTAAGATAAATAGATTTAGAATCACTTACTTCACCTTCTAGGTAATAGCATATTCTACAGCATTTAGTAAATTGGTAGTTCCTTCTATAAATAACTTAATATCATTTGAAATAACAATGTGCATGCCAAGGAAATATCCCTCCGGGTGTCAAAAAAAGAAAATTATCAGAAAAAGAAAAGTTAAACTTCAAGAAGTCCCAAACACATCGGTTTTCTTTGCTACGAAATAATACTGGCAATGAAACTGCTTCGACTTCAGAAGTTACTATTCAAACTTCAATTGGGAAAGAAAGTTCAATGTAAACTACACAGTCTTGCAATGAAAATGCTGAAACACTGAAATTTGTTGAAGATCTGTGTGTTTGTACAAATATGATCGAATCAGAAAATAATAAAGAAAATGACAATAACTAGTATAATCAAGCGAGTAAAAATGTTCCTTGTTCGTTGACAAGTATTAAAGCTAATAAATTTAGAAAGTTTTGTATTAAAATCGGACTTGTACAACTTAAAGGAGTGTTTACTAAAAATGCTGAAGGTAGATCATTTCCCACTACGTACTACCTTTAAAAAATGTCAAATGCAGATAATTAACTTGACAGCTTTTGAATTTATTAAAAAACGCAACAGTCCGTATTTTGTTTCTGATCTTTACTTTTTTCCAAAAGAAGAGGAAATGATCAAACTATTAGATTTATAGGTGGCTACAATAACTGGAGAAACCTGTCAACTGTAATCCTAGATTATGAGCCTTCTACTTGCCATTTTAATTCGTTTGTTACTTGGACAGAGCTACTATAACGACTAAATTTATGTTCGACTATTGATAAAACAAATCCAAATTAATACAAATAAGGAAAAGGACAGCATGACTTAAATTACTATTTCAAAGAATTGTAGATTGGATTCTAATTTTAGAATATGATAATCTTCCATTTCGTGGAACCCACGATATAATAGCAACGCCAAATAATGGAAAATTTTTAGGCGTAATCGAATTACTAAGTAAATACGACACAGTGCTTATGGATCATATAAATAGAATAACAAATGCAAAAAATTAAATCGCCAATAATTTATTTTATACATTATAAGATCAAATTATTCCTACCTTAGAAAATGAAGTTCTTAATAAAATCAAGGATAATATAAATGCAGTTACATATTACAATATCTAAACTGATTATATTTCTGACATTTCCCATTCAGTCTCTATTAGGTACATAAACTTTGAAGATAAAAGATTAAGTATAGATAAATCATTTATAGAGTTTATTGAAGTAACTAGTGAGACTGGAGAAGGGCTAACAAAAGCTCTATTCAGAAATATTTAGTGAGCTCTATTTAGATATTATGGATTGTAACGGACAGGCATACAACAACGGCAGAAACATGAAAGGGAAGTATAAAAATGCAAAATTTTGAAAAGTTTCTCTATTGCTCTTATGCAATCGATATGTGTGCTTGACATATCATAGTCTTTTAGTTTACTGATTTGTGATGTCGCCTCCAGCAGTATATATTATTTATTATTTTTTGTTGCAATGTTTGTATTCGGCATTTGTTTAGTTTCGACATCTACAAAAAGATGGGAAAATCTACAAAAGCATTTGAAGATTACTCTCAAACCACTATGCAACAGTCTTTGGGAAGCCAAAATATATACGGTTAAAGCAGTGTATATACAGTTTGAGTAAGCTTGCAATGCTGTAAAAGAATTCATTGATGTAAATAACAATATTAGTTAAAAGTTCTGCAGTTCCGAAGCTAAAAGTTTATTGGATTCAATAAAGAAATAACATTTGTTTTATGTTTAATTGAATGGTTTACATTATTGTCCAAAATTAATAAATATTCAAATAAAAGTATTAATAAACTATAACTATTAATAAAACATTTCAAATAAAAATAATTGTTTTCGTCTAGGCCTTTACTTTAGCCAATAAAACTGAAGCTGAAATCCAAGAAAAATTTTTTAACTTATATTTATACGAAGCGAGAGCATTTTCTTCGTTCAGAACATTTTCTTGAAAAACGAATTAGGAAAAGAATATATATATCGGAACGGCTGAACGGAACTGGATGAAATTTAACACAAACGTAGATTATAGTCAGGAATCGAACATAGGCTACTTTTTATTCCGGTTCATTGAATGATTATTTTTTATTGATTAAAAACTAACTTTCTTGCCAAAAAGTTGAGGAAAAATCCCACCAAAGATAAGTAAGGCTCGGGGTTTCTTTTAACAACTGAAATCAGGTTAGGGTTAGCAGAATCCAGACCGATTATTTCAAACGATTCTATTTATTTTTTTAATGTTTGATGTATTTAAAATCAATTGCTGTTAATTAGTCGATCTTTTTGATTCATCGTGAAGTATTTTTTAAATTAAAGGGACACAGAATAAAGGAAATAAATTTCTAATCTGCATTGCGTTACCCCAACTGGAGTAGGAAAATTAGACAAGATATATGAATTAGAAAATTGTTCCAAAAACGTTGTAACTTTTAATAAATAATAACAATATAAATAAAAACCTAATCCAAATTATCACTCAACACATATTGCAATATATGCTAATTAATTATTATAATGATAAAATATTTCTTTACGTAGCCAGTTTCTATAATAAATGTTGAACCCTCTTTTAACAAATTACAATTAATAAAATTTTATTTTTGGTCAAGCATATGGGTATAATGCTTAAACGCATTTGCTATACTAAGTATCGGAAAAGAAATGGGAAAAATTGTAATTTTCCTGGAGTAAATTATCTCAAAAACAAAATCAAGCCTTATATAAATATGAAAATGTTAGTTTTATTTATTATTATTATTATTATTTTACTTTGCAAAAAATTTAAGGACTTAATTGATTTCTTGCACCGGGGCCTCTTTATATAATTATTTACTTTGCAAAAAAATTTAGGGACTTAATTGATTTCTTGCTTCGGGGCCTCTTTATAGAGAAGGCCGGCTACGCATAGTGACAGAGGCAAATATGTGAAGCTTTTCGTTTGTACAAAGTTTCTTACCTTTTCTTTAAAAAACCCCTTGCATTTGGTCAAATTTTTCAAATAAAAGAATTTTAAAAAATCGGGTTGAAAAAGTGGAAAAAAGTAAGAAAAATTGACATTAACATATTTAGATACAATTTTTACAGCACAAAATTCGAAAAGTTAATCTTAAAATATTTACCTATTGCAATGCAAAAAACAAATTGATAAAATTTATTAAGGATTTAATATTTATCCCAGAAACAATGTTGAAAATATAATAAATGCAACGTGCTTTAAATTGACATGATAAAGTGTGTAGTATATTCTAAAAGGGAAAAAGTCTTTTCTTTAAACGTTATCAATAAAAAAGGAAAATAAAATGCCACTTTATTTTTCATGAACAAGCAGTTCCTTAGCAATTGCAATATCCTAAATGCCAAAGCATAATTAAGTTCCTCAACCAAGATATTTATGACTATTCTAATTTTATCTCGGAACAAATTTTATTTTGAAGAATAAATCAATACGATTTAATAAGCTTAATATTTAATAATCAACAATATTAACATTTGCTACTCAAGTCAGTGCATTTTTAACGGTTAATCCGTAACGGAATTCCAATCATCGCATGTCACTTTAAGAACAATGATTGCTAATAATGTGGTTTAATTACATGGCACCCACTAGAAAAAGCAATCAAGCAGACGTTGACCACATTTTTATTGAAAAAAAAAAATTCATCTGAAAAAATAATGAGACTCACTCCTTAAACAAAACCGTTAAAAAAATCATAAAATCGGTTTGTTCGCACACGAACGTTTTCCAACAATGGCGCCCTACTTATTCATCTTAAAAGAATACTTTAATCTAATATCGTCTGATCGACAGTTAAGGATCGTTATATGAATTTTTTCCCCAGTTGTTATTATTAGAGTGTGACGATTGTTTCAGTAGCAGCAGCGTAGCAGCAAACGATAATTTTTCGCTGTATTGTTCTTCTCTCTTCAAGTTAATGTTTGTTCTTCTTATTTGTTTATAAAGCTTTTGTTGATTACTCATAAGATAAAGTTCGATCATTAAATGGGAGCCATTTTAAATGAAAAAAGTTATTTGTTTCTACTTACTTTGAACGATCGAATTCTGAGAGTTGTTTTTCTATTTTTTTTTTCTCAGGAATAAATTGAAAAATTTCCCCCAATTGCTTCGCATTCTTTTATTAATTGTTTTTATTTCATATACAGTTATTCTCACTAAATTAGGATTTTACAAGTATAAAAAAATTATCAAATTCTCTTCGTGGAACAATGTTTTCTGTAGGTTTTTCGTTAAAAAATTGTTTGGTATATGAAATTTGGAAAAAAATAATTAAGTTTTTGTTCTAAATTTTGAAAACAACAACAACAACAAAAAAAACAGCAGATGAATAAAGATGACATTCAAACGAACTTTAATAATAATAAAATAGAACCAACTAAAAAAACCGCAATTATATATTTAATTTTCAAAATAAATTTTAGCAGTATGTATTTTATTTTAACATCTGATTTAACTATCAGAATTTATTTGAAAAGTGAAGCATTCTAGATTTATCTAATTTGGATAATTGAGTAGGTAAAACTAACATCATCCTTTTGTAAATTAAGTTTTCACATAAATGTCTCATCAAATCTCGTACATTCACTTTTCGCTAATTGTAAAACTGTTTCAATATTTATTGTTTAGCATTAGCATAAATTCAAGAACCCATTAAGTTCTATAAATTTTACAAACGGCAAAAGAATTTCTTTCAAAATCTAAAATTAAAGTAGCCAATGAGGAAAAAAATGTTTAAAAGAAGTTCGACCATCTAGTCTGGAAAATTATAGATGGAAATACAAAGTGTTAGGCTTAATTAGTCTATCTTTAAATTTATTTTTAAAATTTATTTCATTGTTAGGAACGATAACGTGAACACACAAACAAAATTTAATATCTTCGCAACGCATCTAAGAACAAATTAAATAATTAGAACTGTGAAGTGTATTGTAAAATACGTTTAAAAATATTTTTAAAATTATTAAAATTTAAAAAAAAATGTATGGAAATAAAATGAGTTTCTCCAAAAGGTTTATTCGTAAAATTTTAAAATGGTTCAAAATTATTTTTGTATCATTATTTTCTCCAAACTCCCAAAATTTGGATTAATTTTTAATCACAATTTCGAAAAAAATCTTTTTTAATCATTACCTGCGATCGGAGCAAAAAGTACTGCTCAATTCGGTAGAGTGTTAATCGTTTAAAATATTCCTGTAAGTTGTTTCAAACGATTTTTTCATCTTATTTGAAAGTATCTCAAGACAGTATGTCAGCCTGTTAATTTAAAATTCATTTTATAATAGCAAACAGCACTTAAAATAAAAATATTTAATTCCGTGTGAGCTATGTAGAATTCACTGAAATACATATAAACGATTTTCATTCTATAACATACCCTGAAATAAATTAACTTGAATTCCTCCTCGATCTACAATTTCCAATCAGAACAAAATAACATTATTTTGTTTTAAATGCATTGCTTAATTCTGTTAAAATTTGCTACAGAATAGAATAATAAATTTTTCAGATCGTAAAAGATGGCGGAACTAGATTTTTTTCCCCCTCCAAATTTCACAGACAGGTGACTGTCAACTAATACAGCAGCGGAAGTATTTCACACTTACGATGAGCAATTGTTTCATCTGAGAAGCCTTTTCAACTTATTGTTTTATTTTGAATGAATTTAAACGTCTTCATCGGATTGAAATTCGCCATTTTTTTTTTTTAAGTGAACGTATTAACGTCTCAAAAAACTGTGACCGTAGCCGTTTTAGAAAATGAGCCAGACAAACAATCGAACCGCAAACATAATCTCGCTACTTAGAATCGTCTAATAGAAGCAAATAAACATTTTTTTAAGCTAAGGGGGAAGCGGGTTAACGCCGAGTTCGTGGCTTCTTTTGAGTAAACAAGCTTATTGTTGGAAACCACTTGGCTGTGAAGGTTTGGTCTTTTCTCCACGTTGTTTTCTTAAAAGGTCACCAGCAAAAGGGATTTTGAGGCGGGGGAAATGTTTATTCTTAATTCATGCTTTGCATCAAAATTGTCGGTAATATATTCTTTTGGTAGCTGGAATCTTAGAAGGTTTTCTTTTGACAAATACGATTAATGATTCATTTTACTTAATAAATTGATTGACTGAAAATTTTGTGTGATAATTGTTCTGATTAACCCTTTAAATGGTGAATGATAAAAAAAGAATGTAGCAAGCAAATTTGAGCAATACATCTAAATCTATACTTATAATAAAGCTCAATGTGTGTGTGTGTGTGTGTGTGTGTTGGCTCTCTACAGGCCAGACGGTTGGACCTACAGCTACTAACTTTAGCACATGTATACCTTGGTGGTCGGGAATGTGCACCTCGAAGCCCTTTTTTCGAATTTTTAATTAGAATTTGAATGAATTAAAATTTAAGCAAAATTTCGACGTTTTTCCGCTATAACTTCCGAAAATATGATCGCACAAACATGATTTTTACATCAATTTAACGATTAAAAAATAAGCTTTTTAATGGTATCAGTGTTTTAATGTATAACTTAAGCCTCTATTTTTAACGAATTTTTAAAGAAATATTTTAACCATGTTTTTTTATCACGTGACTGGATAAAATAAAAGAAAACAGTGACGGAAGTTCAAATTTAAAAAAAAAAAACTATCATCGCAAATTAAATCTAAAGAAATGCAGCTTTTAGCACGTGACTGGATAAAATAAAAGAAATATAAAATGTGATATTTTCTAAAATAATAAATGCAAAAAACAGGTGTCTATAATCGTTTGCAATACCTAAATAATTAATTCAACAAATCTTCTTTATTTACGGTAAACGCTTAAGTCAAACAATGCATTTATGAATAATGAGTTTTAGATTTCCTCATACTTTGCTCTGTGAGCCATATTTTACAAAATATTTTTATTAATATTTTAAATAAAAGTTGCTACAACAATCAGTCTTCTAAATCAATTATTAAAACTGACTGATTTATAAAATTAAAAAATATTATTAGGAAAACGTGTTCTTTTAGAACTTTCCGTCCATCATCTAATAGAAAATATTAATTTCAGGCCAATCAATGTCCGGAATTACTTCAAGGCTAATGAATATGTGATTTAATTGAAAATTTTAGAACGCATTACTCATGGCGAACCAACTGGTTGCCAAAGGCGGCTAGTATTAAATAAGCAATACGTATAATATATTTGCCTTGTATAATATATTATACTAGCTGATACTTGGCGCGTTGTTGCCGCAGAAGAAATAATTTTGGAAATATTGTTTGAAAATTAAAACAAGTCTTGTTTAATTAGGAATGATAGAAATAATAATATTTATTTTCGTATCGGAAATGAATACTATTCATAGAAATTAAGTGATATATAAAGGAGAAGCGTGAATAATATTAATTATCTTTTTTTTTAACTTTATTATTCAAGACTTTAGGGCTTGCAATGGTTTTTTTTTTTTGTTTTTTGTTTTTCCATCTTCAGCAGAAACAAATGAGTGCAAGTAATAAATATTCGAAATTTCAGCACAATCGTATCAGCGGTATGACACCGCATAAGAGGCATAAAGGCGAACATTTATTTTTATTTATATCGATTACTTATTAGATAATTTTACTATGCCCATAACCATCTCGTAATTGCAAGTAATAAGTATTCAAAGTTTTATCGCAATCGGATGAGCGGTGCGGTACTGTATCAGAGACATACAGACGAACATTCATGTTTATTTATATAGATAATGTATGAACAATGCCTAATATATTGTAGTGATGTATAATATCTTTTTATGTTCTTAGATATTTATATTAATTTAATTAATTCTTGGAAATTTATTTTATTATCAAGAAATGTGTCTGCAAAGACATACTTACTTTACCTTTTAAATTATTTGAAGTATTAAAGTATAGATCTCCAAAAAGAGTCAGTGATAGAACGCTTCTGAATGGTCGTGCTAAATAGAGGGTTAAATTAATAGCTTTTTCTTTGAAATTAGATATGACAATCAATTTTAAAAATGCGTACATTATCTATTTTTTAAAAGTTAAAAAAATATGTATAAATCAAAGCTGGCTAGTGTACATAGTAAATATAAAGTTCAGGAGTGGTGTGTAAAATATATATTTGTCTTTAATTTTTTTGAATATTTATGCTTTTATTTCTTTTTATTATATCACTTTCATGTTAGTAATTTAATTAATTTTCATGTACGTTCATAAATCTTTGTTCTTCAATCCGACAGTTGTTTAAAAGATTATAAAATTAGGAACAAATTTTTAATTTAACAAGATTTAAAATATTTTAGCACATTTTTATTTGTGCATTTTTACTTCATATACTAATTTGAATGCGTAGTTTAAATGCATGCAACTGGTACAATATGAGAACGAAATTCAATTCAAATAATAGCTAATGAGGAAAATTTCCTTAAGAGAGAGAAAAATAGAGAGAGCAACCACCATATATTCTTGGCTGTGCGCCAAGTATGATCTTTATCTAGAGCAGCTAGAGCACTGCTATGTTTAATGGGACGAATTTCTCCTTTCCGCTTTCAGCTATTGTGAAGAGGCTGAATTCTTATGCTTCCTTTGAATGGTCTCCGTACAGACCCAGATGGACTATCTACTTTTCTTTTAATATTCATTTTCTGTATCTGTTTTTATTATTGTTTCCACAATTTCGTTGTCTTTTAAAGTGGAAAAATAACCAAAAAGTTTACAACTAAGGAACAACTTTAGAGGTGTTGCAGTTTTTCAGCCTTAATGGATGAACTACCAATGATTATATCAAGACACTTCATTGCCTCAAAATACTTGAATGGATTAGCTACATTTACTCTCAAAAATGCTACATGAGACATGTTATCACAAAATGCCATATACAACTAATGGTTCTTGACATTACATCAAGAGATCGTATGTTATGGCACTCTGGATTTGTGACTTATGATATAACTTGAGTTAGATATAAAAGAAATGAAATGTGAATTCAATCTTCCCGCTTTATTCATCAATTAAACTCTCTGCATATGAAAATTACTTTAATTTCCGTTTATCAAACTATTATAAGGTGCCGCTGTTGACAGACTTACGTGGATGACCTTCTTATTCCAAAGAAAATGGAACGTAATCCGGCCGCAATGATATCTTGATGCAGCGATTGCGATGAAAGGAATTTATTATTACATCTTAAGGTGAGTCAATAAAACATGATTCAAGGATAGCAGCGGATTTGCTGACCTCTAAAGAAATTTCTAGACTAGTCCCGAAACGCAAAAGATAATTGTCCTTCCTTTTTAATGACTAAGATTCTGAATTTTATATTATTTGTGAAAACGTGCCTGTTAATTCTCTCGATAAAGGTCTTTTGATAAATATATGGTCTCACTATTGAACTTTGAATATATATTAACCTTAATCCTACAATGGGAGAGTCATTATATTTTATCGCCAAAAAATATATTCAAAAATTGCAAAACCCGTCTTTAGAATCCTATATAAATAGCAAGCTTTCTTTTTAAAAACCCCATCAGGACTGGTTTTCTCAAAACTTTCTCATTCTCTTTAATAAACTTGTCATATCATGAAAACACCTTACAGGGCAATAACGAATAATGTTTACGAAATATGAACCTTCAGCGTGAATATAGCATTTTTACAAATATGTAATATTTAGCGAATTATTTGGAAGTTTATCACTGGCATATTTAATACTATCTAAAAATCAATTTATGTTTTAGACATTTTTTTCTCAATCAATTGAAACAAAGATTTAGAACAGAACTGTACTGGTAATCACAAAATTGCATACCAAATTTGATGAATGGAAGTCCCTGTGTTATTATTATTATTCATTACTATAGTTCCTCTTAGTATAATTCATATTGAGAGAATTAAAAAAATAGAACATCATTTTTTTAATTCTCTTAATAGGAAATATACCAAGATACTAAATATACTCTCTCAATATGAAATATACTAAATATACTCTCTTAATATGAAATATACTAAATATACTCTCTCAATATGAAATATACTAAATATACTCTCCCTTCAAAAAACTGTTAACAAATTAACTGTGGTCCAATAGAATAATTTTTTTCATTCTTGATTCGACTGGGAAATCAAATTTGTTTTTCTCATTCGTGTGGAGCTGTTTCACTTCAGGAATGTGCAAATGCTTGATGGCAGAAAACGACAGCATTTCTCCAGCTGCGTGTGCTGACGCAGGTGTTCCGTTCTTTATACGAAGTCAAAGTTGTAACACCTAGTCCAGGAATACAGAGAGGAAATTAAACAGGTTATTGTTTCTTTTACTGAAAATTCGTAGAGTGTGAATCATCTATTCGCTCTCAAAGAAAAACGATACTATTGATCATGGCATTATAAATCAATCGTGACAATTGATCATCGATAGTAAAAAACCTTCTAGATTTTGAGATATCTCTACATTTCACATCTTTCTGAAACCGAAAAACATATTTTTGAATTATATCTGTCTGTTTGTCAGTAAACACGATAATTCAGAAATGCTCTGATCTAGAAGGATAAAGTTTGGTATAATAATAACTGGGTCAAATGCATAGATCTCTATCAAATTTTGAATGAGATCCATTCAAAAGAAATATGTCTGACCGGATATTAAAATACAAGTTGACACTATGATTGCAAAGTTTGACGATTAAAGGTTCAATTGTTTTTGTATTTATGACCATATATTCATGTTTATCCCGTCTTTTTTAGAATCACCCTGTTTAACTAAATGTGTTTGGAGTTGGAGTAATGAAACGATATTGAGAATTTAAATTTTTCTTGTTAAGTTATAAAAAGAGGACAATGTTGCGGAGATAGCACTATTCATATTTTCATGAAATTATGTATTCTACGTCTTTTATAATCTACATTTCAAGAGTAGAATGTATTTTCGTCTTTTTTTAAATCATCCTCTTAGCTGCATCAAAATTAGTTCGCTTGGAACCTGCTTAAGCTCTGTTGGAAAATTTGCTATTCTAGTCAGTGATAATTCGAGGCGATTAGGATAATTATTCATTATGAAACTCAACGGATAATTTGTTAACGTAGTGACATCTTGTCTAAGAAATCTCTACAGAGTCGAACTATAATGGAAAATACATACGTTCAGTGACATGTTTTGACTGCGGAAATTATACAATTTCTTTCTCAAATGGAAAATTTATTATCTTAATGAACAACATCTTGACAGGAAGTACGAGTGCCGAATTCTAATGGGAAATTTGCGATTATAAAATAGCTGTAAAGTGTCGAATTCTGATGGAAAATTTGTCATTAAAAATAGCTATACAGTGTCAAATTCTAGTGGAAAATTCGCCGCTCATGTCAATAACATCCCAAAGTAATTAAGAAAATTAGCTGTGAAGCGTCGGAACTCTAACTGAATTTAGATATTGTTATTAGTAACATTTTAAGTTGATACCGTAAACGTACTATTGTCTTTTGTTAAATAGTCCTGAATATTAAATCAATGCAGTTAAAAGAAACTGATGCGTTCTACTATAATTCAGTTTCAAACACTTTTAGGTAACATGCATTTGAAGCCCCACTTACCCGAATCTAAAAAACAATTATTCATCTCAAAGAAAATCAAAGTGGCGACTGGATATCTTTCACATTACTTGCCTTTATCTCTGCTTATTTTCTAATTTTCTTTAGCCATTCGTTCTAGCGGTAGTCTTTTATATGCAGACATCCACTTTAGTCATAAGTTACCGTCTGGACTATCCTTTGTTAAAAGTGAATATTGCTTTTGCAGCTTTCCAACACTTAAAAATATTCTCACAAATAATCACTTGTTTACATAACACAATTGGCATTTTAGAGTAATATATCAATTGTTTTATAACTGCTGTTTCCAGAAATCAGTGGTAATTGAATTAACTTTATGTATATTGACTAACATAAAAAAATATTTTTATAATTACTACGAGTTATTGACTCAAAAACACCAATAATATATTTTTGTGAGGTAAAATTTAGATTAAAATTAAAAGATGTCTATTTCCAGGAAAATCTTTTCAAAGATGTATAATCTGCTGTGCGGTCTTTCGGAGATTTCCATGTACTTGAGTTATCGCTGACTGTAACATATTATCTAAAATTGCATTTTTTTTAATATCTTAAAACAAATATAAATGATCGAAAATTAGAGAAAATTGCCTCTCAATATCTTAAAATTATAAAATGATCTAAATTTAACAAATTATAATCAATGATTAAAATATTTATTTAAGATGTGTTTTTGAGGGGAAGTTGCAACTTAAAAAATCTTGTATATCAATCCACAAGAATTCTGCTCCATTAATAAGTAAAACACCTTCTGAAAAGCCAACAAGTATTGCATTCCCATAACTTCCTCGTATACTCTTAAATAAATTTGTCAATGCAAGAGAATGACTTGCAGGACATTGGCGTACTATAGTTAGAAAATATTAACTTTTAGCTTGATCTTGGTATTTTTACTGAATCTGTCGTGCCATCCTTGGCGATTAATCCACGATATGCGATTAATAGCATTCGAAAATCAAATTTGTACTTTAGACACACTTTTCTAACCCAATCGAAACAAAAATATGATTTAAAATTGCATCTGTCGTCACAACATACTATAACTAATTTGATATATTTAAAGTCATTTTGTTTTTGTATTATCGCTTTTACATGTTTCTGAAAATACAGACCAACAAATAACCAACCTATTGTTGGTTTTGGTTCAAAATCTGTGAGATGTCTACACTATAGATGTTAAATTTGTGTGCCGAATTTTATCTATCGGGCTCTCTTCATTTTGTAATCATCGCGTTAATTTGTATTTGAACAGAAGAACAGATATACTTTTTCTGAGCAGAATGTTCTCAAATTTTGATGAAAATCTGAAAATTTAATGAAAAGACCGTGTGCCGAATTTCAAAAGTCTAGCTCAAAACGATTTCTAGTAATCTTTGTCACAGACAGATAGACCGACATTTTTCAAAAATATGTTTTCCGAACTCAGAGAAATCTAAAAAACGAACATTCATCAAAATCTCGAGTTCGAATTTTGTAACAATTACAATACTTTCTCTATAGTATGCTCAGCGAAAAATAGTAAAAAAACTCTTCAGAATGAAAGTACCTCTCAAAAATTACATTAAAAAGTTTTATGTAACAAAAAATTCTAAAATTTTTTACGTTCCTGTTCTTAAAAATTACCTCTGATATTTATTTCCTTCAATAATCTTATAGGCCTTTTAACAAGAAAATAAAAAAGAAGTATCCATAGAATAAATGCTTTACCGAATAAAATTTGTTTCTTTACAAGAAGAAATTTCAGGCCAATGAACTACAGATGTATTGGCAGGGCTTCAAACTCCATATTATCGTCTGCGAATATTCCAAAAGAACGGTAAAAATACTGCATTGTTCCCATTCCAAGTATGAAACAGCATCGATCACTCCAATATAAAAAACTACTCTAGATGCAATTTTTCTTTTTTAAATGCTAAATTAGTTTTTTGATCTGCATCATTGCTTTTTCAATGATGAGTTGGCCAAATTTTCGGTCAATTTTTCCCGTCTAATAACAATTTTATATTTATGATAAAGGCTTTCGATAAACCCATTTTTTTTTCTTTCGTTATTTATGCAAGAAATAAAATATTATTCAAGACGTAACATATTTTGAATGTATGTGTTTAGAATATAGACTAAATTAGAATATCTAAATTCTTGTATTCAAGGTATCGCATTGAACAAAAAAAGTTATCCGTCAGTCTCGAATCCACCTTTGAAATTTGTCACATTTACTCTTTAAGGACGGGCAAATAAAATAAAATAAGATTAGATTTAATTTTATTTTATTTGCCGAATCCAAATAAAATTAATCCATTTGCCAAATATAATTAATCCAAAAATAAATTAGAGTATCAAGTCATAAAATTAACAAGTTTTTGGTGTTTTCAGCTATATCTTCTTAAAATATAAATCCACATAAAGAGTTTTTGCATTAAATTAAAATTAAAAATAGACCTTTTTAATGGAACAAATTTTATTTCTGTGTAACAATTTTCACGGTTTTTAGAAAATTTTTATAAGCTTAATTTGTTCTACAATATTTAATAATGTTTTTATTAGGATGATAATAATCGAACTAATTTCAATGATATATTGTTGTGTAATTTGATCATGTACTTTTAGCATAATTAAAACTAAGATAAGATATTGATTTCATTGAATATAAAAAAATTGATTTCATTGCCTAGAAAGTGAATTTTTCGTTCCGCTTTTATTTTGTAATGTATACACCTAATCTGTAAGCTCAGAAATTTGCAATTAATTCATGCCATTAAATTTATTTTCTTCAATCTTTTTAAATAACAAGCTTAAATTTTAAATGAGTACTTTCTAAAAAAAAGTTTAATTAGGAAAACCATTATTACAAATGAACAAAGTGGATAAAGAACATAATGTTTTATTAACTTCAACGCTTATCACTAATGGATTTATTTAACTTCATAATTAGATAATATGCTGATTCAAACATTTATAATTATTTCTCCCCAAATAAAATCGAAAATAACATTGAGATATAAGTCTAAATTGATATCTTTCTATGATTTTTGTTTTTGGTTAATTGCTATTTTGGCTTAATCATAGAGTTTAAAAATTTTAAAATTCAGTGCACGAGTCATATACATATTGTACATACCAGAAAGGGAAATATATCAACTCGGATATTTTACCTAATATTATGTGATAAATTTTTAGTATTGAAAAATTAAGATAAAATGAGACAGAATTTTGTAAGAATATATCCTTTGTAAGAATATATTTCACAGGACATAATATTAAGTATAAAACATTATTACTGATAATCATCACAATTTACGAATTGTCTTGCTAAGTGCCATAGTGCATGGAAGAATGTGTGAATGGATATGAAAAATTGGCAAATAAATATGACTGTATATTATCTGTATTTTTAATTAATATGAAATTCTGTTTCAACATCATACTAATATCAGTTTCCCCAATGGATAATTCATCATGTAATATCCAAAATTTGTTATGTATTGGAGATTGTGGCTCATTCAGTCCATGCACTCCGTCTATTCCCTTCCCATCACTGGTGTTATCCTCCTAACTAATCAAGTTGGAGAATATCTTCACATTTCAGATATTCGTCAGCCAAAGAAATCTAATGGGTGAGCGTTGTAATCCATTGTAATGAAATTAGATAAGCCATATTCCTAAAAAGATGAGCATGGGTCACCTTGACTCTTTCCGCCTTATACCTCAAAATATCATGGGATCTCTTCTTTAAAAAATAGAGGTCAGTAGGCTCATTTAACATTTTTGTTGTCCAGACAAGATAGTTAAATAACAGAAATTTTAATGTTTTTTTAACGATAGTCTGAAGTGAGCTGATTTATGCAACATCGCAAACGTGATTTTAAACATATTTATATATTAATATGATTAAATGAAGGTTTTCTTGGGAGAAAAAAATAATTCAAAATCCAGTACAAAATAGATTATTTGATCTACACCCATGAAATTTGACTTGTAATTACTTCTTAGGTAGTAAGCGCTCGAATTAATCGAAATTTTAATGACATTTTTTTTTTTTTACTTCATAATTTCTTAGCATATTACTGCACAAATTCAATTTTGCAACAGGCAATTTTGAAAAACTGACTTTTCAGGATACCAATTTTGTTATCATGCCCTTTTTGACATTAATTTTGTTGTTGTTTCTTATGGCATTTGCCGCTGTAAGCCAAGATCCCTGTTATGAAAACAGCGATTTAAGCCGATGGGGTGTTTTTTTTAAATTTTAGTAGCGCCAACTAGGGCCAAGAGTATGACTTTGGCACTCACGCATCATCCGCTTGCACAACTCCTATTTACAGGAGGGCACATTCACACATCTCACAGATAGAACAGAAGATCAACTATTTCCGAACCGCGACTCGAACCCGGAACGTCCAAATCACGGGGAAGACGTGCTACCCTTATCCCAGGACATCGGCTGACATTAATTTTAACCATTCTTTTAAAAATATTCTTAAATATATTTTATAACCATACTTTTATTTTTTTTACTATTGGATTTATACTAATGCAAAGTATTTAATGTGAATAATTATTTTTTTGTGATTCCGTTTTCTCTTCGATGAATTTAAGAATAAATTTTAAAAATAACACCAAGATGTATGGAGCTGTCTTAAATCATTAGCATGCTATCCTGCAGAGGTTCGAATTCCATGCATGTTTTTGCCGATGGATTTCTGATTTAATAATATAAACGTGCCGATTCTGATATAATAATATGCACTAAAAAATTACTCATAATGTATAGGTTTGTCATGTTATTTTTTATAATTCTATATTTTTCATTTTATTTTTAAAAATTAATTCATTATTCTATATGAATTATTATTAAAACCCTATATATGTATTTAATCTAATATTGATTTTAATTTTTTTAAAGACAAAACTTATGGGATTTTTTTACTGTCAATAAATTCTTATGTTTTAAAATTTATTATTTTAACAATTTGGTAATTTATATTAGTTCCAGGCATCGTATTTCAGAATATATATTTTACATCTCAAAAATTACTGATATAATAATACCAAGTAAATTCTTAGTTTCCAGCGTAATTCTGTAATATAAATTTTTTCTGAAATAAAATTCAAATCAATCTGCGGAAATTTCATTTCGCCAATCATAAGTTCTCTGCAAAATTATATTCTTGGAGATTGTCTATTGTCTATCTTGGAGATTTCTATATTGTCTTTCAACTCCTGAAGAGTTTACTTTTACTTTTCAATATTGTCTTTTCAAAAATCGATATACATGGCAATTTAAAATAATTCTAGACTTATCCGTAAAAAAAATTGTATTTCCGATCCACAAATTCATAGCAATAAAAAAAGTGCAGGATTAGAATCGTTTTTTCTTTCCTTCAACTCATTGTCAGACTCACCGCGGCCTTCCGATTGGCCGAGAGCAACCGCAAGCTGATTGGCTCAGAGTTGTTAGCGCAGTCTGTTGAATGTTGGTCGAAATTACAATCGGTCAAAAAAGTAAAGTCGGTTGTGTATTCTTAGGTTTGATTGAAGAGTCTTTAAACAGTTTAAACTTCACCACGCGTTGGCTGTGTTAACTAGTGAGTGCATTTCCACAGTTATGGAAATTCTTACCCCGTGTGCTCGTTGGATATCGTTTGGCTTCTTTTAACTATAACAAAGAGTGTGATTTCTTGTGTTTACTCTGTGTTGACAGTTGGTTGAAAACTTATCTGGTGATTTTTGCCGAAGAAATAATTTCAATATTTGGGTGTTCTTCTAAGCATGTGTGTTTAATTATCATAACTTACTAAAAATGAAGTTGGAAAACGGAAGCATTAATATTGAGGATTCGAAACCTTCAGATGGAACAAAATATCGGTAAGTGCATTTATGTAATAATTAAGAATTATTTCGTTAATTTGCTTCAGCTGTCAGTCGGCAAAATTAATATGTTTTTGTTTGAAATTTCAGTAGTAATTTATTCTATTTGTTGATATTTTTTTCGGAACATATTCTTGCTAATGTAATCAATTGGATTTAACTGTTGATGATATATTTCCTTTTATTCTTTTCTATAGAATATTCCAACTTAAATTAAATTTTGACGAAATTGCAAATTTACGGTGTACATTGTGCAGAATTTGGAATTTTTAACCAAGAACTTTAGGAATTTTGTTTCATTATTCAGATATAAACATATTTTCTTGTTACAGTGATAAATATAATATATATAAATATAATATGATATTAAAGGCATTATTGTTAAATAGAATTTGAAAACTTTAAGTGCAAATTTTTCCTTTAGAAAGAACACCCGTTAATTAAAGCTACAAACGTTTAGAATACTTCAAAATTTTTAAAATTCCCAAAGCAATAATATAATTGTTGTAAAATTTATTATTATGACAAATAGCACAAGCACTATATAATATTATGTATTATCTTTGTGCCTCTTGAGTAATATTATATTTGAAGTAAAGTTATTAAAAAAAGTATTATTATGGATTTCACTCAACTTTTTTTATGTTTGTTTGTATAAATATAAATAAAAAGAATGTTCTAATATTTGATTCAAAATAAAAACAATTATTTGCAACAAATTTAAAATTTTATTACTTTATTCTATAATTTTACCCTTGAATTCTTAAAAAAAATATATGTCAACAAGGAAGTGATTTATTATGCTGCATTTTAAAACTAAGCAGTTTAGAATGAAGGATTTGTAGATTGCAACATGTTGATTTATAACTTAATTTATCTCAACTCATTCATTCAACTGTTTTCAACTTTATCAAGATTGTAACTTGCTTTACTTAGCCATGCAAAGTTCACTTTATGGCTCTTTAGGTAATTTACTTTTCGTCTGCAATACTATCATGCACTGTATTTTTTTAACGATTTACATCTTGTTTAAAGTTTGGAATATTCAGTAAATTAAAAATTTAATCATTAATTTCTGTGAGTAAAAAATATTTTCTTCATGGTATTATGCATGACTAGAATTTGAAATTACTAAATAAATTCAACACTTCTTTGCCAGCCTTAAAATATAAAATTTACTTCCTATTTTAAATTTTAGTTTATAAGTTTATTTTTTTTTTGTTTATTTGATCATATGGTGAAATAAATTAAATGCAGCATCCAAATATGAAAAACTAATGTTGAATTGCTATAACATGATTAATTTTAGGCATTGGAAAATATTAAAATTGAATATTTGAGTTTGAATAAATATGAATAATATTGTGATAGCCTTTTTGATAAATTTTCTTCTTTTTAAGCAAAACGTCAGATAAGTAATTTGCAAAACTAATATTTAGTTCTATAATTTTTGAAATAAAAAATTGATTCCCAAAATATATGAATTTATGAAATAGTATCTGTTAAGAAAATTTTTTTTGACTTTAAACATTTTTAGTAATATTAAAATTTTAATTTTTTTTCTTTGTTCTTTTTTCAATATTAAAATTAATTTGTTTATTTTAAATAAAATTTTTATCAATTCACAAAAGTAAATGTAATAAAAAATACAATAAAATATAATAAAACTGAAAATATAATTATAGGTTGTTTCATATGAGAATTCTAAATCCGCATTTCGGATAACGATCGTCGCAAATTAAATACAGGTTTTCTTTATCGCTTTAACCGTCACTCGGCTTGCAAAGCTGTTCGTTCCTCGAAGGACTCAATTGACCTTCGGTATCTATTTCCGTTTAGTCTCCCAGATGGCGGTAGCTGTCATTTTTCAGACGATTATGTTTTCTAACCGAAATATAGCGTGCGGCGAACACGTGCTTTCGACTGAAAAATCTGTTGATCATTCAAATGATGTAACCAGGCTTTCCGGTTTATAAAATTTAAGTCGGTTTGTTCGTTGAATGAAGAAACTTGCGAGCATCCGAAATGGTTTTCAGGAAACAAAATAATTTTTGTCCAATTATATTTTTAGCTGGTTATTTTTACAAAATTTTATAAATTCTAGAAAGATTGGATTTCAAGGTCTTGAATCAATTTTTATTCCGTGTGGTGTTTTATTTGTTGAAATACTGCAATTATTTTTCTTGCAGCATATTTTGTTTTCAAAAAAAGGAACGAGGAAAATTTTGTTTCGAAATCATTGGGAGTTTTTTTTTATTTGCAGAAAAATGTCTTAACTATTTTTTTTTTAAATACAAGTTTTGTAATATGCATTCCAGAATAGATAATTTATTTACTATTTTGCTTTAAATGGTGTGGAAATTTATAGGAACGATATAAAATTTCAATAATTTAAGTTTTAATTTGTTTAATTTGGGCGAATTTTTGAATTCCGTGTAAACATCAATATCTGTTATTCAAGAAGTTCTGAGATACATAAAATTAAAATACCCTTAAATAGTTTGTGGCATAATTTATAATTTTTGTTTGTTTTGTTTTTACTTAAACGTGCTCTTGCAAGTTGAATTCTATTTTTATTTAGTGAGAAATTAATTACTAAAAAATATTGTTACAGCATTTTTTTTCAAAAAAATTATTAAAAATAGAAAATTTATAGGTTAAAACACTGTTATCAATTTAAAAAAATGTTTTTAAGAATGATTTTAAAATTAATTTTTAGCTGTTTCGGAATTTTTGTGTTGTATTTTTGGAAATTGTAGAAAAATTCCAAATGTTAGCTTAATTTTTAATTTAAAAAAACCTTGTCTGGGTATACTTCTTTGTTCTCCAAACTAAATATGTACATACCAAGTGTGGTAACTCTAAATCGCATGGTCTGGTGTGTAGTGCCTTAACACACACGTATGCGCGCATTCATTCATATACACAAACACATATTCGTTTGATTATCTGTCTTGGAGTATACCGGGCATTGATTGACCTGAAATTGATATTTCCTTTAATAAGTCACAAATTTTCCTCTGAAGGCAAAAACTAATCATAACCTAAATCATTGCCATTTTGATGTATATTGACAAAGTTTTTTTTTTAATGAATTTTTGAAAGTTATAATTATTATATTAAATTGCTATGATTTGGATTCTACTTGGTGTTGAAAAACTACTCAGTTTTCAACTCATTTATTCAATAAACATTTCATAATTAAGACGATTAAAGTCAACTTGACTTAGTGACTGCCTCGGGACCGGGGAGATGCAGGTTCGAGACTAATTTTAATCGATAAGATTCGTTAGACCAATGCTATGTTGCTTTTGTGTTGTAGAATCTCTGAAGCATCGTCTCATTACAGTTCAAAATGACGCGTAATTCCCAAAATAATCGTCTTGCAGCAAGCATCATTACCTTTCGCTTATCTAACTAAACTACATTTAAAAAAAAGGCATGGTTCCTTCGACAATTTTGTTTTAAAACAAATTACAAGTTTCCGTTTTCATGTGCAATTGATCCAAATATAGCAAATAATCCTAAACTGTGAGCATAAATGTATCACAAAATACTCTATTAATATTGTGGTTTGTTTGTTTCAAATTGGGCGAGGTAATTAAGAAAAACCTATTCTACTGATTCGATAAACATTTTGTGGAAAACAACACTGTTTAGTTCTCTTGTAGATATAAATGATTAGTCTATATCTAAATGTTTAAGAATCTGCATTTGAAAAGCACTCCATTTCTGACGTGTTAAATTTTCATACTTAGCTAAATATTAATATTGACAATTGGGTTAACCTTTTTGCTTTTCTCTTAGATTACGGTAAGTGAGATCTCTACTTTTTCATTTTTTCATTAAAGATTAAGTTAAATATTTTTAAGATTCAGTAAATTCTTATTTCGCATCAATATTTAGTTTATATGCATCCTCCACTTTTTCTTAATTTCATGCAAGATTTCAGAAGGGAGAGAAATGGATAGCTTGGGATATGCTTTCATCGAAGATCTAACGTTAAACGTCTTCCCCATGGTATGATGTGGAACTTGGGAGATAAGGCAGGGCTCATTTGTCAACCTCGTCTGTTGATTATGGTTCACTTTTATGTATTCCACGAAAAAGTAGCGGTCGTGTAGTTACAAGATAGAATGTTAACGTAACTAAATTAAATTGAATCTTGAATGCTTTGACTTAAAAAAATTTCTACTCTATATGACTCTTTCCTGCAAAAGTGGGTGTAAACTCTCTTAGTGAATATTGCTATTTATTACCCCTTCGTCGTTCTTAACACGTGTAGCGCTTTCAAGTGAAATTTATCTTGGGCAGCCATAATGTACTTCAAGAAATCTGCATTTTAAAACGCTTTGTAAATATTTGAGTTTTTATTTATTTGTTCTAATGCGGCGAAAAACAGTTTTGATTGAGAGAAGAGGACGGCGGGAGGGTTAATATTTTTGCTAAAAGAAGCTAAAAATCAATATTTTCAATGAGATTTTATTAAAAACATTCCTATACCTTTTAAATTTAAACATTTGTTGTTCTGTTTTGATTGAAACGTGATTCATAAGAAAAATAACATATAAAACTATAATTGGATGTGTTTGTAAGAAAAGTAAAGTAATTAAACAATTGTAAAAATATTAATTGTAATTTGATTTAGTTAAATTATTCAAAAGATTTCAAAGAATGTTTAAAATTAATAGGCCTCTTGTTTTTTTCTGCTTAATTCGGTAAGTCCATCGTTACTTAGTTACTGTCAATCGTTTTGTGGCTCCATTAGTCGTCAGACTGCCAATCCTGCTTCGTACAATGGTGGCGGGGTGGTCGACTGTGCAAAAGAGGTCTAACTGATACATTATGCATTTTATTAAGATTTGCTCAACTTTTATAGAAGTAATGTCATTATACAATTAATACAGATAATTTTGTTTAAAACTAAAATTAAAAGCATTTTTAAAGGCTTTTTCTAATTGGAAATTTGTAAACTGTTTAAATTGGAATAATTATAAAATGTCTTTCTTAGCATCAAAGGAGAGTACTTAATATTAACGCTATATCTCAGCAGTCGTGATTTGTTTCCAGATTTATTCGGCGAATTTTTCAAAAGTCGGACCGCCGCTTTCGCTCCCCAAAAATTTGACCTTGTCCCTTTTTACAAGTACACGGTCATGTCAGTGGCTTTTTGGCCGGATGCCACCCCTCTCATCTTGTTCGCTGCACCCGAATTTCTAAGACCGGCCCCGACACGTGCCATTAATCAGGTTAAACCCCCTACCCCTTTCTTCCCTGTATGTAGCCCCTCCCACGAAATCTCATTTTTAAATATTTCTTCGGATTCGAAAAGAGGGAAACCTCATTGTCGGGAGTGGGGCTTTTCCATTGAAAAGTAAAAGGCGTGATAAACTTGACGGCTACTGGCTGCCACTTCAGGGATGCGGAGGAGCATAAGCGTATTTCTTAGTTTCCGGTATTAGTCTATAGTTCGAGAATTAAATAGGCGTTAATTTTTGTATGAGTGCTGGCTTAACTCTTTCACTGTTTTATTTTCTTTACGATCTAATGAGATGAGGCCTTCTATTTTGGGAATATTTTCCTATTTTTATTCGAATGGAAATCCATTGAATACTTGGCTAATCTATGCATTCGAAGTAATTTTAATATTGAATTATAATCGTTATGAATGGCTTTTTTACTTGCAACAATCAAAATTCGATAAATCGATGCACGTATAACACTCGGGGAAAACAGTTAAAGGGTTAATCGTGTTCGGTGCGATGTATTATTTCGGCGCAAAAACGGCGCCGGACGTTTTAGACATAATAGTAAGTTTTAAATTTTAACTGAAAGTGGTCAAGGTATAAAATTTGGAAACCTTTTAAAAATTTTATTAAATTAAAATGTGTTTTTGACCAATTAAAAATGGACACAGGTGATAGGATTAGAAAATTTGAGGCGAAATACATTCAAGGCTAAACAATCTATTAACCCTTTGCAGTCGAATGTCTTCTCTTAGCCTCTATTTCAGGCGGTGCATCATGTTGACATTTATTTCTTTAAATTTTAATCTTTAAAAATGCTTACAGAATGTTAAAATAATGTATATTCATTTTCCAGGGAAACTCAAAGCAATTACGTGTATTTATTTTTTGGTGCAATAAAAAGGTCCATGTATTAAATAATTATGCATCGGATTATCTTTCCGATTTGTAAGGGATTAAAATGTGTCTTTTGATCTACATGCCCCTAACAATGTATAGAAGACGGTAGAAGTTACATGAATAAACCCTGAATGATCAATGAATTGTTTGAATTAAAGTATAAGGAATGTACGTGAATTATGATTTAATTAAGATTCTATAATGCAGTTGTGAACAAAGGATAATTAATATCTGCATTTCATCTTTTTATCAATTTTTTTCCCTATTCTGTTTATAAAAATATAAATGGGAAAACATTGTCTTGACCCCAAAGATTTTCTTCTGAACGGGAGGAGGCATGACGGAATCCTCCTGTTGACACCCTTCACGATACCAATTTGAATGATCAATTGTTTATGGAATATATTCCGTTCAAAGAAGTTATTTGTTATCTAAATGTATTGTTAAATGATCATCTGTTTCTGACGTTCTATAAAAAAAATGATCCCTTTTTGGGACCCGCCCTTCTCAACATATAAGCAAAACTTTTTACTGTGTTCATTTATATGTAATTTGTTATACACAAACATGCCTTACATATTTTGTGTAGTAACACAGTTCTTGAGACATCATTCGTTTAGATGCTATTATATTATCAACTTTAATTATAAAATGTACATAACAGCATTTGGAAAATTCAGGAAATATAAACTGGGCAGTTCAAAGCAAAAAACTTACATATGTAATTTTTTTTAATATAAATTTGTTGCTGAAAATTTAAGGAATAAAGTTCAATATTTTTTCTATAGATTTGCGTTTTTACAGTTTGCTTGACAACCAACCGCCAATTTAACCTATGGCGGTGACAGCAGTTCTACAAACTAAATTCAGCGTTACTGATTGTGTTAGATGTACGAGAAGTGAATCATTTTTACACAAAAAACGAAGTGCATATAGTGAAAGACTGTAGTGTATGTATATATATATATATATATATATATATATATAATAATATAATACGATATAGTGTACTGAAAAATATTATTCTGGGGGAAAAAAAACTATTTTTCTGATCAAAATTGATAGGGAAACTCATTTTAAAAACATTGAACATTATTTTCAACAGTACAGAGTAATTTTTGGTAGATGAAGTGACCTCTAAACATTTTAAAAATTAGTTTTTATTTGTCAACTGTTTTAAATATATATTACATTTGTAACAACAACTGATCATGTAAGAAAGGCAAATGCTCATTTTTTCTACCATCATTCTGTTTAAGAAAAATTTCTGCCTCCCCCCCGAAAAAAAAATCCATCCCTTTGCTGAAGAGCACATTTCGCTTTATCTTTTTCTTAAGCTTCACTGTTGTTGGACCAACTTCTGTGATTGATATCTTTAATCTACTCCAGACTGGACAGACGTCTCAGTACATCCTGTGCCCGCGCTCATTTCTAAAGCTGGCTACTCCAATTTTCTTATGATCTTTATCGTCCCTCCTAAAAACAAACAAACAAACAAAAAAGACTGATCCTGGTTTAGAATTAATTTTCACTCTTTCCTGCGATGTTCCCTGAACCCTCGGGTTGAAGAACGTTCGAATATCCGTAGAAAAATAAATGGGAAACCTTCAAAACTTTTCCACTCCCTCCTCCCCTGATATCATCAGCCGCACCAAACTGGTCCGATGTTCTTGAACCGAACAGAAGTCGGTCAAAACCCGTAAGTTGACATTCCATGCTAAAGGGGATGGATCTCGGAAAAGCTCTATTTAAATCTGCCTCCGGGTATCAAAAAGAATGGAGAAGGGGGGTTGGACTAAGTACTAATTACGTTCTTTAGATTTTTAGGTTCTCCAGTATATGCTAATTTTAAACACTGGTTTTTTTTCTCTATGGATTTGTTTTGCTTGTAATGGTACTTCTAAGTAATGATTGGTTTTTCGCTCGTAAATAAAATAAAGGGTTTAGAATCGGAACATTTGATCATGTATTTGTTTACGGTTGGATTAATTCTATGGTGACTTTGAGACGCTTAACGAAGGCTCTATTTTGGACATAAAATGTTCTTTAATGCCGAAAGTTTACTTTGAGGCATTTGGCAATGCTGTGATCACGTAGACCATGATTAACGTCATACAATAATGGATGAAGTTCCATCAAAAGTAATAAACTGAGATTCATTCATGTAGGAAAAATTATTATGAAGGCCACATATCAATTGTAAATCTTTTTTATACATAATTATAGCACAAAAATTGGATAATATTATAACCAGTAGCAGCAAATTTAATTATTATACCTTGTTCATAAGTCAACAGATTTAATTTGTAACATAACTCAAACATAAACTCTGAAGTAAAACTTGATAATATTTCTTCCAAAATTTCATGTTGCCATTCATAGTTTGAATATAAAATAAAACAAATAGAAGTAAACGTAAATGGGACAGCAGATACTACGGGTAATAAATGATACATTACCCTAGGATCATTTGAAAAAGAAAATGAAATCTACGATCACAAATTTCAGGTTATCACGTGAGAACGCTATTATTTTTTAAGTCTTTATTTATCTTAATTTAAGTCACTAACCAGTTTAAAGAGTAACTCACTAACCAGACAAAAAAAGTTTTAGACCTGGACCAACTTTGAGATGGGGGGGGGGAATTGTTTTTCTAAATATCGACACATACGTATTCTGATAGTCTCGTGATTATTTCAAACCGGTTTAAACTGGTTAATGACTTAAATTTAGACAATTCGTAAGAATTCAGAGAATGAATGATTTGGAAATCACGTAGTAACTTCAGGTGGCGATAAATTGTCAAATTGGACAACCTTCCTTATCGTTTTCTAATAATCCGAAAAGCGAAAAATTGATGCTTCAAAAGCGATAAATTGCCAATTTGTTGCCTACACGTTTTAAGGCTTCGAAAACCTCAAAACAAAACAGCATCCTGTTCTCAACATAACAAAATGTATATAACGTTAACAGCAGCAGATACAAATTTAAAAGATTTAAATACTTTCTTTGTAATTATATATTAAATGAGCATAGAATTAGAAATTGAATTAAAAAATTTGCATTTATACTGTGAAATTTAAAATAAGCTTTTATTTCTTTCTCAAACATTTAATCAAATATTCGGAATGTTCAGATATTCTTCCTTATAATAATAAAAAAAATATATCAATTCCTTAATAAAATATGGGAGGAAAAATCAACGAATTCAATATTTGGCAAATTCTCACGCAAGCGGGCAATTCATCAATCTACCTTTCAATTTTATAACCTGCCAGTCATATCAGCATTTTATGGTCTCCTGTCAGAATTGTAATAACGGGTCATCTGTCATATTCTGAAAATTAATTGGAGTTTTATTATAGCCATGTTTAGTTTTATCGTTCGAAACTTTGGACTGCTTTAAAATATTAAATGTGAAAATATTAACTGTTCCATACATTATCATGCATAAATTAACTATATTTTCTCATTTTGTTTTTGTACCACCATTCTATTTCTATGCAATTTTTAATGGTTTTACTTTGTTTATATTATCTAAATTATAGAAACAGTACTTTTTACGATTTATTTCATCTAAATATACTAGAAATGTACTTGCTTTATGTGGCAAAAAAAAAGTTGTGTTTGTTAAAACGAAATATAAATTTAACTAATTCATAACATTTGTAAAATTCTTATAGTAGCAAATTTCGAAGGTACTTCTATTAAATACCATATACATTTTAATTTCAATATAATTGTAAATATTTGAGTATACGTATTCTAATACAATTCAGAAACATAAAATATTCCGTTTAAATATTTTAATTTTCATATAAATTTATGATTAAGATCTGGAAATAGTGTTTAAATATTCTTTCAGAATGAATTATTTATCAACTGAATTCATAATTGTAAAAGAATATCGTATCATTGATTTCCTTTTAATCAATCCGTTTTTAATCAGTTAATTGGAAAATTAATATAAGTTCCAATTACCCTTCCAAGTAATTTTGATGTTTTAATTGAATTCATTTCGAATTTTAATATTTTTTGTTTTAATTAAATCGATTTTTTTTTTGGGGGGGGGGAGTAGAAATTTATTGCATTTTCAACGCATACAGACGATTTAGTTAAATTAAAGAAACAAATAAAAAAATAACATTGTTCTTGATTTTTCAAATTATTAGTTGATGATTTTATTCATTGAATAAACATATTATTCGTATATATTCTTAAAAATTGCATTTTTCCAAATGCATTTAAATCTGGAAGTCGTCTACTTGAAAAAAATGTGAATGTATTCAAAGTAGAAATTGTATTTTGAATAAATTTATTAAATTTGAACTTGAATCTAAAAGTTGACATATGATTGAAGGAAGGGAGGGGGGAGGGTGGAAATTGAGTAATATTTGACGTTTTTTTTCTCTCTTGTTTTGATAACTGATGCTATTGTTCATTATTAACAAGAATCAAATGAACGAGAATTCAGATCTGTTAGAGTATTCTTTCTGAATTTTAATCTTGTTTCAGAGAAATCTTAGTTCTCATTTTGATAATATAGGAAATAATTATTAAATGTTTGGTTTCTTGAAATTTTGTAATGTTATCTTTTATTTTATTTCGGAAATTGTGATTTTGACTTTAGTTGATATTTTTCATGCAATATAATGTAGTTGACTTCGTTAAAAACATGACTTTTTGCGAAATTTTGAATTTTTTTAAAATTTAAAAGTCCTAATGTTTAAATAGATTTTTATGAAACCATTAGAATTTTTTTTCTAATTTTATTTTTGAGGAAATTACTTTGATTTTTATATTTTCACTTACATACGTTTTAATGCTATTTCTCGATTCTAATCTCTAATAGAATTTTGTGACGGAAACCCTCAGAAATTAAATTTTTATGCATATTTTTGTGTTCATATTTGGTTTGATAATTTGTCAATATGTTCTATAGTTTCTGAACTAGAAAATAAGTAATCTATTTATTTAGAAATAATTTATACTTGTATTAGAGCTTTGTGAAAAAAAAGGGGGGGGGGAATCGAAAATTTCTTGGCTTTTTAGAAGTCGAACTTTAGTACTTAAAGTATAAATAGAAAAAACAGCTTATTTTTTAGTCCAGGAACACGATAGTATATATTTAAGTTATCTGCTACATTTTAAGCAAATTATTTGATAAATATCTAAACTATGATTTTTTTTCCCTATAGTTATATAGTTGAAGTCGGAATTATCTTTTTTTCCTCCAATTCAATAAACAGCAATCAACCTCAACAATATAAGTTCCTCGATAAAGAAATATAAACACTAATAATACAAGGCCAAAGAGTCATTTACATAATAAACGGATTCTGTTTTTACGCTGCATAGTTTTATTGTGATTTCATCCTTTCTGATGTCTACATTATTAAGAATTACACTTGTATCTGTGTAATTTCTCGACTGTTATCTTCAGAAGAAAGCAAAGTCCGTCCAACCGTTACTTTAGTCAGAAAAAAATGAATGAAAAGAGAGAAGTCTCTCAAGAGCTTTATGTACAACGCGGAAGGGATGAAATTTCTCAAACAGGAAATGGCATGCGAGTAAGAAAATAAATTGCAATATGTGTGTGCCAGTAGAAGAACATTAAAAGAAAACTGCCTGTTCATTAGTTTGGCTGTATTGTAACGCCCAAAATTGTATGATGTACCCATTACGAGATAAGGCATAATTTACGTTTTATTTTGAAATGAACTGGAGATGCGCGTTTTAAAAGTTACGAGAGGATGATTCTATTTAGTACTTTTAGTAATTCATTTTTTATATATTTCCTTGGAACTTCTCTATCGGAGAGTTGCAGATTCAAAACTTGATTCTGCTTATAATCAACGTATGCCTCTGTCAGGTGCAATGCACTGCGAAAATGAATTGTTAGATTCTTTCAAATCAACTTTCGTATAGATTCAAAACGTAAGTAAACATAAAAATGGAATTCAAATAGTGTCATTTCTTTTAGAATACTTTCCTCATATTAAATTTTATATAATTCAGACATGACTGACTCATTTCGGCAGAAACGCAGATTTATTTCCAAAACTGAATTTTATCATTCTTAAGCTGGATCAATTTTATTTTAATTAATAAGTCATTTTTTTAGTATTTCAAGCAATTTTTGTATACATTTAAACAATTTATTAATCGGTTAATCATGCTTTTTTGTCTCAACGTTTGGTAGTATTCATTATTTTATAAAGTTCAGCTTTATTTGTTCCTAATCTATCTCATGTTCACCGATGGTGGATGCACGTTTGAGTTTTGAAGGTTGCGGGGCTGCGGTGGCCTGGTGGTAAGGTCGGAACCGGATTGCTTCAGGTTTAAGACCTGATTCCATCGAAGAACCATCATATAAGCGGGCTTGGTGCACGTTAAATCTGTCGGGATGTAAATCGGGGCTGGTGTGGTGTAGAAATTTGGAGATGGGGGTCATCTGACTGCGATTCGAAATTACGAGTTTCCGTCTCCAAATAAACCTAGTGTTGCTTTAAAGCGGGACGTTAATGTAACTAACTTAACCTTACCTGAGTTTTGAAGGATATAAATTTTCTTCTGTCAATAAATGATACTTGAAGGGTTTTGAGTAATATTTTCGATATTTTCTACTTTGCAGGAAAAATATTTTGCTTCTATTTGTTTAAAATGCTGCTTTTTGGAATCATTTAAATTAAAAAAAAAATTTTTTTGAGAGAGACTTTTCTTTTTAATGCAAAGTTGCTTAACCAAATTCTTGGAACAAACCATTAATATCTATTAGTATTTCGCATTCTATCAATTTCAAATAGAAAATAAATACTAATAAAGCTTTAAAAGCCTCCACTTATATTTTGCTTTACATTCATAAAAAAACTTTTGATTTATGGGTATTGCAGTCAATTACAAATTTCTGATGAGTCTTAAATGCTTTACTAAGTTTGCAGACTTCGAGAAAAAAATATTCATCTGCCCCTTGCCCTTCAATTTTCTTTTTGTCTCCCTCTAGCATTTTACTTTCGCTTCTGAGTAAATTCTCATGAATTCTCTGCTTTTTAAAAACTTTAAAGCAATAACTGCCTTTGCGTATGTGCTTGAATTCAACTTCATTATTTTAACATTCAAAAATCAATTTAATGGACAAGAACCTCAAAGTGGTGAATCGAATTTTCTTTTAATTCAAATTTTTTTCTCTCTCCCTCTTTTTGATTGGTACTATTCCAACTGCATCCTACTTAAATATATATCATTTCGATTTAACTCTTTAACATTTTTGCTCTTCCCTATTTTAAAAAATCCCCCTTTTCGAACTTATTTTAAAAAGAGCTTTTATATTCTAAATCGATTCCGTGTCTACTTCTTCTTCCCATAAACTCCAATGACCAGGAAGAAAAACCTATTCTGACTTTTGCTTGTTTTCGTTGCCACCCATCTGAGATCTGAAGGGGAATATTCCATGAATTGGTAGTCGATGCCATTGGAAGAGGAGAATTTTTTTTTTTTACTCTTTCTTTTGCTGCTATCTCTTTTGGATGCCGTCTGACCATCTGCGTCCCTCTTTCCCCAATGGGCTCAGTCGACTCTGAAATTCCAGATGGGGTACCCAATGTCGTTTTCTTGGTGGAATGTTTCTTCGATCCCTGCCTGTCTTTTCCCGGAGAAGGATTCCCCGCTATTCTAATGTTAATTCTTTTGCAGAGATGGATGTTGCGCATTTACTTGGAAAGCAGGGTCTTATTGCTTTTGAAAATTTTTCGTAGATGATTTCTGTTTGGAAATAGTGCTTTTTGGAATGAAGTTTCTTTCCCAAGTAGTTTGCTTTCTTATTGAAAGAACAATTTCTGCTGTAGAAGATGAATAAAGTCAAACCTTATTTTGATGAATTTCGTGAAAGAGAAAAAAAGGAAAGAGTTAATGAAATCAGTTCATGTATCATCTCAAATGACAAACGTGTTATCTAACTGTTTGTCGTTATTATTATTATTATTCAATAGAACGCCTTGACCCTGTGATGAAGTTTCAGCTTCGTTACCTGACAGCCGGCAGTTCGAGACTGGATTCAATTCGTGTTTCTTTCTTTTCTTTTCTTTCTTTTTTTTTTTTTTTTGAATAAATGAAATATTTTTAACACATAGTTTTAAGACTTTTTGCTGGTTTTGGCTACGTTTATCCTTAAATTGCATGTTGCAATAAGATAATATTCACATGCTTTCTAATTTCGGGATATTATACCAAGATAATCCGATAGCTATGGTAGACTGGTGGTAAGATCTTGTATTGGAACTCGAAGAATTCAAGATCGAAACCTGATTTCATTTAATAAACCGTCGTGCATACGTGTCTGGTACCGTGAGTCGTTAAACGTTCTTACGTTAGCAGGTGGCATCTCCTCCCTTTCACATAGCTTGATCGTGCTTCTAAATGATGAAATCTATCCCGAAATAATATCTATGCTTATAATAAACTAATCCAAGAAGGCCTGTAGGGCATATATATCTGATGCAGTTTAAATCCTCTGAGGTTCAGATATTCCATCTACTAATGTGATATAGAAGTTTGGAGAGTAGGTCTCCTCATTATGTTTTAGGTATCGTCCTCATTATCTGATCATTGTTCAGAATTAAGAAATGTTAGCCCTCATGTTGTTTAAAAACGGTACATAAATATAACTAAATGGAACAACTTTGCATTTATCCTCCTTTTTTGCAAGATGATTAATTCATTTCAATATTAGATTGGCACAGTATTTTGAAGTTTGTTGCTTGAGAATGTATCGTACCATTAAGATATTTAAATGCACAGAAGAACTTTTCATATTATATGTTAATATGTATGTTGATTAAAATGTATGTTAAATTCGTATATCTTATATGGTGCAAATTTGTTTTCAAAAATGAAACATGGTAGGATTAACGTCTAATTTAATTAAAATCCATCTCTGCGAATTGTCTGTTGATGTATTAATTTTAGAGTACAATCATGAGATTATATTATCAATTGAAAAAATATTTAAATGAAAATTGAATGCATTTCCATAAAGAACTTTCAGAATCTATGTCCTGATGACGTAATTTTTAACTTTATTCTGTGTACATCGGAACGACAATTAAAAAAAAAACTCTTTTGTAAGCTTATCTTAAAATAAATATTTGCATCAATCATTGGTCTTGGCAACGAAAAGTTTTTGCTTTTTCGAAGAGTTTGAAATTCAGTAACAGATTTAAATAGTTTGAAACTCTGAGGCAGTGTTCATTATGAGGATTCTCTTTTAATAAATTGGTAATCATTTATTTCCCGATTTCAATATATTTTTTAATTTATTAGCATATTAATGATTAATTTTATGGTTAATTATTTTAATTTTATTAGTTGTGTGAATGCATATTTATTATGACTTGTGACTAAATAACTTCCACGTTTATACGCAATAATATTCAAGTAAACTTTCGGAGTTTACTAATGCTGTTCTAAGCGAACTTATTGATATAAATCTAAATTGACCAATGCTGCTTGATAACATCTTATTATTTTAATACCATATACTCGCGAGTATCCGGCCTAATGGGGTGGACAGGCAAGCAGGATAGGAAACGAAGTTTTCTTATATTATAATTTAATATTATGATACATATTTCCCCCTCCTTATTGAGTGCAAAACCATCCATTTATTATCAAACCATATAGAATGTGAATAGCCTGTGGCCCGGTAAATCATAGCAGTTGCCGGTAATTTCTTGAGTTACAGTTGAAGGATATGTACTAGTATATAAGTGGCACTGCACGCTTCGAGAATTTCGTTGAGTAAAATTAAGTTAAAGGATATAAACTATTCACATTTTAATTTAAATTCTGTAATGCTGAATATATGCAGGAAATAGAATCAAAATATCGTAAGCCTAATTTTTAAGAAAATTGACTCAAACTGATTTTTTCTCCTATACATGATTACATAAATAGGAAAAAGCAACTTTAAGATACTAGACAAATTTTAATTTTGTCTAATAGTCTTTAATAGATTACTGCTTCTGCATTTTAACCCGCTTCCAATACCTTGGTAATGTTGCCAATGCAATGCTTTGCCTTCCTCATTACTATAAAAGAAAACTAGGCTGGATACTCGGGAATGTGTTGTATTAAAGTTTTGTCAATCCTAGGTTTTTATAAATCCAGGCTAATTATCACTTTTTAATCCACGTGTGTGTGTCCCTTCCTCAGTCCTAAGGGCTGAAACCTGCTTATGTTGAAATTAAAATTTCATCAGGTTTTTTTTTTCTTCCAAAAAACTATATTCAGGAGTTCTCTATCTGTCTGTAAAAATTTGTTCTGATGATATTTTGAAGAAATATTTTTTTTAAGGAAGTCCTTTATTTTTAGTTTTTTCATCCATTACCTTTTACTGTCAGAGATCGTGAACCCTGTTTGAAATATCTCTTTCTGATGAAGCCCATCAATCGTTCCAAAAATTCTTTTCTTAACTGTCGAGCTTGCTCCCAAGTTCTAAAACCCTTGCTCGCATATTCCCTAATCCCGAAATTCTGTCAGAGCCACTTTGACATCGCGGGAAAGAGTGTCGGCAAACTCCGTAATGGATTCTTTGACCCTAACTAACTCATAAAAAAAGCTGCTAGGAAAACACCAACTTATTACCTAACTTCTGAACCCCCATTTTTTACACATTTCTTTCTCATTTTCGTTGGCTTTCAACATATGTATTCCCCTGCGCCATTACGCAGCAGAAGGATAATATATTTTTCTTGTTAGGATTGCTTTTGCCTTGACTCGCCCTTGGTGGCGGTTCACACGTTGTTCTAGTTTCGTTCTTCTGATCTGTTTTAGATAACGCAAAGTTGCAGCGCGAGTTTTTGTTTGTTTGTGGAATTTTTTTATTCTATCAACCCTGCCCATTTAGATTAGTTCCGTCTCTTTCTGCTTCTTCCACACGTTTCGAATTTTTTTTCTGTTTTCAGCTGTGGAAGTGAACGAACTTCTCAAATTTTTTCTTCTTTTAAAGTCTGATGCAAAGGCCGATGGTCTTCTGGAATTCTTTTTTATTTGCAGTTAGTTGATTATGGAACTAAGCTAGAGAGAAAGAAAAAAGTT
>JAPMOQ010015486.1:1110359-1301020 GCA_026543055.1 Argiope trifasciata | reverse complement strand
CTTCGCAGCCACAGTCATTTTTATAATAAACTACCGAGACGACTTAATTATTGCACTTTTGCTTCAGAATGGATGACACAATAGCTTGAAATTTCTCCACCGCATTTATACTAGAAAATATCACTTTAAATGAAAAAAATATGACTTTTGGAGGGCTTATTATTGAAGAAACTTGAAATTTCTCAAACTTGCAATACTTTTGACAAGTAATGTATATAACGCACTACGCACCTTTTTAATAAAATATAGGAAAAAAATTCTTATTACCTTTTAAAAAAATTCTTATTAACTAAAGCCGCTTGTAAAACCTGTAATTTTAGTGCAAATTTATCTATAAATCTAGAATCTTTGTAAATTTTTTTTTTTTTTTTTTGCTTTTCTCTTTTCTAATCTAAATCTATAGCCTCTCTTTTTCTCTTTGTTCTTTGGATGTAAGTTTGACAACTATACCTCTAATACCCTTTCCCATTTGGTTCTTCCTTGTGGGGTTAGGGTTATTTAGCTTTGAAATGCGTTTTCATTAAAAATAATCAACTGTATCAGCGGGTCTGATGATTACTGATCAAATTTTCTTCAGCTGGTTAGGTGCAGAATTTGGTAAGGTGGAGGTTATAGAGGTGCCATCCTCACAATCGAATTGCAACATCCTCGGTTTATTCCATGACTGCCTGTGTTGTTTCAATCTGGAACATTAACATAACTAAAGCAAATCAAATCTCATTCTCTTGAGCCATTCTGAAAAGACGTATTTCCTTTATATGGACATTCTATAACGATATGATTTGTTTTATTTATTGTCAATGTGATAACTGCAATGATAGCGTGTCATTATATACTTAAAATAGGGCTGTGCATCTTATTAAAATCGCATCTTAGTATTTAATACCATACCAGAAACTATACCATAATTGTTCAACCATGTTTGGTAGAAAACCATAAGCAAGCTCTTATTACTTTGAAAATTCCTTAGGTACTCTAATAATGACTTCTCCTTCATACTTTTTTACTGCCTGTTTCATGGGGCCAATATATTACGTAATAATTATCCAAATTTTTGACATCTAGCGCTGTTTTTGGTACATTAATCGGAAGATTAAATTCATACCTTTCTTTGTCGAAATTCATGTTTATTAAAACTTAATTGTCATTTGTAAATAGAAGAAATCATTTTTTTTTAATTTAAAGAATTTGCTATTGTATTTTTGTCTGAGTAGTTTTAAGGTATTCTAGAAAAAGCGTTACTCATCAATCAATGCAATGAAAATCTGATAGACTCGTCCCCCACTCCTCTTATTTTGCTACAGAATTTTATCTTTTTAGATAAACTTCTTTCCACAGTTGCATTTTTCTTCTGACGCTTTAATTACTTGCTTTTGAACCCTATGGTATTCAGAACAAGGGGTATTCAGACAAAAAAATCTTTTTCTTCATAAGTGTACTTCAAGATTTGATGGTTTATTAACTAACTGTAGAATCCTTTTCAATTTCATTTCCTGCAAAATTAATTAACGGAGTTGGCATGACAACGACTTCTTGGCACGACTTTTCAAACTTTTTCGATGGAAATTAGAGATAAAATTATACTACCGAAACTGGCTCAATTCCTTTTCACTAACGAGATAAAAAGAAAAAAAAGGACGATAAGCGTTTATCGTATTTGTCTTATCTTTCCACCTTGTTGAAACGAGTCGCATTAATTTTCTTCGCTGTCTTTATGCAATCTTCCTTATCTTTTCATTTAATGCCATTATCGGAAAGAATTGATTGCAAATTAACATTTGTATTAGCCTTTTAGAAAAGGATTGGGTTTTGTGTTGCTGTCTGATTTTGATGAGGTATTATGAAGAGATAAAATGTCGGAACTTCAAATTACTTTCACTGCTTCCGATTAATTTATTAAATGGCTAATTACTGTATGCCAATGATATTGCGTTGGAGAGGAAGTCAAATGAATATTAAAAATTTTATAAAGATTTAAGATGCTTCGAACTAAAACTCTAAATTCTATAAATTTTTATTAAGACATTAATTTAATAGTTAGTTATATTAGGACAAGATTTTTATTTTTGCGCGTACGAGGTATACCGAGATAATGTATTTTAACTGTCAAAAATTCTGTGAATTTCAACGCTTCGGATCTCGCCTTCTCATACAAAAGCATATACACACACTCAAACATTCCACATACACGTGAAAAAAAATCTATACCGTTCCTATGAAATAACTTCAGTTCAAAATGGTAAAAGATCTGTCCTGTATGACTTTAAAGGAGCTTCCAGGGAAATTTTATTTATTATTATCCAAAGTAAGCTTTGAAGGCTTAAATGTCTAAATACTTTTCTTTGCACTTAATTATAAACAATGCTAAATTTCTTGGAAAATTTTGAATTCTACATTTTTGGTCCACTTTCAGAAAGTTATATTTATCGCTGCCTTGTATTTTTTCCCTTTTTTTTGTCATTACTACAAGAAAAATTAATTTTAAAATTGAAGCCCAGAGTGTAATATTTCCATAAACTTCAATTAAAAACTTCTGTAGTGAGAAAGTCATGGAAACATTTTAAATAGTGTTTTTAAACAATTTTTAGTTACAAAAGGATGAATATTAATGCAGAAAATTAGTTTCACAGGAGGTTTCTTTGTATTTAACATCGCCGTACTTTACAAGAACTTTTCTTAAAATGTTAAGTAATTTTTAACTTCAAGTCTTTGAACAAATTAAAAATTTGTATTGATTGTATTGCTGTTACAGCTTCTATTTCGCTAACTACGCCTAATGATTTATGTATGCTGTTAATTTATGATACTAAATATATGTATAAAATGCGCATCGTATTTTGTTCCAGCTTCTTTTACTTATTTCTTTATTCCTCAGTGTAATTTCATGTGGGGAAAAGGGGAAAAAATGATCTACAGTAAAAGCTCCTTATTCGCGTTTTCACTATTCGCGGATTAAAAAAAATGCGACCCAATTCCTATATTCGTGGATCTAATAAGGATCTAAAAGGATTCCAATAGGTATCCAACCCAATATCCTTTGTAAATGCCGTCAAATGGACTAGTAAAAAAAGTAAAATAGATCTTATTTCAACTTTGTCTAAAGTATGTTGTTAAATGCAAACTGCAAACATAGCCGAAATCGCGAATGGAACAGGACGAGATGGGTTCGAACAGATAGAATCAAGTGACATTCGGGAATTGCCTTGAAACGCAAGATGGAGATCTGACAGAAAACGACTTGGAGAAAATGTTAAATTCCCAGCCCATTCAAGAAGAGGCTTCAACAAGCACTGGAAACTAGACATTTAATTTGAAAAATCTTAGTGACGGTTTAATAACGGTAAATGGCCTTTGCGATTTCTTAATGAACATTGATCCGTCTATGGAACGATGTCTTATTTTTAAAAGGCAAATTGCTAATGCGACTGCTGCATGTCAGTCTGAATTGAAGGAGCTTTTAAAAACTGCCAAGCAAGAGAAAATTACAAAATTTGTAATTTTCTTCAAACCATTGCCTAAGCCTTAAGATAATTAATCAAAACGTTCAAAAACTTCAATTAAACTAATTGTTATATATATATATATAGAATATAAAATTTTGTCACCTAGGAACGTATCCCCTATAATCTCATATAAATGAGAATTCCGTATTCACGGTTTCTGTATTCGCAGCATATTTATGGAACATATACCCCGCGAATAAAGAGCTTTTACTGTAATTGCCAAGATAACTTACTTCGCCGTTTTATTCTTTTTTTTTTTTTTTTTTACGTGAGTCACCTGTAAATAAGCTGTCGTTAACATATCGGTTCATGTTCCTCGCAATGGGTGGGGAACTATTGCATGCAAAAAAACGTCACCACACGCCTCACGCATGCACTATTACTCATAGCATATTTTCGAAACTGCTCAAACACGTTCGAGAAAAATATCGATCCAAGCACAAAATTGATGAGGGGGGTCTCTTTATCTGTGTGTTCAAAGATCGAATAATGACCACCAAGGTAGATATTAAATAATTCGCCTATCAGAATGTTATCTTTTTTTCACCGGTAATACACTAGTAAAGAAAGAATCCCCCCTTACCTAGACCTGCGTAATTTTCGGATGATTCTGACAGTTATCTCTTTTGGCTAAAAGTAGATAGAATTGCTTCACAGATATCGACGAATTGGCAGTTAGTAACACTCATTCCATCACTCAGTTTCCGTCTGAGTTTTAAATAACACAACGAAGCAGTGAACTGGTGTTTCACATTTAAACAGGTGGTGCGTATTGGCTAATTTTTCGCTTTGTACTGAGGAATATTTTAGATAAGCATTTCTACTATCTGAAATAATTTCGGTAAGTTTTTAGCTTTCTTTTCTCCCTATATTTCGTTTGTTTAGAATTTTTATAAATTTTTAGTTTTTTGTAAAATTTTTAATTTACGATTTTTGTGTTTTTAAAAAACACAAAATTACGATTTTTGAGATTTTTTAATTTTTATATTAAATTATCATTAACCTCTTAACTTTTTGTGATCATGAATATTTTTATAGTCCATAAATTTTCATCAAAATGAGTGCTTGTTTTTTATTTAATCTTTTTGTGGAGTACCTTCAAGAATATTGCAAAAATTATAATTGACAACCTTTTGTCTGGTATTACAAATGGTTATAAAATTTTCAATAAAAAAGTAAATCAATTTTTTGAAGCTTTTACATTTAAACTCTTAAATAACTCAAAGGAAATATCACTTGTTTGTTTTTTATTTATGCAAAGTAGCTCAAAAAGTAATGCTTTTAAATATAAAAGAATTTATTTTGCATCTAAAATTTTATTTACATCTTTTAGAAGACTTCAGATGTCAACTAGGAGATCCATTATTTGAATTCAATCGCTAATTCGCGTTACTTAATCGCCACCATTGATTTAACCTTTTGCATTCAGAAACGTAATTTGGTGCATAATTATTCACCTAACAAAAATTTTCTTTTATCTTTTTACCGTTCTGCAGGCACTTTTTTGAACAATCGAAATTTAAAAGTAAATAAAACTTCAAAATGATGCATCGTTTTGAATGGTGCGGGCGAAGAACTATCCAGGTGCAAAGGGTTAAATATTTTTATGATCCATATATATAAAGAATGAAATAATAAAATTTTAAAAAATTATTTTTGAAATTTGTCGCAAAAACTGATGTATAATTTTTAGCATATTTTTGTAATTCAGAAAAATATCATTTTATACGTAATATTGTGAACAATAATAGAATACACAGAAAAAAAGTTTAACCCTTTATTTACTGACGGTACTTAAAAGTACCATTTAAATCTAGCTTATATCTTTACTAGATGACTATTTTTGCCGATGGTATTCTAAAGAACACGGGGAATGTAACCCGAATAACATGAAGTTAATAAAAGCTAAAAGTAGGAATTAAAAATATTTAATTAATAATTAAACTAATTAAGATATTTCTGTTAATTACATTTTTTTTCTTGGGTCCCCTGGGATTATTTTGCCAGCAAACTAAACGACTGGTGCAAAAATGGAGTTGAAAAATTGATGGCGAAATAATTCAGTAAATAAAGGGTTAATCATAATATAAAAATAATGTATATGGAATTTTCGAATTTCCCCTGAGTGACATATTTAGATATATTCTAATTATTAATAACTTTCCAATTGTTGCATCATGGAGAAGTCATGCAATTTGTATTTCAAATCTTTCCAATATCTTTTATTAATAAATAAAGCACTACATTTAGTCGATAATTTAAGCAATATATCATTTTCCGAATTTCATTTTGATGTACTATGATTATTCTTACCCCAAACTCATGTCCAATGGAATATAATTTTGTTCTAAGTAACCAATTCGAATTCAAGCAGTTTTCGCTAAACAATTCATTTAAAACAACGTTACTTAGTTTCACATTTATTTATTATATTTTGTGTTGTAAACAATTGCACATAAGTTGTGCAACGGATACAGTTGGTGTATTTTCTTTATAGCAAACGACACACAGTTGACAGTTACTAATCGCCTTAGCGTAGCTTGATATTGGAGAATCACGATTTTAACAATTTTTCGTGAATATTTGTTAGTTTTGAATGTGTTGGGGAAATTCAAGCGTGAAATTTTCGTATTCGATAGTATTTAATTGAAAGAATATTTATGTAATTAAATAGTGATAAATAATCCGGATCTTGAGCTTGTAATGTTTAAAATTGATTTTGAATAAGTTTTGAAAATTTTCCCATGCAAATGTGATCTACATCTAATTAAGAATTATGGTACGGTAAAAAAGGTACCTTATAATCATAAGAAATTCGTTTTATAGGCTTCTTTCTTTCACATTTTCGGTAATGATCTTAGATTCCATAATGTCTGTGATGATATTTATCAAAAACTTCTTTAGTGAGACTCAATTTATTTAGCCGCAGTCAGTGGCATGTTAAATGGAAAATAACTTCCGAAATTTTCATTCTTAATTAATGTAAAATAAAACAACTCTTTTATAGTCTTGTTAAAATACACTTTATTTGCATTCTTATTAATTTTAAATAATATATTTATCATAAAATTGCCATTAAGTTATATGCTACACCACACCCATTTCCCATACACACAGTCAGTTGATAATTTGTTTTTTTCCATTAAAATGTCAAAATAAGATGCTAATTAAAGGTTAAAAAATAAGGAACGCTTTGAAACAATTTAAATTAAAATATATTATAACAGAATTGATACATAACGTATAATGACGTAATATCTCCAACAGGCACTTACCGTTTTATTGCTAATCAATTCCGTTTTTCTTCCCATGCTGTCTCATTCATTAAGCAAGTATTTCACACAGGCCATTCGTTCATAAACAATACAACAGTTTGCGCGCCAGTGAATCATTTTTTCTTTCATTCATTTGGTACAGTGTAATGAGGTATTTAGTTTGTATTGCCAGGGCTCCTTGCCTTGGAATGATTCAGAAAAAGCGTGAGAAACGAGTTAGAGTGACCCAGATACTTTCTCGCCACTTTGGAATGGAATTAATGGATACGACCTGTGATGTCCGCAATTTTATAGGCCTAATGAGAATCCCTCAAACAATAGTTTAATGTAATTGTTATTATTAAAGTAATTGGCATGTCACTAGAGCGCCCAGCCGACGCGCAGCTATTGTTTTTTGCTGAGGCCTGGGTGGTCACCTACTCGTGTTTTTGATCTCTGTTTTATCGTGAAGCATGTCTTCATTTCATTAGAATATGTCACCTTTAAATTAATTGGTTAATTATGGCCACCATTAATTGCAATATACCAAATGCGATAAACTGGCAGTCATATAATAAATATACCATTACATACACCATAAGAATTTTTTTTAAAAAAAGCAATTCAACTAAGAACACTTGATTCTTTAATATGAAATATCGTAGAATGATAAAGTTTTATTCTTTATTCGACTGCTTTTGTTACTTCTAAAACTTTACTGTAACTTATGGCAAAGATCAGTGGCCAAGTCTAGTAAAAGTAAATAAATGTATTAAAATTTCGATTTTGTAGTCTGAGGGATCTAAGTTCGGAACCTGATTTCAGTGTAGAATCGCTTTATAAGCGTGACAAATCCTTCTGACTCGACTGTTCTCATGAAAAAGTGCTAACTCTTGTGTATGCCTTTATCATTTGAAGCTTAAGTCCAACGGACCGTTACCTTACGAATATGATCATAAATCTTCCATCTGACCCATTGTTAGTACCACTTTCGCCTGTGGTCGTCGATTGGGAGTGTTCTGCAAACTGATGATATGAACATAAAAAAAACCCCCTGAAAACCACAAGCGGGATAACATAGAAAAATGCACCTGACTTAAAACGCACACGAGTCGTCGGAACGGGGCTTGTCAGCGGTTTCAAATTACGAGGTTCGTTGCCGAATAGTTTTCAGGTTGTTTCGGAACTGAAGGTTAATATAATAAGACAAGACCTCGTTAAGTAAGTAAATAAATAATAATTAAAAAAGGGTTCAAGTTTTAAAACTTAGGAGATAAAATATTTCTGTAATATCTAGAAGTTAAAAGATATCGCAAAATAATTTACCCGTAATTGTAAAATTAAACTCTTAACCTCATAATTTGTATTAATTTTTAATTCGAGTGTATTTCACACTAAATTGTCAATTTTTGCGTGTAAAAGGAATGAAAAATCTAAGTAATTGATGTAAATTACTGAAAGATGTAAATCGGAAATATCCCTTCGTTCATCTCATCTCTCTCAGCACTTCTAAAATTTCTTAACGAAAATAAACGAGAAATATTGTTCATGTGTCTAAAACAGGAAAATTTAAGATCTTGTCGCCGATCGTGGGAGATTAGATGTAAATATCAAATCCATTATTTACGTATATTGAGCTAATAAAAATGCTAATTTTGCGTCTTGTTTCTGACATAACTAAATTGAGATTGAGAAGCTTGGTCATTTGACCGCATTAATAGTAAATGGTAATATTTACTCGATAATCTATGTTGCTTGTTAGTTGGGAAAGAAGTTAGCGTTTGTCGTGGTTTAAATGTCATCTTATGTTAATACCCTTCATTTAGGAGGAACAATATTATATCTTGGTAATATCTTAACGTTATCAATACTATTGTTAAGGTTTTGAGAAGAGCTCGTGTTTTCTGATTTCAAACATTGCACATCTTAGCTGAAGAATCTGTTTTTAAAAGTTTTTCAATTTAGCCATAGTGAACATTAATACTAGTCACAGCAATAGAACAGTTCTGTAGAATTTGTATGGATATATTTTAAATACTGAAGTTTTTTTGGATTCCGCAGTGCATACTTTCAACGAATTCTTATAATTATGATAGTGAAATATAGACAGAAATGGCGCTTTATTTTTCAAATGGGAAAATAAGATCTTCCCTGTTGAGTACGTTGTAGGATAGCTGCATTGTATGTTGTAAGTTATACATATTCATACATATTGTACCTGTTATATAAAAATGTTCAAAAAGGATTTCAAGATTCAAAGTTTTAGAGTATTTTATTTCACGTTGGTAACCATGTGAATGGATTTTTATACTGATTAGATTTTAAAATTTGTGTACATATTCTTTACGAAATATGCAATCTTTTTTTTAAAAAAACTCCAATATGACGTTTATAGCTAACTTAGTTTAAAAGATTGATCCTTTTATGCAAAACTGCCTTGAACCCGACTGAGTAGAAGTTTTTTTGCTCATAATGAAGATTAAAACATGAAGCTTACGATTAGATCACCTGAAAATTTAAATTTTAGAATTATTATATTGGATCAAATGCTATTTTTTCAAGTGTTGTAAAATACTGACAAAATTGTTGTAATTAATACAAAAAATTACACTTTAGGGAAATAGTTGTTGAAATTTACCGAAATTTATCAATTTCGATCGATTCGAATTGAAAATGGAATAAATTATCATTTCTAGCTCAGAGAATTTTGAGTATATGTTTATTGAGTCTGAAAGCGGTGTTAGCTATAGGCGAGTGATGTGGAGTTTGTAAAGTTCTGACCTTTTATAAAGACTTTGTTCCTCTTCTCCATAATTATGTTGAATTTAGAGTGAACTATCTATGATGGTTATAATATTTAAAATCGTGTTTTTTGTGTTAAACTTTCTCAAGTCCCTTCTCTATGAAGAAGGTGCATATTTTTGTTTTTCTATTCCTAAGGAAGATTTTTCAAAAATACTCTGGAAACACGGAGAGATTGTGAAAATACGGAAAATGCGAATGGGAGCAAAATAATAGAAACTTCGCAGTTAAATGGAAGATCAGTGCAGTAATACTAAAAACTCTCAAAATGCAGTCACACATTTATTTTAAGACGATTTTTTAAAAGAAATTTGTTTTAGTTATGAATACTCTATCGCATCGTGCACAACGTATATCTGTGTTAATTGAAAATTATTTGATTACTAGCCGCCTTTGGCGACCAGCTGGTTCGCCATGAGTAATGCGGTCTAAAATTTCCAATTAAATCATATATTTTTAAGCCAAAATTTAAGAAATAGTTAAAGTTAAAAGATTCAGTTATTAGTAGTTAAAGAGTCGATAACTTTATTCGGAAAAACTTTTTGAGTTTAATGCTCTAATAATTTATCAATTATGCTTCCAAAATATTAAAAATGTTTTTTCGGTGATATTGTCAAAATGTTAAATATATTTTTTAAAGAAAGCGCAAAAAGGGAAAAAATTATTGAATTAATGATACAGATATTGCAAACGATTATAGAAATATGCCATTAAGTCGAGATTTCAATGCATATCTTGTCTAAATTCAATCAGGTTTACGGTAAATAAATAAGATTTATTGAGTTAATGATATATATATTGCAAACGATCGTATAATCCTTTGCCTTGCATTTATTTTTATAGAAGATATCACATTTTATATTTATGTTATTTTATCCAGTCACGTGCTGAAAGTTGTATTTCTTTAGATTTGATTTACGATGATAGTTGTTGTTTTTTCATTTGAACTTCCGGCATTGTTTTATTTTATTTTATCCAGTCACGTGCTAAAAAAACATGGTTAAAATATTTCTTTAAAAATTCGATAAAAATAGAAGCTTGAGTTATACATTAAAACACTGATACCATTAGAAAGCTAATTTTTTTATCTTTAAATTGATGTTAAAATCATGTTTGTCCGATAATAATTTCGGAAGTTATAGCGGAAAAACGTCGAAATTTCGCTTAAATTTTAATTAATTCAAATTCTAATTAAAAATTCAAAAAAAGGGCTCCGAGGTGCACATTCCCGACATCCAAGGTATACATGTACCAAATTTGGTAGCTGTAGGTCCAACGGTCTGGCCTGCAGAGCGCCAACACCCACACACGCACACACACACACACACATTGAGCTTTATTATAAGTATAGATAAATATTGATTCATACTTGTTGCCAGAGATGCAAGTTAAGTTTTTTTTTGAAATTCCAGCAAAATGTTCAAAAAAATGAGCTTAATGGATCAAAATTTCTCCTAGAATTGAAAACAAACCGATTGTGTGTTGGAAGTTTACAAAGTTCTCGGCACGTTTTAATAAATTGTGAAAAAATTTTTATATAATTCATAAGTAAGTTTTGAGTCATTATTACATTAGAACTTACGTTTCATATAGAAACTCATAACAGAATTATTATATAACAATATGTCGCATTAAAAATTTTCATTAAAAAAAAAGTGACAGAAGATTGAATTGAAAGAAATAAAACATTAATTTACTACCTTACACTTTGAATTTTCGCTGATGTTTGAAGTTTTCAATAAGTAATATTTTCGGCCGATTCCAATAAATTGAATGAAAATGCCAATCTGGCATATTAATGAATTCTTTCATAAATTACCATTAAAATGCTTCTCGGAAAATACTTCGGTTTATGCTCCATTAGAATGAAAATATTCCGAAAATTTCAAGGAGAAATCATCGTTAGTGAAAGGCCTTTTCTTTCATAATTTAACAATCCTCCGATCCCTGCGCATTTTAAAATTCCATCACGAAACATTACAATATGGTAATGGATATGCTTTAAAAAGTAACAATGGGCCCACCTCACATTAACCATGTAAGTAGATTGATAAAAGAGTAATAATTGGGGAAGTTAGTTAAAAGCTATTAGTTCCTGCCCCTAATGATCCTATTTTAACCAGCTACTGCAATGGAAAAGCTGTCATAAGCGTTAAATACTCGTTAATTGTTGGGAAGTTGCGATAATAGTCGCTTAAACGAGGTGTTTCCTCTCTAAAAGTTGCTCATAACTAGAATTTTTGCTGGAAAATTGTAATATTTTAAATGGTTAGAGGTTAGTAAAAACAAAATTTATGTTTCAGCTGAGAAACATTAAAGAGGGAGAGAAAAAAATGTAAGGATATGGCTCAAGGGTAAATAGGGTTTCATTGTGGCTTTTAAGGTTTTTATTCTGACGGAGTGTACAAAACTAGAAATAAATAATAGTTGAGTGAAAAAAAAAGGGAAAAGATGTTTTATGTACTCTAATGGAAACATCTTTTTGATGTCTTATTAAATAATTTTAAATATTTGTGAATTTTTCATATTTCTAGTTTTTTTAAAGTTATGAATTCAAGGACCTTAACCCATTCGAAACGGCGCATTTTACCCCCATTAAAGACTATAAAAGTCAAAAATCCATATTGACTAGCAATTGTCATTCAATGGCACGTTGTATTTTTGCAGTCCATTTAAATGGTTAAAATGACGCCTAATTGTTTAGTTTATTAGCAAGAATTAAGTCACTTATGGGAAGTAATTTCCCTAAGAGACGGAACAAAGTAGAATAGTTAGTGACAGACGAAGATACAATCTTCGATGCCTAAAAATTATAATTAATAAAAAGCATTTTTTTCTGCCAATGTAAAAATATCCCTTTGAAAACTTAGTTAATGACATAAATTGTGTTTTGATATTCATTAACTGAAATTTTAAAATACATTTGCAGAGTGGCATCTTTTGCTCTACATAACTGAAGAAAATAAGAAAAAAAACCACTTTAATTTGCAGGAGTTTCAAGTTATAATTTACAAATGAAAATATTAAAAATAAGAGAAAATTAATTAAAAAAATATAGAATTTTAGTTTTTGATTTAGAAACTTTTTTGTGCTTAGTTATATATAAATTATAATTTTTGATGCAAAATTTAAATTAAAAAAAATTAATCAGAAAAATGCTTAAACATTTTTTTTCCAACAAAAATGTAATTAGTTTTAAAAAAATGTTTTAAAAAGGCAAAAAACGTGAGAAGTTTAAATATATATCAGTTTTAATTAAATGTATATTTAAATTATTTTAACATCATGAATGTTCTAAAAAATATGGAAGACTAGTTTGGCTAAACCCACGTGCCTGCTTAACTTTTCATATAAATTTCGGAACAATTTTTTTAAAATTTAACATCAATTTTTTTAAAGAACTGAGTGCTAACAGCGAAATATAGTAATGAAACCGTGGAATCCTTTTACTAAAAATTCCTTTCACAGGTTTTCCTTCTAATTGGGGGGGGGGACCATAGCATTTCGTATTTATCAAGCGCAGAAGCACACACACGAAAAAGAAGAAAAAAAAAAAACTGACAAAAGAAATCTCAGAGGAGAAAAATTTTGCCTCCTTTTATGAATTCGTCAACACCACATTCGAATCAATTCTCGTCTTTCCTCTACCCCCTTCCCGTTATCTCAATTCACACCATAAAATTTCATGCTATAAATTTCAGCATCCTTCTTGGGCCTTACAGCCACGTGGCTTGTGTCACCGACAATGGGCCCAGAAGGATAATTCATTTCGGTTGCCATTCAATAAAAAGAAAAACCTAAAAAATAATAAATGAATAAAGTAGGGAGAAAAACTAGAGTAAGAGAAGACTTCGGCTGCTTTTTTTTTTAAACTTTATTTCTGTTGAAGAGAAGTGGCACCCGAGCTGATACATAAGTGGTACCATCAATTGAGCATCATTTAGGGCAATTCTTCAAGCTTCCGTTTTAGCTGCTCTCTAATGGTGGAGCCTTCGTAAAATAAGGGAAAAGATTCTCTTTCAGTCTTTCCTTTTCCATTATTTTTTCCCTTTTTTATATCCGATCTGCTTTCCCTATAAATGACTTTTTAGCCAGAGATCCTCCTCGGTCGTCGTCTCATATGCAAATGAAGGCGAAGTGGTGGCAAAGCATTTGCCGATCCACGCCTTTTTAAAAATATCTTCATTCTGGGATCTGTTCATTTGATCTTGGCCCGTTTTGTTGGCGAGATTATTATTTATGGCCATCATTTGCAGAATGTGTGGAAAAGGGTGTTGAGTCGGATGCGATGGATTTATTTTCCGCTCCTTGCGAATGATGAGGCTTTCTGTAATCATTGTTTAAATATATGGCGCTGCGGTGGTGGGAATTTCGAAATTTATCAGATTTTTAAAAGAATGGTGTCTGGGTTTTATAGTTATTACATATTTTTTTACAATAAAGACAGGAATTCATTTACATAAAATTAAATTAAAAAAACTTTATACTCATGAAAAATTGAATTTTTGATCAGAAAATGTTTAAAATGCTTGATAGCAATGTATTAGGATATTAACGTAATTAATCATTTCATCATGACCAGGTATTTATCTTTTAATATCGAAGTAGAATTCCAATAATTTTTATTTTAAAACTATTTAAATATAAGGAAACTGTTTCTCCCATTCTTTAGAATCAGTACATATTATTGTTAATATATTTTGTTATATAATATTTAGATATAAGGAAAATTTTAGATTCTGACTTTTACAGATGTTTTTGCATGCATTTTTGACATGCATCGATTGTTTTATTATTGTTTGAAGGAAATGATATGTGTTGTTTTTAATTTTGAATTACCATCTGTTTTCCTTTTCTGAATTTGAAAAGTGAAATGCCTTTGGCGTTTTTCAAAGAAATATTTATAATCCACCTGTTTGTAACAGAGTATTGAAACCAAAATTTTCTACTAACTCTGGACTAATAATTTTTATTTTTATAATCTTGTCTGAGGAGCCATATGTTGTTTTATTACAATAAAATAAATGACTTTTTGTTGGTTATACTTTGTGGTATAGAGATTTTGCATTCCTCTTAGTAGTTCAAGTGTTAGTACCTTTTTAACAGTTCTAAACTTTAAATGTGGTTCTAACATTGTCCAAGTCTTACAGAGTATGCCTAGAGAGTTAAGCACTGTTGAAAAGTGGGCAGAATCACGTGGGTATAACAAAAATATTGCAAAGCCAACTCTTTTTCTAATCTTTTGTTCCTATCATTGACTTTTTACCTTAGACTAAGCCAATGCATATACTTATTTTTTTCCCAGGTTTTTCTCTCATTGTTTATTTATATTTTCTCTCTTTTTTTAAAAAAATATTTTATTTTTCTGTTTTCGAAGTTTAAACTTATTTTTTGTAAATAAATTTATTATTTACAAATTACATTTCAATGGTGCTATTAATGTAGAATATTATGTAGGCTCTTCTACTTGAGCCATTTAGATCCTCTTCACTTCTTTTAATGCCTGCTCCTTTTTTTTTGTCTTATTATTTTTTTGTCTATTTTTTTCCTTCAGCTGTCTTAGCTTCTTTTGCATCTACTACACTTACGTATGACAGATTTTTTTTTGAATGTCTAGCCTTTTCTCAGCTATTTAAATTCTTTTTTTAATTATGAGCTTTTCACCGGTGTATCGCTACATTTGGTGTACACTTATCAACAGAATACTCAGAATAAAAACTATCCTTCTATAATTACTCTGTAGTATTTGTATCTTCATCATTGACATAAGCCAGTCTTTTCATATTGACTATATCAAAGCTGTCAGAGAAGAAGTGGGCACGAACTTCCTTATATTCGATTTGATTGAAACCTTATATACTATCAGATTAACTTTAAAAAATGATTTTGTGAGGCATCGAAAATAGAAATGCCTTTGAAACATGCATTCCTTCCCATTCTGGTGTTAATGAATAATATTCATGCGCTGTATTAAATGTCTCAGATTCTTCATTTTTGCGGTTTGTTTTCAGATGTTCTGCTTAAACAGGTGCTGCCGCGACATGAAGAGGCATTCATTTTTGATTGCGTAGGATGAATATAGCTGTATTTGCAAGGTCTGTCGGAATAACCTTAGTCTGTTCGCACTATATGACAGTTTGACATCTACCAAGTGAATATTAGCAGCTGCTCCTACCCTTTAATACTGTTGTTGACAAACGCCTCACTTCTGAGCTATGTACTCGTGGAGATTCGCCTAGTTTCTTCTTACACAAGATTCTTCATTACTGGATTTATTCCAGTCTTCATATTTTGTATGGCTTTAAAATGCTTATTGAGGGAAAGAATGATTAACTAATTTTCATTTGCTTCTTGATTTGTAAGATCCTTAGATCTGAGTTTTAAATCTTATAAATACTCTCATTGTTGCTGGAATAGCTCATTGTGTTTGAGTAAAAATGCGTAATGGATTATTCGTCTAGCTGCCATAGAAATTCCTGTTGGTAAGTTGTTTAATTTCTAGAAAAATAGAAAGTAAACAGGATTATTTAAACATATTAGAAATTCATTTAGAAGAAAGGTTTATAGTAATAATACATTCTATCTTTATCATTAAATGAAAACTAATGTATAAATAAAATTTGTCTAGTAAATAGTTTACTAATTTAAATTGTTTTGTGGCAATTTTAATATTTGTACTGAATTTACATTTTGTTATAAAAGTTTATATACCTAAAGCTTTGTTACCGTAATACAAAAAAAAATATTCTGCATTTAATATATAGTTTACTTGCCGCCTTTGGCGACCAGGTGGTTCGCCAATCTTACTGCTGTTTACAATTATTAACTAAATACTTTATGTAACGTCATTGTCAATTAAATATTTTATGTAACTTTTCTTTTAACAGCTACTTCATCTAAATATTTTTAAGGTTCAAATTTTGATAGTCATATAATTCACTCATGCAGTTATAAAGCCCTTAAGCCCGAAATGTAATATACGTCTCTACTTATCTGTCAGCTCTTGCAAAATTCAAACTTTAAATTAAACGGGAAATGATTAAACTGCAAATTGATATAAAAACATTTTTTTATCGAAACCAAGAATAAAAAAAATAAGTAAGAGAATCACACACACATACACACACACATTATTGCGCGTAGAGTAAATTATACATCTTAAAAACCTTCGCATGATTTTTTATAAATGTATATTGGATGCAGCGTTACTGGCAGAAATGAAAATAATTTACAATAGATGTTTCTTTAAACAAAAGTTTTTTCTGCATTTTTATTAACTTTATACTCTAAAGAGATATTAAGTTTTTGTTGATTTATAGTAATAGAAATTGAATTACTGATTAGCATTCTTAGACTTTCTAATGAGAATCGTTGATTAAAGTTCAATAGTTGTTTCACATTTAAAAAATTAACTTCTTAAAATAAATTTTTATTAGATGCTTTAATGTAATTTTTTTTTTTCTCAAAATTTTCAATCGAAAAAAAGTCCCACGTTTTCATCAATTTTAGACATTTTGGATTCATTATGAGTACTCATATTTTCGCTTCGTTTTAGGAAACGAATATTATGAATGATGATTTGATGTGTTAATATATAAATAAGCATATTAATATGTTAAAAAAAATATTTAACACGCATGCGCGATGGAAATTAAAAATTTTTCGTGATGTAATTGATATTTTTTTTTTCAAATTAAAATAATGAATGTAAAAAAATTTTCGTCGATTTGTTTGTTCGCACAATTTTTATCAGTTCTTTTTTTTTCAGTTTAAGAAATGCATGGGTTTTTATCTTCCATGTACAAATACTTTTACCTTATTTTTTAAAGTCATTAGAAATATTTATCTTTTAAATCTTACTCTATTGGAACTGTTTTTGCGAAAAAATATATCTGAGCGAAAATAACTTATTTGCAGTCGCATAAGGAATATATTTAAATCCATTTAAATTCTGATATTGGGATGCATGGTTCTCACTGATTCAGCAGAACTTCGAAAATTCTACTCCTGGGTTTAACAGAATAATATTGAAATTATAAATTTTAAAACTCACTAACTGGTAGATTGATTAGATTTTTTTTCAATCAAAATATCTATACATAATATATAAAAAGAATCTTAAAATAAATTGCATCTTTATATTTCGAATTTCTTAAGTGAAAAAATAGAATACATATGCTTTTTTTTACTAAGAATTTTTATTTGTAAAAAACAATCTCTTCAGAAGAATTCTGATAACCCTTTTTATATATCTTTTCCCTTCTGGCCGAAGACATAAATAACATAAGCTTCCGATGTTGCCAAACTCAATTTCGTAAAATGTTTGAAAACTGTTATTGTGCAGAGAATCATAATCAAAAGTATCGTAAGAAGGGGAAGGAATCAAAAGAAAAGAATCCTAAACTTTTATCAAAAGTGATCGGCGGAAGTTTTCCCCCAAAAAAGATAAATGCAATTTGTCTTTTTGAAACATTTATTTTTTTATTTGTATTTTATTTCTTTCATAATATATAGAATTTATTACTACCTATTTCCCACAAGATCAAGCCACAAGATAAAAAATGACTTATTCACTGTGGTTTTCAATTTCATTCCTAGACACTTCGAAAATATGATATTTAGGTGTAGTTTTAAAGCTTATGGAAAATTCCCTGGAGATAACAGCAAAAAATATATTTTGTTTGGTGGACGATGCATTACCATTTTTTCCCCTCTTCCCGATCTACAATGAAAAATTCACATACGATTCTGGTACATTTTGTTGGAGAATAAAGTTATGTCAGGTGAAATATTACGATCTTAAAGTACTTTGCTTTTTTTCCCATATTTTTCTCACCATTCACCATATATTATGTTTAATGGTAGGCATGATGGTTCAATTTGGCTCTAGAAAATACCATCGAAAGGCGCTTCCATAACTCAAGAGCCTTTTGAAGCCCAAACACATAATTTCCATCTACATTCTGGAGTCGTGAATAGGGCCATGAATTGTATTGAAGACCCTTTCTCTCCTATTAGGAATATTTTCAACACGCTCCAAAGATATTGCCCAGACGTTTATTACGAAGCAATTCCCATATTGCCTTTTAGACTGAGTGCTTTTCGTTTTTAGATGGTGTACTTTATTTAATTCACTCGAATACGCTGTCTGTAAATATGGTCTGTTCATTATCCCGTCCTTTCTATTTTTATAGTTGGAAAGTTATTATTTTAAATTAACTGTTTTTCAATTTAAAATAACTCGGTTATTATTTGATTTAATAAGGTGGTGAGATGATATATGGAAGGCACAAACTTTCTGGAGAAAATTTCCTTGCATTTCAATAAATCAGTTATTTAAAGCTGCTCTTTTTGGCTTGATATATTATTATGGCATTTGGTAAGATGCGTGTCAATAAGATACCGCAAAGTGTCATTTCTTGAAAAGTGCCGAGTCTGGTGTGCGTTGGAATTGTGGAAAAGTAGACCTGCTTGTATTGCCATAATGTGAAAAAGTGTGATGCTTTGATCGCCTTTTTGATTTAAGACGTGTTGCAACAATAATCTGTATGAATGCAAACTAGTTGCTCTCTAAATTTCGTGAGATACATTTTCGAGAATTATTGAAACATAAAACTTGATTTAACAAAACGTTTTGGATCTGGATCCGATAATTGAATAATCATTTGATCCGAATTTTGAACCATGTCTCCAACATTGAAATCGTGTCTCTTTCACTAGAAATGGGTTTTGTTTCTAGGCCATGGTGGTTTAAAATAAGATACCGGCTTCAAAACATAAGGATTATAGATTCAAATTCCAATTCTACAAAAGTATTGTTGTGCAAACTGATCTCGTATGTATTTACCGAATTATATTACCATCAATATTTCAACTTTATTTTTGCATCATCAAATAAGTTTTGGCTCAGAAAATATGAAGAAAAAAGGGGGAAGGGAGATAACTTTTTAAATGAAATAACTTAATTTTAATAAACTAGTATTTTTAATATCTGCTTTTAACATATATCTAATGTTTTTTGTCGGAGTTATGCTTTTTTTTTTCTCTTCTTTTGAATTCCACCAGAAAAACTAGTCATATTATGATGGTACCAGCATGATTAGAACGATGCTTTTAAGTACCGTCAGAATATAATTATTTAAACAGTAAAAAACATTGATTGAGCTGAAATTTGGGAGAGGATAAGGATGCATGAGCTAAGGTGTCCTTGTCATCTGAGCACGGCTCAAAATTCCTAAATCTTGAAATTGCGTTCGTGTTACTTCGAAATGAAGTCGTAAATGTAATTAAACATATTCGCTTAATAACCTCCCGAGTCGGGGTGACCTAGTGGTGAGATCTCGACTTCGTTGATGATGGGCTTTATGTTTGGGATCCGATTGCACTTAAAGATCCGTCTTGTATGTGACCCTGGTGCGATGCCAAATTCCCTGCTGTTGGTATGGTGTGGAAGTTTAGAGAGGGGGTTGTCAATTCAAGTTCATACTCACCATCTGATCGAAGTTAAAAATTACGCGATCCTTCCCAAAATAACCCCAGACAGGATGCGGTAGCGGTGACCTGGTGATTAGGCTTCGGACCGGAGGTCCTCAAGGTCGATACCTGATTTCTTCGAAGAACAGTCGTGTAAATGGGTCTGGTGAACGTTAAATCCATTGGGGGCAAACGTCTTCCCACTGGTGGGGTGTGGAACCTTGGAGAGGGGGTTTTCTACTCAGGTGCCGCCCTCTTCATCTGACCGTTGTTAAAAGTTATAAGGTTCGTCCCAAAACAGCCCCAGTGTTGATTTCGAATGGGATGTTAATATATAACTAAAATAATCCAGATGGGATGTTTATATAACTGAACTTCATAGCTTCCAATTTAACAGTGCATCTTTGAAAGATGATATTGATAAAATGCTGCTTACGAAGGAATGCTTGAGGGTTAGGAAAAAAAAAGTATTTCTTTTTTAAAAAAATGCATTCTTCCTCTGTCACTGGGATAATATTGACTTAAGCTTCCCATTTTCATTGTTTTTCTTTCGGAGCGTCGGAATCCTCTTCAGCAATCCCCACGGCAAACAATGCTATCGCTCACCTGGGCTGATTCTTGAAAATACGACTCTGATAAAGATGAAGGAGTAGTAAATAAAATATCTGACATACCTCTACCTATGTCTCTTCCCACAATGCAGGCGCCTCTACTATCACCGTTTGATGCAATGGAATGCAGAATTCGATAGAAACAATTGAGCTCTCTGGATAAGGAACCGATAAGGCCGTGCGAATGCGTTTTTTCATTAAAATGGCATTTGGAATGTAATGAGTCACTTACTTTTTTGAACATTCTGTGTGTGTTTTTAAAGTATTGTTTAAATACAGGAACTGGCAAATAAAAGCTATTGTTGATGTCTTACAGATTCACTCAATAATATTCTTTGTTATAATCTGTTTTTGATACAACTTTCATGCCAGACGTAATGTGTTTAAGAAGTATTAACCATAAAATAAAGCAAATTTTCTTTCTATTTCTTGCCTATTTTCTTTTTAATCATTGGGGATTCATATAAACGTCCCTTGAAATTTTAAGGTACTGTTATTTATACAGAAAATTTGTTTTCGTTCATTCTTCAAGAAAGTGAACATTTTCTTAAGTATCAATTCAATAGGAAAAACTTTTAATAAACTTACCATTTAAAAAAATCTGATTAGTGTATTATATATGTAGGTGTCCCGTTTTGAATTCGAAATCAGATTAAAGTTTCCCTTGTCGCTTTCAAAAATTGAAATATTAGTTTTGTAGTTAAATATCTTTTAGATATCTATTTTGGATTTTGGATTCATTATATAAAATTTATAGTTTATTACATAAAACTATATTTGCTTCAAAATTTGCATAACAAGTTCTTAATAATATAATGCAGTGTTTGATTTTTCTGTAATGAATATATCTCAATGAGCACTGCATTTGACTAATTGCAGTTGCTGGCTAAAAAAATTTTCCCTCTATTTTATTTTTTCATACGATAATTGAATAAACTTCATAGCTGCTAAATTTGCGATATTGTATGCTTATAACGTTATTAATGCTATAATTTAAAAGAAAACTTCATAAAATCAAATTTCATTAAGAAACTTGGAAACAATATACGATAGTTATCTACCTAATTAATTAAAACAAGTCCTATTCAAATATTTTTGATATTTTTTTTTTTTTAATTCTACTCTCAAAAATGAAAAATTATGATTCGCCCAAAGCGTGGTTAATTTTTTGCAAGATGGTCTTTATTTTTTATTACAATAAAAAATTATTGTCATCATCATTATTTATTAGGTTAAATATTTTATTCAGCGAGTATTTAAATTGGATAAAATTATTTTTATAAACACTGTGTCGTTTGCTCGTTCAATTTTCTTTAATAATTCATCATAATTTCTTAATTCATTCTTAATTCTTTCATAATTCATAAAAACCCAAAAATGTGTAGCAAGTATTTAAATTTTATGCATTTCTAAACAATTTATATGTACGGTCTTTAGTCTTAGAATTTATTTTATTTATAATTATACACGTACTTTGAGTTACATAATTGTTTTATTTGCACTTGAAATTTTTATTGTTAAAATAAAACTTCATCATTGTTTTTTTTTCTCGTGACGAAATAATTTATTTTTAGATATCTGCTTTCATCACTATTGTTCTTAATACAACAACAAACATTGCTCTTAACAAATTTGCATTAGCAACACGATCAAATATTTAATGATTTTTTCTAAATTTATGTAGTAACAATAAAAAGAAAAAGAAACACAAAATGATTATTAATACTTACATACTATAATTAAGAGAAAGGTATTTATAAAAGTGGATTGCAAAATTTTTGCATTGTTAAAGACGAATTTTTACTAAGCATTTAGAGTGATGTTCTCGGATCGAAAAGCGAAAGATTCTTGAAAAAAAAAAGTTTAAATAATTTTCTAACGCTTTTTTCTGTATATTAAAAAAAAAAATAAAAGAAACTATCGGTTAGGCATTTTTATTTGCAATTTTTTATTCTCCATTTTTGGTATTTCCTAATAATAAATTGTTTCCAAGTTGATGCTCGTTTATGGTGAATTAAAATTATTTCAGTTATATTGAATTCGCTCGTAAACCTATAAAATTTCTACACATTTATCTAAATTTTTTTGTTAAAATACTGCGATGAATATACATAATTTATTTGAACTATCTATATATGATATATCCAAATATATTGAGATGGTTTAAATTACATAAGAGTATAAATGCAAACGTTTTGCCGCATGTATCTTGAAACACAAACGCTTGCGATAAAGCATAATATATCGCATTCGTAGCAGGTAAATGTCTCTCCTGTGGCATGTAATTCAGTAAACCACCAAATCTTGTCTCAAGCCTATCTTTGTTTTTATCATTAACAAAGAAAACACTTCTGGATTCTTATAGCTTCGAAACAAAACCTAGATCTATTCGAATGTGCTACTGGACACGTTTTTGGGAATCGTTCCAAACGCAATAACACCGGAATATCTTAAAACCCTCCCTTTGTCAAACTGAAACATTATTCTCGAATCTCCTAGCCAAATCTGGAATTAATTCCAGACGAATAGCAAATGGAATTGTTGTTGAACTTTTCCTAGTTGTTCCGGTAGCGGAGATTTAGAGAAGACAGCGTTGCGGCTGCGATTATGTAACCTTTTGAGTGCTAGGCATTCAAATACAAGTTGAAGCAGATGAGAATTATTTTGTTTGAGACGGATCTAGCTTTAGACAGGATTGGATATTGATGATTATAGTGGATATTTTAACGGTTGCATAACTGCACGAATTTGAGCTGCATGCTATTGAAAAGGATGGTCTACTCAATGAATATAACATTTCTATTTCTCCGGAATTATATAAAAATGATTATTTTTTTAAACTATTTTAAATTCATCAGATGCTGTTTTTCCTCTACCAACTCAACTCGCTAGATTAATCCAGGGCTTTTTTATTTTGTTTCAAGATTAGCTTATTTGTACGTTATAATGTTAAGGGTGTATCTACCACTGTTATTGAAATTTCTTATTTCTTTAAAAATATCATTGTTTTTTATGAAACAATTTCTGAATTGTTGAAAGATGGTGTTTTTTAAACTGTTCATACTTTATTTAAATGTTCAGTCAATTCATAGCTTAAAAATTCGCACTATTATCTAATGCATTAAGGAATGAAATGGTACGTATATAGCATCTTTTATACTTGACAGCAGAACTGTTAAAAATATCTAAATTTCTTTGGTGTCCTTTTTTTTCCTATCTATCCTTTTTTTGGCTTAAATTCAAACTGTATTTTACTTTATTGAAAAGTTTTTGTTCAAATGCAAAAAGCGGTTGTACAGGCGAATGTGTGTGCACCTTCACTTCATTTGAGCTAGAAGTCAGACGTCTGCCCTGGGATACTAAAGTGTCTTTACCCTCAGAAGCTACTGCTCTCCTTTCCGTGGAAACACGAACGCATCCTCATCAATAGCGGTAATGATGATATAATATATATATAATATACAATTTAATTTGAACAATTTCTTAATTTTAGCACAATTCAGCCCATATTAACTTCATTCTAAATATTGTCTTATTTCCTGTCATATTTAATTATTTTAACACATTCTAAAATTGCTGAATTGGCTTAGAAGCCGACAAGCTACCACTTTCCGAGTGAAGGGATAAAAATTGTTAGCCAAGCACATTCCTCTAAAAGATTCCTATGGTTCCTTAGTCTGGGTCGACTCATGTAGGGAAATCCGTATCAAATTTTCATTGCATTTAAGTACTGTGATGATTATTTCCCCTCTCTTTTTACGTTCTGCTTTTGTGCCACGCTGTGAACGAACGTGCCTTATCCGTACTGAGTGTACCTCCCAAGATAGAAATAAAGAAATTTTAAAAATTCGAAATCTTCTGTTCTTTAGCCATGACTCTGCTTCAAAAATATTATGTATACATACATGTATAATTGGATTTTTTTTCTTTTATTAAAGTCTTCAACTTAAAAGGAATGTTATAGTTTAGTTTAAAATCTTTCCCATCTGAATGTATTTTTAATCCCATCCGAATGTATTCAATCCTCTTATCAAGCCATTTTGGTTACAAAACTCCATCGTGCTTAAATTATATAAAAGTACAGATTTATTTTTAGAGCTCTAACGTAACACTAATTAAGTACATTTTCAAAACTGAATGTAAATTGCATCAATAGCGTGGTTCATTTCCGTTCCAGAAAGCAATTTAAGTTTGAAATGGCCTTTAGCTCCTTATCCATTCAAAGCTTTAATTGCGTTACTTTGTTCTGTGGCAGGGAAAGAGATCGACTAACCTTTTAAAGACTTGGTTTGCTGGTTCATCGTGGTAGCTATATAGAGTTATTTGCTACAAATAATCAGTGTAAAATGTAATCATTAGCAAAAGGTAATCACTGAAGAATGCTACTATTTCAAACATTTCGGTTGCACTAAGAGAGGTAATCGATGTAAAAGACCGTATTAAATTATGAAACAATTTGAAATGTAATATTTTTAACAGAATAGTATATTTTATTGGAGAAGAATCTGGCACACAAAATGCACTTGTATTTTTCTACTAACCCAACAGTCAGTATTCAATACCGAATTGGATAATTCGTATTAACTGCTGCATTAATACTAATCAAATACTACTTGCTAACATAGTTAGATTTTATTTACGATAGAAACCGTTAGCACGCAATCTTGGCAAGTTATTTGGCGGTTTGGACTGGTTACCATAAACCAAAAAATATTGGAGGTTTTTTTTCCACAGTTAATGGCTGATTTCCAGATAATATTCAAATATTTTGAAGTGAATTATCGTGGAATTTAAAACAAAAATTCTTTATTCTCTCTTTTATTTTTTGCAATTTTTTGGTATACTTGCCGATATTCAGATTAGCCATGATCGCCAAGCTTTTTTATACATTTGCATTACCGGATATATTTGGCGATTTTTAGACTAAACCAAAATCTGCAAACTTCACCTAATGAATGGGCTCAGTTGGAAGGGTTCATGCAAGAAAACGAATACATATGTATTAAAATGGCACAATTTTTTTTTTTTTTTTGTATCTGTGGCAGTTTGTTACTTAAACTTCTTGATGACGGAATCATGAGCATGAAGTTATATCTAAAAGATGTATTTGCAATTAAATAAAACATATATTCTCAGCAAAATAGTTGCTCGCCAAAGATAATGCCAAGAATTGGCCAAGATGATTGGTAACATCGATTGATGATGGTTTGCATTTTAAAAAAACTTATTAAGCATTTCATTTATTACTTTGCAATTTATCGAGTGGTATGGCATGAGAGGGGGGGGGGCTTGAAAGTAAGTAACATTTATTATTCCGAAGCAAAACATTGCAGATTAAGAACTTCTTAAAATTGACATCCCCCCCTGAATAGTAGTGGCTTAAAAGTTGAATAGTTAGAAAACATTGTTTGACTGTCAGGTGACTGAATATAATTAAGACGAGATTTTATACACTTTTTCATCAATTTGATACTTTGGATGTGAATATTTATTGTAGATTACAAGCAAATAATTGTATATTTTCTTTAACTAAAAGTATAAGTATTACATGCATCAGAATAAAGCATCTATTTAATATTTTGAAATTCAAAAAAATATATATAAATTATAGAAGCCCTCATGTTTTGTTTTCTATTTTTATGTGACTAAATTTCGTAGTTTGTGAATTTGTTTAAAAGAAATCGCAATTTTGATGAAAAATGGAGTCTTCTATTTTTATGAAATGTTTCCTTCTTTCAATATCCCTCGTTCGATTTTTCTTTAGTTCTGAATATTGGCTCATCCTGAAGTTGGGAGATCTTAAACTCTTTCGATATTTGTATTCTTACTCCTTAGTAAGGACATGTAAAGTAACTGTATTTTATTGATCTACTTACTCTGTCAATATTATCATTTGGTGAATGCCTTTACCGTCAAGGAGAAACGCTGAAAATAATGCGTAAAAAGTAACAAATAAAGCAATATCAGTTCACTCTGAAAACCTAGAAAAGGATAATCTTTGTTGACTCTTGGCTGTTTCTACGTTTACCGTTTGCAAATGGATTTCTTTTAACCTTTTTTTTTCTGGTGAGAATGTTTGTTGAAATATGCTGTAAAATATTCGGAAATTTTTTGTGCCAAAATTGTTTTTCCTTAATAATAATTTGAGTAATGAATATCAATATTATATGAAACTGTAAAACTAGCTGCACTACTACAAGCGCAACTCAGCAGCGAAAGTGTTATTTCGCTAAAATATTTAATGTTACGCTTGTGTTATTATTTGGAAATTATTTTAACCAATTAATTGTATACACCTCTTCAGAAAATGCTTATCTAAATAGTCATAAACATTTATATATAATATAAGCATTTAGGTATTATAAATATAATAATTATTATTTGTTACTGAATAAACTCGTCGTAACACAAAATGTTGTGCTTTTTCTGCAATGTCATAAACAGTTTACTGGTTAATATTCTCGGCTATAAACTTCGATGAAATCTGTTACATAAATTAAAATAATTTGAAAGATGTTTGTTTTATGAAAAAAATATAAATTTCGATTTTTAATATGCAGCTTTTTTTTTTAGTAAATAGTGTAAATATATTTTTTCAGCAACTTATAAATATATTAAAGTAGTTTTTTTAATAAATATTTGATATTATTTTTTTGAAACGCTTCGATGGAATCAGATTACAGCTAATAGGAGTTATTTGAAATTGCACTGTTGCAGATCTAAGGAAAATTTAACAACAGTTTATTGTTTTTGAGGGACAAATAATGCCGAATATGATTATAAGCCTAGTATTTTTGTAATTCAAATAATTAAATAATTTACATTAAAAAATTAATTTTAAATCTAAGTTGCGAATTCGCGTATGAAGAAACTTGGGTAAACCCATCGATGTCCTTGGTTAGATGGTGTTCAAACAAAAGGAGAAAAACATCCATCAAAATACAGTTGATCAAATACTGTTCAGAAAGTAATTAATGTGATTTACCGAAATAGCCTTCCACACAACAGCCTAGCACTAAACTAAGTGATCACGTACTTCTGTAGAACAGTAGTCGCTTGCTACTGATATTCTTTTTCCTTCTGCTGTACTGCAATACATTGGGTGGACGCTATTACAATTGCGCTTATGTTTAATCTGGAAATTGATCTGATGATCGGAAAGTCCACTTTCTCGGATTGGGTTCAATTCGGAAGTCTAAATCAGAATTACCTGGACGTCCGGCCGAAAGCGGGCTTGGTGGAACTTGTCCAATAAAAGAGAAGTTTTCCAAGCTTAGACCAAAGTAGTTAGCACGTTCTCCGAAGATCACGCTTCCGCTATAAATTCTCCATCAAGAAGTCATGGGGGTGTAGGAAAACGAAAATTGGGGAGCAGGTGAAAGCTTTACTCGCCAAAGACATGTTTTTGTACTTGTTGTAGTATATAAAAAGTTTGGTTGTTGACTGCTCGTAGAAGGTAATGCAATCGTTTATTTTGATTCTTTTAAAATTCTTTTTTTTTTTTTCATCTTGGGGTTTATATAAAACTCATCATTTAGTCTATTGAGCACTTATTTTATTATAATATTTTAGAGCTCTTTGTTATATCATAATATTTTGTGCTCTTTGAACTATTGAGGTGTGTGTGTATCTGTGTGTTTTTTTATCATTCGACATTGATATCCATTATATTGTAGAATATGACCAAATATTTCATGAAATAGCTACACATTTATCGAAACAATTTAATCACACCCTTTAACGATACATTAAATAAAAGTATTTAAATCAGCATATATTTGTTTTCTAAATATGTTTCATTTACGTTCTGATCTGTTGTATGATATCAACAATTTATTCTTTTTAACGTGCCGTGACTTTCATATGAATGTAAGCTTTTATCACTGAATTTATTTTTCCCAAATTTGAGTGTTGTAAAATATTTAAAATTGCAGGCTCAAATAAATGAGGATATGTTGTGATCATTATTAAAATGACCAGTTAACAAGCTAATTGAACAATTACTGGCATATTTTCTAATGTGTCCGATGAATAGACTAGATCAAAAAGTAAATGTTGATTTATGCCAAATTTTCAAAATAATATTTTGATTTTTTAATGGATATTTTAAGAAGGTTCAGTAAAACAGAGAATATAAAGATAGGCTTGTAATATAATCGTGAACAATCTTATTCCTAGTACTGTTTTCCCAGACAAATTTTTAAAAAATAGCTTTTTAATTGAATGATAGACATTTTAGGTTTTGGTTTTTTAAACTGTTGTGATCACATTTTCGCTAGAAAAAAATTTGCTGTGATCCAAAATTGAAAAACAATAAAGTTAATCATTATATGATGAAAATTAATGGATTTGCAAAGTTATAATGAAATCTTGTAAGATTAAAATGTGAGTATTTTTACCTATGGTCGTTAAAGAAATTTAAAAACCTGGACTTGTGAGAAATACTGAGCAATTGATTTTTTTAGGTAGTTCAAGAATTTGTTGCACATTATGTACATTGTACACTATAATATACTATTATAAGTTTACTTCAAAATTTTCTAAGAATTCTTCGTGTTTGTAATTTCTAAAAATTTTTATTTCGAAATTTAATAATTCTAAATATTGTCTCTTTTTCGAAAAATTACGCATAATTTAGATCTGATCTTGGGTAAAGATGAAAAGCTATTTTTTATCATTACTTTGTAACTAAATCGATTAAATACTAGACCTGTAGTTTTTATAAGAAATTGTTTCCCCTTAAATTTTGTTGCCTAGAAAATTATTTTTAACAATCACATTTTTTTATTTTATTTTAGACCGAAACTTAGAAATTAATGAATTTGTTACTTGAAGGCGTTTATTAAATTTTTCTTCCTAGCCTTATCCAACTTAAATTAGTCCATTAAAGAATAGGATTTAAACGGAAAAAGTTTCTGAACACTACCAAAGCTTGTTTCTTGCCCTCATAAAGAATTCGAAATTAAATCTATCAAGTTTAATAAAAGGTAGCAATGGTTAAGAAGAAATTTTCATTTTTGCCTGCCCTCGTAAATGAGGAGACAGTTTTCATATTACTGCTCTTGTTCGCCAGAAGTTATTACCACTAAAAGGAGCCCGAAAACATCTAATAAGAAATGAAAAAAAAAAGGAACAAAGCAATAAAGGAGGAACTTGGGGGATAGGCATAATTAAAAGCAGCCGCTGCCTGCCACTGTATAGCCTAGATCTGCTTTCCAATATCCTATGGGAATTTCTTTTAAAAAAATCATTATTTCTGTTTCTGCTTTATAATTCCGCATTTAATGCGCCAGTAATATTTTTCTCCTTTCCGGTTTTCCCCCCTCTCTTTATAATCTGGTTTTTCAGTGGTTCCTTGAATTTATGAAAGATATATAACATCGTTTTCTTTCGAAATATATTTGCGTGTCCATTTATTGAAGTAAAATATAAAATACTTATTCGTCGAATTGTAAAGATATAATTTAAACCAATGCGATTTTTTCTCAGATGTTTTACGTTAAAAATATTGAATGAAATGAAAGAAAAAGGTATGTTGAAACTTGCTCTGACCGCCCTAGAATAGCTCAGTGAAATATTGGCATGAAAGATTGTTTATATATAATTTTAATTTCTTGATGTGAGCTTATTTTTATATATATTATATGCTATCCATCTTTAGCCACCAGTAGGTTTACCAACATTGATTGCGTTTTGATTCAATTAAATCTCTTATGCATGAATTTATTATCGTAATTACTTAAATAAGCATCAAATTGGAATAAACCTAAAATCCATATTACTTAATAATGATTATTCTTTTTATTTTATATAAGAACTTTTTGCTTCAGTTAAGCCCAACAACATCACTGTGCTATTGAAAATGTAATTCTCTAGTTAATTTATATTCTAAACGCACATTATCTCTCACAATACAGTAACTTCATTTTCTTATTTTGATGGTATGGAGTCACCAAATAAACATTGGATGAAGCGGTTAAGAGGTTGATTGCCCATTGCAACAATGAAAAGCACTTAAAAAATGCCCCCCAAAATAGCAAAACTCAGAAGAAAACTGTATGACAACTAAACTATAATATCATTTAAATAGACAATTTTTTTTGGGGGGGGAGGGTTCTTAAATAGCATAAAAAAATGATGCCATAATTTTTCCGAAAGTTTGTGTTCAAATTAGTTGGTTTGGGTACAACAGTTTGCCCTTTAAAGCGCCGACATAGAGACTCGCATTCGTCTCTATATAGAATAATATAATAAACTTTAAAGGTGGGGGGGGGAATTTCCACATAAAAGAAAATGAAATAATAGACAAATAAAATCAAAATTAGTTTCGATTATGCTATATAGTTTAATATATTTTTATTAAAACCGAAGGAAAAAAAATTAAGTAAAAAGCTTCGATAGTAGGATAAATAGTTACTTTACTTCGAATTTCGTAGTTAATTTTCCTTAATCCAAATTCATTATTTTAGATTGCGATCTACTGGCTTTCCTTTTTTAGAAAAAATAAATCACTTTGGTTAAATGTATTCTATATATTCTTGTGTACTAACAATAATCATATACTAACATACTCTTGCTTATATACTACTTAAGGGCGGGATCACTTGAATTAAGGACAATTTAGTAAGTAAGATGCTGGCTTAGTATTCACAAAATCCGAGTTCGGTCATGGCTTAGAGTATTCTATCAAATTAATTTCAATAACGATTTACATATGTTTTACACAAAAATAAGTAATTTTCCATATTCTCTAATTAGAAAAAAATAAAGATATGAAAGCGTTTTCATTATAAAAATTTAAATAAAACAGTTTTTAATATAAATTCATGCATGATGCAAAAATAAATATCAACCTAATAATTGAACCAAATTAATTTTTAAGTAGTAATAATAATTCCAAGTATAACTTAAATGCCATATCATAATTACGAAAAAAAAAATTTATATTGCATGCAACATATCTTCACAGAACAATTATTGTAAAGATACTAGAAACAAAGTTTTATTTTGAAATCTTGCACATCTGATAAATAATGATTATCAACAATGGAAGCAATAAAGGAATTGATTAGAAAGTAAACTTCATTTACACATTCAAAACTGTGTCCTTCAGAAATCATGCAGAGTACAATGTTAAAGATTTTGATTGTCATTGCCAAATTATTGAAAAACTGGAGGGCCTATTTTCGATATTTTTTCGATTGAGAACATTTGATAATATTTATTAATATCTGCTCTTTTTATATATATCAAAAACTAAGCCGGAAAACATTAATTTGTTCTCATTTCTTATCAATGGTATTATAATTATTTATATAAGTTACTAAATTTAAACAACTGATCTTAAACTAATGCAAATAACGCTAATCGATTCTTAATTATTTTGAAGAGGTGGAAAATCATAACTTTGCATCTTGTTTTCGAAGTATTGACCATCGCTATTGCTGGATATTAATGATTATTACCAACTACACTCTAATGTCTTCTTTTTTTTTCACTTTTATAGAAAACAATAGCCTGAAGGCTATAGAGTGGTCTAGTTAACTGCCTTGTTATGCACTCTCTTTAATCCTTGTCGTAACTCTTATCGCATCAGCTTGGAAAATGTCTAAATCACGATCAGTCTGTCTCGGGAAAGTGATTTTGATGGGGGACCTTGTTCTGTCTGCGATACAATCGTCTTCCATAATAACAATTATAAACAAGCTAAAGACAGGCCAAAAGCGAATCTTTTTTGAGTTTATGAGAAAGTAGGTTAGTGGAATCGAGCGAGGGAGTACTTATTACTCCAGGGGATCTCTTTATCAAGATCGATCTGATTTTAGGTCATGCACGATTATCACGGGGTGGACTGAGTGCCCCTGCTGATCCAGCTACCTGCCAGACGATTTTCAACGAGGAAAATGTTTGGATTTATTAATTGGGGGAAAAGAAAAGAGAATGGGAAGTTCTTGAACTTGAAGATAATAGAAGAAAAAGGGAGGTTTCATTCATTTGGATTTCGTTCATTCGACATTTCGATTGGAGTTGATGAAATAGACTAACGATGGAGGATGATTGATCAGGGTCAGTGTTCGAATTTTGATTGTATTAGGTGGGTGCCGAAGCGAATTGTTAAAGGGTTTAGCGACTTTTAAAATAGGTTTCAATGTCAGACAGTATGCTATTTGTTTCATGTTTGTTTGGATGCTGGTGGTAAACATGAACGAACCTTGTTTGGGTTAAGGAAAATGTGCATTATTTTACCTTTTTAGTTGTTATGATTGATTAGGAAACTACCTAAAAAGGAATATTATCTTTTCTACTATGAAATGGTTAGTCATACTTTGATAATTTTTGATGGCATTAATTTGCAAAAAGGGGAGGCTGGTAATAATTTAATACATTGATATAAAGTATAAATCGTGTTAAAATGCCTTACTTAACAATTTTATTCAGTCAGGTTTTTTTAGTGCTGTAAAAAAACAATTTTTAAGGATTTCTTTAAAGATATATATCAGTAAATGGATTTTTAAGAAGGAAAAGAATTTTCCTTTATAAAAAATTCTTTTCGAATCACCGCTCGTTTTAAAACCTTCCATTTATGTCATCAAATTTCTACATAAGTAATCTTTTAAAGCTTTAAGCTTATGTATTTTTTAAAGAAAATATTGAATTCTCTCTTTTTATTGATTGGTTTGATTCTTAAAGTAAACATAGTAAATTTATAACTTAAACCACTGTAATATTACCATTAGAAGTTTAAAATTGTATGAGAAAGCAGTGTTACTTCGGATCAAAACCTAATAATCTAAAGCGGGAAATTCTAATTTAATTGGAATATTTTTACTATGTATATTTGAATAATTTATTGTAACATTATGAATACTAAAACGTAATTCGGAACACAAATGTTAAAGTTTTAAATAAAGGAAATAGGGTTACTTCTCTTTCAATATTTTTTTCAATGTGCAATTTTTGAGATATTGGTTTAAATTGCTTAATAAATTTAATAAAAAAAGACTGTACTTTCTTGTGATTATTTGCATTTCAAGTCATACAATCCTTTATTGAAATTATTGCTAGTCCTTGGCTTCTTTTCTTCTAGTCGAGTTGTATTTATTGTCTTCAAAGAACTACCCTGCTTATTTTCTGTTTATTTCTTGAACTTACGTAGAGTGGATGGATATTGAAAGTTTCAGGCTTTCATTTTTCATTCCAGTGGACGTTGGAAGAAAATTTAAATGTCTACGTTTTGCAGCGCAGGATTATAAAAAAAAAAGTACCTTCATCCATATGGAAGCAATTGTTTTTATGAATACAAATTAGTGCTCCAACTTTCCTGACTTTTAAGAAATAGTCACCTCTTACTGCTTAGCGTAGGCTTTCCATTATGCTGTGAACGTGCTTTTTAAGTAATAGCCTTTGAATTTATGCCCAGAAACTCTTCTGTTTCAGAAAAATATTTACATTGTGAAATAAATTTTCTTGCCTGCTTATGTGCGCTTCTAGTAAGCTTCGCCATTATTTTTTTTTCTTGATAGAAATCCTGAAATATTTATTTCTGGTTTCACAGTTGGTATTGTTTTGGGACTTGAAATAATTGATTTGACTACCATAAAAGGCAAAGATAAAAAAGAACTTTTAAAAATTATATTAAATTTTTAAACGTAAAATGGTTAAGTGTATTTGAATTTATCTATATCAAATTCAACTATAAACAGTGTCTGTAACAAATTTTTTAATTATATTGTTTTCTGAAGATAAAGGAACATGAGGATATGAATGTGCTTGCATACCGAGATCTCTTTGAAGTATCTTTCTGAGTTTATACTCATTTCATAGTTAAAAAACAGTTCAGCATTTCAAGTCCCTTATATGTCTAAAATGTTTTTAAACTAAATATTTAAAGAGTGTTTCTTTAAAAAATTTATTGTAGATTTTTTAGAGGATTTTTTGGAGGAGGGGTGGGGGCATAGTCTGATATTTTTGATTGAGTGTGTCTAAATCTGTGGATTCAGATTTAAACATGCTATTGATGTGCAGTGTCATGTACGGCTGTTCAAGCATTACAGTGTGTTTTTGCCTAAATTGTGAAAACATTTTCATTTTCACCTTTATGCTCCATAAGTGAAACTGAATCCAAATCCATTTACATTGATTACTAAAGTTGAATTACTTTATGTTCATTGTAAAACACTTGTAACTTCCTTTTTAAAAACTGCCAGCATTTTCTTAATTTACTAACGAGATGCAATAATGTAATAAATTTGCTTCGTTGCTCTAAACATGCGAATGGCCTCAAAATTCAGAGATGCACATCTGACAAGCAACCCGTATCACCGTACTTGGAAACTCAACGAAATAAAATCAAAAGGATTGCATCAAAGATAATATGTAAATGGAGTAATAATTTATATATGAAGCGTTGTGACACATTTAAAATGATCCATAACTTGAAGCACGTTACTAATGTTGTTTCTTTAATGGTGTACAGGGTACCGCTTGGATGCTTTTTTTTTTCCTTTTCCATCATTTGGTATTCTTTTAAGGAAATGCAAGTCAGCTCATCTGTTTATTCAATCGATGGATAAAGGTATATCTTTGTATCTTTTTGTGTTGTTGATTTTTCAACGTTTTCCTCCTTTCGAATTTGCTAGCGAATGTGGGGAGGCTAATCCACTTTTTAAACTAAAATACTAATTAGGATCATTACAAAGAATGGAAATAGTATTTTTGTATAGTTCCTAACTGTATAAAATATGTCCAACATTTAACTGCAAATTCATTTTAGTTTTGTCGTATCTGCTTACTGCAAATGGATTTGAAATTTTTCTCCACTTCGGTTTTTTACCACAAAACTGCTTTGACTTTGATAACCTGACCCTGCATACATGTGCAAATAGACAAAGTAAACTACTGTCTGCAGACCCTAATCGTTACGAAAAACTACGAAATTTGATTAATTTTGCAATATGCTTAGAATAATTTTATTCTTTCACCTGAGTTAGGAAGAGCATATTCTCTTAACATACTCCTATCAAAATTAATTTTCTAACTTTTTTTTGAGTTTTATGTTTTATATTGTCGAATTTATTTCAAAGTCATTGACATCGAACTTTTTTTTTAGTTTACTGTTCGATTCTAGTTAATAATTCTAACAAACTTTGAGTTAGAATGCCTAGATTATCTTTAACTTCTGATTTTTATCCTTATATTTAAAAAGTTGAATCTGCAAGTGATTTCATATAGTGAGTAAATGGCCATTGTCTCACGGTCCTATCCTAGTCCTGCCTGTATGTGATATTTGAAGGACAAGGATTACTCAGTTTTTATGCATTTATTTTACTGTTTTTTATATATATATATATTTTGAAATTGTATTTTTTTTTCTGTGCTCTAAAATGATGCATTTTCGAAACAATACTCAATAAAGAAGTCTGATTCGAATGCCGATTGTGCGAACCAAATGCATTACCAGCCAGCTTGCTTTAATGTGTCTTTGATGAAAATCCCCATTAATGCCCACGTGCCCAGTTAGCTGGAAATTACTTAATTTACCACTCATGAATTAAAATCCCACGTGCGCCCTTGGGATGCTCGGAATCTTATTACCCGTGGTGCGAAGTCGGTGAAAATGAGCCGATTTGTGCCTTCCTCGCTCGTTAGACTGCGAATCTAATCTTCTTATAATGAATGTCGAATTTAATGAGCACTCGTTGCATCGACTGACTTTATTGGGAAAAAGGATGAATGAAAAATATTTATTTTTATCCCCTGGTGAGGCGACCACCGTAGCAGGAGGAAACATTTCTTGCACCTGCAAGGTAATACTTGTTAGAAGCCGGTTCCATCGTATCCTTTTTTTCCTTCCCCGTGTTTTCTTATTTTTTATTTGAAGAATGTACAACGTCAGAAGGTGAAGGTCGCACTTTTACTTTCACTTAAACTTTTGACTTTTCCCTCATTATTTTTTTTTAGTTGTTTTGTGTGTGTGTTCCACCTTACTCTGCCTTCCATAAATTTTTTTTTCTTTAACAAGGTTTTGCGGATGTGGAGACGGACTGCCTTTGGGGATGACGTAATTTAATTTGTGCGGTGGTTCATGTCGTGTTCGTTTCCATTTTTTTGCCAGAAATATTCCCTTCTGAATAGACTGCGGCAGATTTTTTTTACCATGTTGCGAGCCGGGAAGATGTTTTATAACGTTTGCAGTTCTTAAGCATTATTTTTGTAATCTGAAAGAAAAAATACTAAACACAAATTTTAAGAGACAAAGTATATTATAAATTCCTTCACAAAATTATAATAATTTAATTTCCATAATCTATTATTTAATACTTTATATATTAAAGGAAGGGAACTTAAAAGAATTTCATTAAAAGAATAATTTCATTTTCGTATTATGGACATCTTTCTTGATGGCACTCACAAGTATCCGAGAAGTGTTTTTCTATAGCAGATTATGTATTAATGTATTTAAATGATTAAATTGATTTTAAAGTATTCTTCCGTGTCTCGTGATTATTCTACATCAAGAATGTATCTAAAGTTGTTGGTAAATTAATTCAATTTATAAATGATTAATGTTTTAATGTTCAACTCTATTTTCATGCACGAGTTCAAAGATATAGAAAAAAAATGTAGACATTTTTTGAAGCCTATACTATTTTTTGACAGCTGAATTTTTCGAAATTAATGCTGATATCGATTGAAATTTTTATTAGATACTAGCCGCCTTTGGTGACCAGCTGGTCCACCGGAGTTTTAATTTTTTTAAATTTTCTCTTAAATATTTGTGTGGTGTCTTGCTCTCTTTTTGACTTATCAGTCAAATAACATAACAGCCAAATAACTTTACATCGTTATAACTTAACAGCCACGTAACACATATTAATATTTACGATTAATTGTTCATTGCACTATATATATCTCTGATTCGCAATCAGCTGTTATAGAATTATGTGGAAAATATTACATTTTATAAGTGTTCTATAACATTAGGCTTCTTTTTAAATAGTGCTGAACATCACACTTTCCTCAGTTAAGTTTTAATAAGAGTTAATTAAATTATTCAGCTCGAGTTTTTGTCAGAATGAAGGCGATTGCTGATATAGTCTTAACGTGCTCTTGTAGATTAAATAATACTTTCGTTTTGTAAGAAATTGTTGGAAAATATGAAAAAAAATTCAGTAAAATTAGAAACTGAAATTTTAGGTTAAAACATCGTTATTAATGAAAAAAGTCCTTTTTAAGAGGATTTAAAAAACAGTTTTGTGTTGTAATACTTTCAGAAGTTATCGCAGAAAAAATCCAAATGTTAGCATAATTTTTAATTCAAGTTTCAAAAAAATCCGTCTAGGTATACTATTTCATCCTCCAAAGTAAATATGTTCATACCAAGTGCGGTATCTCTAGATCATGTTGTTTAGTGTGTAGAGCGCTAGCGCTTGTGCGCACTCACTCATACACACATTCATTCATATTCGGAAGCACATATTCATTTGATTATCAGCATTGGAGTAATTTCAGGCACTGATTGGTCTAAAATTGATATATATATTTTAAGGTGGTGAACGAAAACGCATTTTTTAATAATATTCCTTTTTTTTTAATAAATCAGTCGTGTGTTTTTTTTTATCAGTCAGTAACAACTTTTGCTTCTAACTTTAGAAAAAATATTTTGTTAAATATGACTCACAGAGCAAAGTATGAAAAAAAATTTAAAATCATTCATCGATGCATTTTTTGACTCAAATTACATAAAATGTAATTATTTGCTTCATTTAGAAAAAGTTAACAGTGCGAAACAATATGTATGCCTACTACTAATGATTTACAAATTTAACCATTTGGTCCGAATTTGTATGCGTATCCTCTATAAATTCAATCATGCTTACCGCAAACAAAAAGCTGATGTATTGAGTTAATGATACCGATATTGCAAAAGATCATAGAAACCTTTACCTTTGCATTTATTTTTTTAAGAAAACATTTAATATTTAATTTTATCGAATCTCGCGCTGAAAGTGACATTTTTTCTATTTAATTTGCAGTTATGGTTGATTTATTTTTTTAAATTTGAACTTCTATCTATATGATGGCAACGTGTTAATAAAAGCTATCTTTTTCCCTTTGCTCGTTTTATCATTTTTCTTTTGTTGTCAAATTTTGTTTTATCTTAAATATATTGTTGTAAAATATGGTTAAAATATGTCTTTAAAAATTCGTTAAAAATAGAGGTTTAAATTATAAGTTAAAATACTGGTAACATTAGAAAGCTAATTTTTATATTTAACTTGGCGTAAAAATCATGTTTGTACGATAATATTTTCGAAAGTTGTAGAGGAAAAACGTCGAAATTTCGCTTAATTTTTAATTAATTCAAATTAAAAATTCGAAAAAAGAGCTCCGAGGTACAAGTACATTCCCGACCTCCAAGGTATACATGAATCAAATTTGGTAGTTGTAGGTCCAACGGTCTGGCATGTAGAGCGTCAATACATGAGTACACACCTACACTTACATATTGAACTTTATTATAAGTATAGATAATTTTTTATAATGATTTGAATAAAAAATTTGTAAAATTCAAATTATGCTTTTTAAAAATTTATCCTTTACCTAATTGTGCTGTTGTAGTATTTAGCGATTGTCTTTATATTTATACTCTCGTTTTTTGTCTTCTTAGATTAATACCATTTTATTTAAGCGCATCAACTTTTCCTCTATATCTCTTCTGATATAAAAGTATATATTTTTTGTTTAGAAAATAGACTAACAATTTAGAGCTCTGAATGTCAAAGCATAATTTGATAGGTAGTTTTAAAAAAAAAACCATAGTTTAAAAAAAGCTTAATATAAAAACAAATCAAATGAAATAACTTCTGCTATTAACTTACTCGGTATTTTCTAATTTCTGAAATAATTTAATGATGAGGTTATTACGTCCTGAACTTTCTATCATGATAAACTGTACCTTTAATCTTTCATTCTGAAACTTTCCTACTCTGCATTATGTTTATAATTATGCGGCATATGATTTTACTAAAGTATATATTTTGTTCGATGTATTCCAATAAAAATACCACATTCTAAATTTCGTAGTTTTCTAAATTGTGATGATCCCTTCATGCTACTTGGTTTTCATACATTTTATTACTTTCAATCGGAGGTGATTCGGAAATAATTCTTTTCATCTTTTGCAGATAAGCGGTGATAATTTCAAGTGTTAAACAGCTTATTATTTTTAAAAACTTTGATCTTTACTTATCTAATTTAATTTGCTGATTCTAAATATTCAGTTAAGAACAATATATATTGTGATAATTCCATCTAATCGTTTCATACCCGTCCCCCCTTTCTGTGTATGAGCGAATAAATCGAAGACAAATTTTAAAGAAGGAAGGAGGTCTTTTTTTTCAATGAATAAAGAATGAATGAATTTCATTGTTCTCACTTGAAGCAATGTTGTGTTCACTATTACTCTAATGATCAAGTTTTGAGCTGCCGGATGATGTTAGAACCATATTATATACATTCAAAATTTTGAATAAATGGCTAAAGGTACATTAAAAAAAAATGAACTATGGAAACAAGACAAGATAGTTTGACTAGTTATATATATTATATTTTCTGATGACCAATTCTATCAAATTGGTTAAATTTCTGTTATTTTTAGACCAATCGGTGTGTGTATATTTGGTGGGGATTCAATTCTTCAAAATTAAATCCGATTTTTTTAATCTATGGAAGTATAATAAAAATGATGGGACAGACAACGTATTGTATTAAAATTTTGAATGTTATTTCAACTGGATATAGACTAAAAGTAAGGCTTTTGGTCATTTCATTCTTACTCTATAGACAAATTTCTGCTTTTTTTTATAAATTGTTTACGATTCTGTAAATAAAAAATAAAAAAAAATACTTCTCTTTATTCCGTTTGGGATGAACTTTGAATATTGTACGTAATGCCGGAGCTCTGAAATCTTTGTTTCTAATATGAAATGGGTTTTTTGTGAAGTTGCATTCTATTTTGAATTGTTAATGTGTTAAAACGATTACTGAATATAGAACTTAATTTAAATTTTTATTTTAGCTTTCGAATTATTGGTATGTTCTTAAGGACAGTGTTTCTTCGGTTTCATTTTGTCCATATACAGATTTCATGCATTTCTATAGAAATCGTCATGAGTCTTTAAAATTTTTCGCAGAATTGAATATATAATATAGGCCAAAGGCAACCAGTAAATTGGTATACTGAATACCAGTTATATTCATTTAATCCTATTATTCCAAATCAAATTTTTAAACAAAAAATTAATCATAGTAAGGCATTTGATACTTTATAAATTATTTTTTTTATGAAACTTTTGGATATTTTGGTCAAGATAGAATCTTTTAACAAAGCAAAATTCACCAGTATTTACAATAAAGCATCGGTGAAGATACTTCGACCATTTTAAAACAGAGAAAAACAACTGTTTTTGAGTCGACTCCCACCAATCGATACGAATTTTCTGCCGAGAACCATTCTTTATTTCTTCCACACCTTGTTTACACCGATGACAACGTAACCTCTATTTTTTCCCGTTTATTTTTGGCTTTTTCTCAAAACCGATACTCGCCTCTCTGTTTCTCACATCTGTGTCCACCTTCGATTTTGGATGACAAACTAATACCGCGGATAAAATTTGTTTCATGTTATCTTTCTGAGGCATCTGCTCTCCGAAGATTACAGTGCTTTCTCAAGCAGAAAATGGATTCTCCTCTTAAACAGGCCTGAGCTTTATCTTGAAGAAAAAACTTTTTTTTTTCTTGTGCCTCAATTTCAATGAAGCATGAAATGCTGTTTTCATTCATCTTCCGTTTCGATCGTTGATTTTAGATCGAGTTTCCGGTATATCGATTTGGTTTAGTCAGTCTTTCAGGTTTGATATCCGAAATATTTTAAAGCCGCGTTAAGTTGGGTTTTTTTGTTGAAAATAAGCGACAGTTTAAATTTTATCAGTGTCCATAAATTTATATCTTTATACTTTATATATATGATATATCTTAATTTAACTTAAACCCTAATTAATCTCTTCATTTTTATCTTAATTTAATTCGTATTAACTTCATTCTAAAATGTTCTCTTATTTCATGATCCAATTCCATTTTTCATTGGAAATGGATCATTTCTAGATAAATGTTCAACGCATGCTCTATAAAATCACCCCCAATTCAGCATTTTCCACTCTCTGAGCGAAGGGATAAAATCCCAAATGCTTACTGCTTTCTCTTAAAAATACATTTCTCTTTCCTAAGACTATAGGAATCAAAGAAATCCCTATCAAAATATCAGTTAAACGACTGAAGGAAAAATGTTGATCTCTTTTACTCCGGTGTCGCGATGTAGACTGACGCATTTCTTACCTCTTATTGTTTGTAAGTTAATTATACTTATCGTGCTGAGATAATCCAAAGCTCTAAAGTTTCGAAAGTATCTTCTTCTCGGCATGCATCTACTAAAATACATTTACCTAGATATATTAGAAATATTTACCAAAAACATTTTTTTTTCTGTCGATATTTTGAATGTTTTTATTATTACATTGAATTCCCAATTCTCATTTTTTTAATATCAATAATTTCCATTTAAAATATTAGTGTACCACGTCACATCCCCTTACCTAGATTATCCCTAATCTGTTTAAGATGGATATGAATAAAGATGTAAAATTTCAAAGTGATTACTAGCATTTTTGTAATATTTGAATAGAAAATTAGAGAAGAAATTTTTACATTCTATTTCATAAATTCATATTATCATATAATTCATTTATTTATAAATTCATATAATTCATTCTATTTCATAAATAATTTTCTTAAAATGAATTTTTTTTCTTCTGAATATTGATTTTAAAAACAATTTATAAAAAGCATATTTCTTCATACAACGTTTTTGTATTTGATTATTTATATATATAATCTCATTTTGATATGTAATCAAATTAATTCTTAATCAAAATGTTTATTATTAGTTAAAACCTAAATATAATGTTAACTAAATAAATCAATTAGCGGTGTAGCGTGTTGTCGATCACTAATAGTTAATGATCTGCAAAACTGAAATTTCTGATCGCCGTATCGGAATTGATAAGTTTAATGTAATGATTTCTGGCTTGGATCCGTTTATTGATCCAACTAGAAATCATTACATTCAACTTATTAATCTCAGATCTTTTACTATTAACCACTTCTTTTCTTTAGTAACAAATAAGATGACACCTTCTATTTTAGGAATATTTTCTTATTTTGATTCAAATGGAAATCCATTGAATACTTGACTTATCCATGTATTCGAATTAATTTTAATATTGAATTATAATCGTTATGAACGGTTATTTTTTGCTTACAAACTATCGAAATTCGATAAATCGATGGCATACGGGCAAAAAAATTAAGCGGTTAAACATGTTCGATGATTACATTTTTAATAACTAAATTCTGTGAGGATAAAATTTTCTTGTTTAAAATGAATGAAAATTACGAAAAAATTTCTGAATCAGACTTCATCCATTGATTCAAATTTTTTCATAGGTTAGTTTTATTTTTTCATAGGTTAGTTTTATTTTTTCATAGGTTAGTTTTATTTTTTCATAGTTAAATTTCCAATTTTTGCAATCAAAGGACAATTTTATCGCCTAATCGAAACTCTCATTCATATTTAATTTACTTCAAAACAGTCTAAAAATTTAAAAGCATTAATTAAATATGAAAACATCAGATTTGCTTTCAATTCGTTTGTCTATTTAATGCATTTTATACCACATTTTTATTCTGCAAAAATAGTATGGCTTTGAGACGAGCACTGATTCATTCTACAGTCATTCCATTCCCTTTTCCAGCCTACTTTGCTGGATTACTCATTAATTTCCATGAATAAACTGCCCACCTACCCCTGGAGAAAAGAACCCGTGCGTTACAAATATAAGTCATTATTTCATACGGAAACGATTGCTAAAGCTTTATAATGTTCCTCATCTCCTTTTGTTATCCGTCGCAAATGTTCGATTACTTTTTTCCCGGCTCTGAAGATGTTCCTTTCCTTGATTACGTTCTTTCTTTAAATCCTCGTTGTAATATGCTGGAAACGATAAGAAAAGAGGTGCTTAATGTGAAGTGTGCGTTGCAGATGGGGTTAGAATACGTGTCTTTTCCTGTTCTTGTACCGCTCCCGCGAGGCTTAATACTCGCAAAATGTGCGGGTAAATTGCTGTTCTTCGTCAAATGGCGCAAAGGACATTTCTCAGGCTTAGAGCCTTGATGTATATTTGCGTCGTGCCAACATTTGTGCTCGAGTTTCCCCATTTCTTTCGTAATCGGATAACTTCTGCTGTATATCTCTCGAAGACCCACAGTGGTACTAGGAAGGGTTTCTGGTCGTTTTGTTAGCAGAATAAAATTACAAAGCGGATATTTTTGTGACAAATTGATTTTGCTTGTAGCAGAAGTATAGTAATGAAAATTTGCTTTTAATGTTAATCAGAGGAGAAAAAAATTTAATAAATGAGAAAAAAAAATCTGGAATTTTGAAGTTTTTAAAAGCATGGGATTAAAAAAATAAGCCAAAAAATGTAAAATTGCTATTATAGAATGAATGGAATAACGTTGATTCTTTTCTTGTGATTAATTTTATTTACAAAAAAAAAAATGTCTTTCCCCCTTCCTTTGAATTAATGGGGGGAAGATGATGAGGTCTTGACTTCGAAACCTGAGGGTCTCAAGCTCGATACTCGATTTCACCGAAGAACCGTCGTGTAAGCGGGTCTGGTGCCCGCTAAATCCGTCCTGCCCAAACGTCGTCACGTTGGTGTGGCACTGAAGTTTGGAAAGATGAGTGTCAGGTCAGACGTCTTCCTCGTCGATTCATCGCATTTCAATAGCAAAGTTCATGACATTTTCACAAGGTTCGTCACAAAATAGCTTTATTGTTGCTTTAAAATGGGACGTTAATACAACTAAAGTAAACTAAACTTTTGAATTCAACTTATTGGATCTTCTTTCATGAAACTACACCACGATTTTTTTTTAAAAATTTCTATATAGTAGTATTTTTGTCTCTTTTACTCGAATCCTTATACAAAATGGCATTTTTTTTTTTAAATTCTTCGTATGAAGAAAATAAAGTATTGTCACTTCGGTATGTTTCTCGTCCAGCTGCACAAATTTTGATACGGTTTACAGTTTTTGCTATTAAAATCACATTCAGCTTGTGTTTTTGAGCTGTCCGATTTACATATATGCAGATCTCTCCTTTGATGAATTTTGTCCAAGTATGTATGAATTAAAGGTGATTCATGTGTTAAGCAACGTGTAAAACACTAGGAAATATAAACTAAACATAGGCTTGTTCTATTTGCATCCAATTCAAACCACTGAGAATTTTTGCTGTCATGCGAGTTTGTGGCACAGCAATCAGCATATTAACTTCACAGTGTAGCGAACTTTGATTCAATCATTTGATCCAGAAGTTTTATTCAATCATTAGTAAAATAATTCATGAATTGTTTCTACTGTTTTTGTTACAAATCAAAATGAAATTTTTGTTTCAATTATACTTGATCCATTCTCCAACAATTTGAGTGGGTCAGCTGACGATGGAAAAGATTGCAGTTGTATCTTCCACTTGGTGGTAATGCCTCGTTCCAATTTGTTTAATAAAAATAAGAGATGCAAAAAACTGATTATTCACCTGATTAAGGCGGTAAAATGATTCATGCCGTGCAACCGCATGCCCTGAAAAACGAATTGCTCGCTAGGTATGTCCGAGACTCCTTTTTACTCAGCCGAAACATCTTCTAAAGCGAATGTTCCGACGTTCGATATTGGAACCACGTAGGTCAAACTTCTGCCGTAGTGCTACAAAATAACCAGGTTTCCAATGCAGAAAAATGTTCTTAGGATTATTCTGCGCTGGCTTTATCATTTTTACTCAGACCAACGTAAATACATAATGCCAAAAATATTTTTGTTGTTTATTTGAGAGAGGTCTAAAATATTGAAATTCATCTCGAGATTAAATCACGTATTAATAATCACGAGTAATATATATATATATATATGTATGGGAAAGTGGAATCAAAATGGCTCTCAAGGATGCAATGAAATAATATGAGTTTATAAGGAATTCATACACAAAATTGATAGATTTTGGGTTAATCACTTAACTGTTTCATTTTCTTGCTTTAAGATGACACATTCTATTTTAGGAATATTTTCTTATTTTTATTCAAATGGATTGATTACTTGAATTATCTATGTATTCAAAATTATTAATGTATGTATGTATTAAATTTATATTGAATTATAATCGATATGAATGGTTTATTTTTTGCTTACAACCATCAAAATTCGATAAATCTATGCATAGCACTCGTGTAAAAAGAAGTTAATAACACAGCTAGGAATATTATGGTAGCTCTCAATCAGAAATTTCCATGTATTTTTCTATTTCAATAATATATTTTCATGTTTTTTTTATATCAATAAAACCACAACTTAAAATATCTTGTTTACAATCAAGTATCCATGTTTCTTTAACCACTAGAGATACAAATAATCTTATTTTCCGCGTTCTATTCAATCCAATCAATATTCGTGCCTCCCATACTAATTTTAAATGTGGGAGGACGAGAAATGTGCGTTCGATGGGATATTTCCGGCATCCGGATGACGCGTGCTTTTCCTTAACGACCGACGCTTTAAGTCCGGTTTGTTACCGTTGCGTCATATCTCTTAACGTGCGCCCGACTCATAACAGGTATTTCATTACCACTCGTGTTAGATATGCGACTCATCATGTAAACATGGGGAATCTTGAAGCATCCTTCTAGCTCAGGCATGGAGTGGAAGGTTGGATTGGGTAAGTTTAATGATACCCGTTTTGGTACTTCGGAGGCATTAACTTCTGTAGTTGTGGTATTCGGTAATTAGCAAAATGAAATGTTTGTTTTAGTTGGTTGAAAAGTATCTTCGTGAATTGAATTTAATGTTAGGCTTTTATTTTTTTTAATCCTATGCAATTTCATTCAATTGTTCACTTAATTTTTGCGACGAAGTTTCCAATGGCCTTCTCGTCTAACATTATGTATCCATTTGTAAATTTTTCAGGCATGAAACTATATCGTAGTTAAATTTTTAGTAATAATTAATATAAAAAATGGGATAGATGCTTAAAAATCTTGAATGTCTAATAGGTTCTTTCCTAACTCAATTTCAAAGCGGAATATATCGTGCAAGTAAGAAATAAAAGAAATTAAGATGGAGCTATAATTCATTAGATTCTTAGATAGCTGCTATTATGCTTTCTGTGGAAATGTGGCGGACTCTAATAATACTTTGTGATAACTTTTCATTTTTAATATTTATCATCTGATGCCAATAAGATTTAACTGAAAACTACAAAATTCTTATTTTAGTTAATTGCTTCTAATTATTTAACTTCTTGTTCATTTTTATTTAATAGTTCACTATTTTTGACGAGTATACACGCCATTGAAAACGTATAACATTTTGCTTTCTGGTGAGTTTATTCAATGGCAATTATTATATTTATATAAATTATTAAATTATATTTGTAATTATTTATGTAATATGTTTATGACAATTTAGATACGCATTTTTCGAAGGACTCGAAACAGTTAACTAGTTAAGGCATGCTTAATTTTTTTTCCAACTTTAACTGCATGTTCAATATGAATGATACAACGAAAATAAAGATATACACTTATGTTTTAGTTTTGGTTCGAAGGCGAATCAATGAGTGACAATATTTTGTTCCAAACAAAAACTTGATGCAAAATTTTTCTTTTTTTATTCTGCATATTTTTTTTAAATAATGAACATACGAAATAATTAAATTGTACATTTTATAAATATAATAATTATTATTAACGACTTAACAATGTTTTTTAAAATGGTAACAAAATATGAATTATTCGCTTGTTTTTTTTAAGTATTGTCTCATGAAAGAGTAAATAAAAAATCCCTAAGCATATTTTTAACCTATTCTTCAGGGGGAAATTTTTCCCAATATTTTTCAATGGAAAATGAAAAAAGAATCTATGTAACTAAATATAAAGATTACTGGAAAAATAATAAAATTTTATTTTAAATCGGTAAATTTTGTTTAAAGATTTCTTATTCTTTAAAATTTTGATGAAATGTTATATAGTTTCATCAATTATGGAATCAATGAAAATTACATTTTAAAAAATGTTAAAACTGATAGTGAAGTAAATATAAATCGACAGGCTTTATAATATTTAACAAACTTTTGCGATATTAGATTTGACATTTTGAAGATGCAATAAAATGACCGAATTTTGCTAAGTTAAAGCAAAGATCTTATTAATCAATTGTCACGGCTCTCAAATAAATGAAATTGTCTCGAGACAATTAAACCGATTCTGCGAAACTATTCTATTGACTTTGACCGTATCCCACAACTTCAGTAGATGAAGATTGATTTATCCGTCGCCTTCTTCAAATGTCGTTTCAAAGAATGAGAGGTTCCTTCATATTGGAAACGGAGCTTATATTTCTGTTCAAACTTATTTTATTCTGCAGGGGAACTTTGTGGTTAGATTGTTTCTCAGCAAGTGAATTTTCGAGAAATAAAGGCGGTAAATTTCATTTTCCAGAAAATTGCTAATTCGAAATATCTGGAAGACCGCGCTTCGCTTGGAAGATTTTTCTGATAAAATCGTGCTATTTTCGTGCTTGAAAATATTTAGATACAAATCGCACACTGATTAAATATGAATATTTTTCAATCTTGCCTAAATATGAATTAATCATTATATTTTTTTTAAAATCCTGAATGCATTTAGTTTAACATATAATTCGAAATAATCTGCACATTTACAATATCCGTTTTACAGTTTATCTATCATTACTTATAATTTTGAATTTGCATTCGTTTTGACCATGGAGAAATCAGGTTTGAGATTACGCTGCATGACATTGTTAATCTGAGCGTAAATAGTAAAAAGCTCTGATAGTTAAATGTAAAAAATGAATGTGGGTCTGTAATTTAGTATATGTAAAAATGCGTTTTTTTTTTTTTAGTGAAGGCATCTATATAAATAAAAGCAAAACCTTTTCTAAATATAAATTTTGCTCCAAATCTTAAGAGCCGTTTCCGAGTTACGTGAAATATTATATATAATATAGACAAGAATTTCTCATTTAAAGTTACAGGATAAAGTATGGCGGGGAAATGATTTGAAATCTAACAGAAATGAAAGAATAAATTTATTGATAAATTAATAAACTTAGAAACAAATATATTTTCGGTGTGTATATTTTTTAAAAGCCCAGCTTTTGTCAAAGACGCTGGTTTATAGGCCAACAGTATTGATTTCTATTAATTTTTTCTCGGAAATACCTGCTTTCTACATTGATCAACACTCTGCATCTTCCATAATACTGTTGCTAGTATTCAGTGATTACATTTCTTATTTTAAAGAAACTATTTACATTTCTTTCTGCTCTTGCCGTGTTTGGAGCAAATAAAACGGTTGTTTCGTTGTTGCATCACATAAATTATGACTAACGCATGCTCTGATATTTCCTTGTTAACCATAATTTATAAAATTTAATAATATACTGCAAATGTCTAAACTGTGTATATTGTGTGCATATGTATAATTTTAAAGGATATGTTTTTTCTCTCGCCATAATCTTTTGCCACTATAATTAGACATTTTATGGTCGGGATTTATTTTCTGTATATTGTTTGTTCTATTACCTCAAATATTTTTTTTCTATAAAGATGAATTATTATTAGCCTCTTCGTCGTCCATAATGGATCTAGCGCGTTTAAATGAAACTTCTACCGTAACGCGTTTCAAATGTTCTTCTACATTTTAAAGCTTTTAAATGTTTAAAACGCTTTGTGAGTATTTACTTGTTTGAGTTTTTGTTTGTTCTAATACTGCGAAAAACAGAGGAAAAATTAAAAACGTCTCCCGAACAGGAGAGGACGATGAAGGCTTAAACGTTATATTTTTTCGCAGGATGTTTTTAAAACAATTTGTTTCACTCAATACGAATTTCCAAATTCCATTCCCGCCCTTAGGTATGTAATTTGTTAAATTTGTTAAATAGAACAAATGACTTTTTTGAAGAATAATAAATTACTATTAAAAATATTTTTTGGTATTAATCAGAACGATTGTTGGACCTTTTGATTTTAATTGTAATTTAAGAATTCTATCAATCAATTCATTTGCATTAAAAAAAAGTTTTACTTCAACATGGGTATTTAGGTTTTATGTCCGATTGTATAAGTAATTTGGGTTTTCTTATCTTTCAATATATTCTAAGTTTCATATCTCTTCCCTGCATTTTACTTTTGTCAGAGTTCCAAAAGAGAATTTTGGTGTAATTTGAAGCATAATTTCTGTTTGCTGTTATAGAATTAATCTTCTCCTTTCTTTTAAATATTGCTTTATCTGCCGTAGAAATTTGAATTAAAAAAATATCCAGTTTTAAATAATAATGAAAAGATTAGCTTTGTTATACATTATGTATTGTTGCTTAAAATTGAAATTAAATAGGCATCCTAACTATTACTTTGTTTATAGACACAAGAGCCCCTTAAGTACCCTATTTTGTATATAAAATTAGTTTTGGAGATTTTTAGATTTCTATTAATTAAAGAATTCAGTTCCTTCCATTATTTTTTATTTCTGTCTTTATCATGTATTTTCCTTCATTTATATAAATAATTATTATTTGAAGAATTTTTTTAATCCCAAAGAGACTCTTAGTCATGTTATTATCCTGAGGGTTTTCAGCCAAAACTTTCCTTTTAAGATGAAGAATATGAAGTTTCCCTACTATTCTATGTGTTAGAAATTCTCGGCAATTAATCTCACGAGGCTTAAAAGAATAATAAGGAAATTTTAACTTTTCCCTTTTAAGGCGTAAAAAAAGTTGTTGAGATTATGCAATATCCTTCTTGACGATTACATTCGAAATCTGACCAGATGATGTATTATTGTGAAACTGAGTGAATCGTGGGAGCCAAATTTTCGTTCTTTTTACGTGATATTCCAGTCATTTTTGTATCATGTCGTGCAAACGATGGAGCATTTTTTATGTTTTAAAAGCTGTTCGATAAGTATAAAATTACATTTTTAAATATTTTTTTAAACTTTTGATATATTTTTGTTTTATGTTAAAGGTAATATATGTTAATGCAAAGCCTTTTCACTATTTGACTCCGATTTGAAAAATATTTTTACTTTATACTTGATTAATCAATTAGTCTTCTTCATGTAGTCGTTATAACTACATCTCTGTATGAAGCTTAATAATAAACATTGCTATTTAAGTATTTAAACGATGAAACGTGTAAAACATTTATTTTTTTTGTGAAATAATCCAAAATTTATTTTTTTACACATTACATTTAAGTTTTAAATATTATATTTACAATTTAAATTTTTAATTTGTTATATTTTTGATTGATAATTTGTTCTTATAAATTTCTTTCACGAATTTGCGCTTGTATATTTCGTATTGGATCTATTTTGCTTCTTATTTGCTTAAAATACTCCTGCTATGTTTCAGTGATTGCGATATCTTGGAAAGAAAATATATGGCTTCACAAATTCAGCACAAGTTACCGTTAAATGAGTGAATAATAATCCTTCATTTTTCTTTCAGCACTCGCATGAAGAAGGTAGCCCCACCCCCTCCACCCCCCGTGGGGAAAGCCCCGCCGCCTCCCCTTTCCAACGGCAGCGTGCAGCAAGGGCGGCGGACCAGCAGCAGCGGCGATTCCAAACCGCCCTTGCCTACGACGACGCCCGGGGAAGATTGCGCCTTCGACGAGCTTCTCGAAGGACGGATGGACCTCGAAGTGGTGCTGCCCGACCTCAAGGTGGTCCGCATGAACGTTGACCGGAGGTCAGTTCTCTCTTTTCCTTGTTACATTCATTAGTTGGACCTCAATATGTCAGTAGCCGCCCTGGGATTATGATTTGTGTGTATACAACTGGCGATTATTATGTGAAAGAGAGATTACAATTGAACGTTAATAGAATACAAATAAACACTGTGTTTATCAAAATAAAACTTTCACCTTAAGCATGTAACTAATGCGAGCTTTTATCCTCTGTTCGGATGTTTTTAATTAAAATCTTGAATTCTCGAGATTTTAATTATTTAAAATGAAAAGCTGCGTACCAATTTAATAGAAATAAGATAATATGATCATTAGGTTCATGAAATGGTTGTTGCTCATCTTGTATAAGATTCTAGAAATAAATTCTTCAATGGGAGTGAAAAATTCGCTTTTTTCAGAGCACAATTTGCTTTAAATTGTATATAGAAATATTTTCGAGTAGAATGGTATATTTCACAGTATGAAGGGATAAATGTTTGTAATTCATTATGCATATTTGGTTTCTAATGTTTCGCATTGTCATTAAACTGAATGTAAGCGTAGTTAGTGTTAAATGCTTTTCTATTGTTCAATTGATATTTTTCATATATATAGAAGATATATTATAATGTGTGCAAAATCTTTCCAGTTTGATTTGTATAGTCTAGAAGAAATATAAAACTTTGTTTATTACATTAAAAAAAGTTTTAAATCTGTTTGTTTAATTATTTGCAAATAAGCAAAGAAATTAACAGAATTTTAAAATTTAAAGATGCAGTAACTTGTTACTTCTATGAACAGGAATATTTAATTAACTGAACACAAAAACGAAATTTGAAACCAGCTCCAATATTCATATTTTTAAAAACTGTTTTTCAGAGCAAATTCTGATGCTTCACTTTGCCATGTATGATCATTCCTTTACAAGTGTTGTGTTAGCAGTGGAAAATTTTGCATAGCAAACTGCACATTTAAAATTTTTTGTAGTAAATAGATTAGTAATTGATTTTGGGTTTTTTGGTACCCATTTATTACTCATTAAATGTTTTGACACAACTTTGGGATTCTTAATTTGGTGTAGTTTTCTAATTCGGTGTATTGCATTGGTATTGCACCTTTAAAGATAAACCAAACACCATTACAGGTTTCTTCTAAACGATAATTTAATATTTTTATATTATTATTTTCTATGAAACTAAATGTATCAATAATATTTTATTCGTTATAATGTTATATACAAACGTTTACAAGCTCTACTGCTATATCTAAAACGTTTTAATTTACAATTTTTTTAAATTTTCCTAATTTTCTGTTAAGAATCTTAAATACTATGATTATTTCTTTTCAGTGATATGAAATATGCTGATTTTCTCCCTAATTAGTAAAAGGATATCTGAGATGGCGTTAATGATTAATATTTACTTTCTTATTTTGAAATGACAGGTCTAATTACATTAGTGAAGAAACAATTCTTTTTTGACAGTTTATTGCCAACATTTTCCACTCTGAAAGTTTTTATCATCTTAAAGCTTCACTACTTTAGTTAGTAAGGCATTTTCCACATTCATTGAACTGGCAAGATTAGTTAAATTTATCTAACATTATGGAAGCCAGTTGAATAGATTCATATGATGGATGAGTATTGATGAGGAATTATGGTGTGAAAATTATCCCTGAAAATGCTCATTAATCATTAATGTGATGCATTTAGTCATTTGTGGCTCTCATTATAATCGGAATCTTTTTAATCACTTAATCGATATTCGTTAATAAACAGAAAAAGATTCAACTTGGATTGCAATGCCATCATTCAAAATGATTCCTGTGTTAAAAAAAAAGTCTTGTGTTAAATTAGATTTAATAATTTTTTAAAAAATTATAAATTTTCTTGCGACATTAGAAAAAATTATTGTTTATTAATCCATTATTTTACATAGTTCGTGCTAATTGAAACTTCTTTGCAATTTATAGATAAAATAAGTGTTAGATATGTGTTATATAGAATTGTTATTGGCAGAATGTTCTGTATGCATCAAAGAACTATTTCTCGATGACCTTTTGTAAGAGAAATCATCATGACTGGGGGATGCTGATCACCCTTTATCCATTAGACAGACGGACTTAACTACGAATGCTTCCGTAATCGAGCTCTCTTTTATCTATCAACTTTTCCCCTCTTCTCCCCTCAGAAACTTGTGGTTGCATAACAGAAAAAAAACAAGCGGTTTATTACTCTAATCAAGCCTTCTGATCAGAGCCCCGTGGAAATATCTGTGCTTCCGAGGAAGTGATCACCGCTCCATATTGATGGCGAATGCCCCTCAAGTTGATTGAGTTTTTACAGAGCGCTTCGAATGTCAAAAATAATTGAGCTGATTAGCTAACTTTGTTGGGGTAGGTAATGATACGTGAAAGGGTGCTGACACTGATTGAACCAAAAAAAAGTAGGGATTAAAATTTCTTTTTTTGCATTTTGACGGAGTCTTGTTGTTTGTAGCGACTACTACTTTGAAAATGTTGCTTTCGATCAAAGAACAAATCAAATTATTTTCATAAGGCATTGGGATGGGTTTTTTTAGTTCTCTTGTCAGTACTTTCTATATCTTGCTCTGAAATTACTTACGATTTCTTCATCTTTTATCAAATGAAATATTCTAGAAATTTCTTTTAAAAAAAAAACCCACGAGATTGCTTTTATTTTTAAGTTTGCTTAGTAAGTTGCGAAATGCTTTAATGCTTTTTCAAATAAATCAAGACATTTCGAAATGAATTTTATTTCATTTGCCAATCGTTTTGCTGTTTAATTTCACGTGAATTGTTCGGCTTTTACAATTTCTGTCCAGAGCTAAGCTTTTGCTTGTGACTATTTCTAAAAGATAATTTTTGCAGTATTCGTCATTCAGTTGTGGAGGTGGAATAGAAAATTTCGCTATTTAAAATCATGCCAACTCGGTGCCTATAAAATCAAATATATTCGATATACATACCATCAAACCAGGATTAAGAAAAATACCAAATATATCTTAGCTCTTTGACGAAGCGTATTTCAAAATATGTATTATTTTGTTCAATTTCTCATCAGTCTTGTGAATAAAATCGTTTTTCTATTAAATCTATTTAGTGTTTATTACATCTGTTTATCAATTTCGACCAAATGGGAATTGAATATTTTGATTCTAGGTTTATATCAACTTAATTGCAGCTGTAAATTGACTCTGTTGTCTTGTCTCGTACTTCATTTTGTAATTTCCAAATTAAATACTAGACTAAGAAGTTAGCTAAATGGACCATGTAAAACAGATATAATGGATTATTTTCTGTATAATTTGTCTGGGAAAATTCTTTTCAGAGTTGAATTTTTTTATAAAATCTGTTTGATTATTCAATTGGAAATTGAACGTTCATTTGTAAAAGCCATTATATACATGCTTACTTCCATTAAAGTTACTTTAATCGCCACATAGCTGCTTAACAGGGACGTTTACAAATAGGGCATAATTTGAAATTATTTTACGCTACCTTAAGTGCCTTTAATAAATTATTCATCTCAAAAAGAAAAAAAAAATTTAAGCTCTTTAGTTTCAGAAAGAACGTGTAATTCCGAAGAATCCAATCCATTATAAAAGCTCACTGACGGTTAAATTTAAAACAATTTTAATTCATTCGTAGAGGCTTAAAAATGCATCGAATGCTTATGTAGCCTGTGATATTAATATGATACCCCCCCCCCCAATTTAATTCCCGAAAGAATTTGCCAGACCAGGCAAATGAAACAGTTGTTAAATCTAGCACTTATTAATTTTTTTTTATTTCCTTCTTGCATTTTCGGATTAATGTTAGTTTTTATCTGGTGGAAAAATTCTAATTAAAAAATAACGCAATTTAATTTTTTCCCTTCCACCATTTGTTGCCATTTTTTTATTATTTATCATTTTTTTATCCTTTCATAGTCGTTTGCCATTCATAATAAAATTGATGAGACAAGGAAAAATGATGAATTGGACTAAGTGTGGTAGCGTATTGGACATAAGTTACGTCACGGCTTTTTTATTTATTTATTTATCGTTTTTCTTTTATTGCATTGTTAGTACAAGAAGCAGGTGATTCCATAGAATACAGCGTTGCCCTTGTGATGCGTGTTTTTGCACTGAGATATGTTGGAAATGCTTTCTTTAACGAGTATTAGCCTTTGTCATTCAAATAAATCAAAGTACCTGTATGTTTGATAGAATGCGGAAAATTATGTACGTTAGAAGTTTTGCAATGCGCAGGTTTGAGGAGAAATGGATTTTTGAATTTATAAGAGCATATGGAAAGAATAACAAAATTTTATTGTTGTAATATTCTTTGATACATTTCATTTAATTCTTAAATCTCCGTTAACCTCTTTTTTGATTTTTAATTAGCGAAATACTTTAATGTAATCATTTTTATTGCCTTAAATTTTTAAATTCTAAAAAAGAGAATAATGGAAAAATCATTATATGGGAATGTTTTGTCTCTTTTAAGAGCACAGGTTCCTCAGACTAATATCCCTCCGGATGATTTCTTTTAATTTTTAGAAACAAATTTAAGAATAATTTTGTATGCATTAAATTATTTGTTCGTTTTAAAAATTTTTTGTTGATATGCAGTTGATGGTGATAACTCAAAATATTACTTATATCGAAATTTCTATTCAATGAATAGATTTGGTATCATGGGAACTTTGGTTCTTGAATATTAGTTATTTTCAGGAAGTTGTGAACTTTAAACAGAAATTATTTGCAGTTTTACTTGATTTTTTTACCAAGTACTTATTTCAATACTTATGTAACAAACGTCTATTTCTCAATAATAATGATAATTATTTCATAAGTGATTAATTTCCAAATTTACTTTTTATTTTTACGGAGATAAATTCAAGTTTATTATTCTGATATTATTAAATAATTAGTAAAGTCTTTTGATGTAAGCCTTAAAATTCTATCGTTCTTGAATAAATATTTGTATTTTCGAAAATTACTATAATTTATTTATTTTTATTTCATCTTTTTTATTCATTCTTGATTTTATTTATTTTTCTTCATTTAATTTATTTCACCATATTTACAACTTTGTTTATTTTCTGTGAATTTATTTCCATGTATTTGATTTTTTTTATAATTCTCCTATGTCTTTTTAACAATAATAAGACATTCTTACTGTTTAATGAAAAAAATTAAATCCATTTTGGCTGCAATATCATGTAACATGTAGGCAACTCAAGTGTTTAAAATCTGTTAAATCATTTGAAAAAAAGCTTAACGAACTTGCATTAATAGTGAATTTAGACTTTTATACAAAACTTCTTTTGGTGAGAAAAAAAAATGAAATTTTGTTTATTTGTAATTCTTAAGATATTCGCAATTTGATGTAAATAATTTAAATAAATAATTTTTTTAACAATTTAATAAGTTAATTTAATTAATTTTCATTCATTGCCTTTTTTGACCAAATAATTTTCAACTTCAGCCAAATGACGCAGTAAATGAAATAAGGGCAATAAACGCTTTTAATGTTTCAAAAGGAATGTAAAATTATAAATTTTTTCTTCAATACTTGTAACATTATGCAACTAAGATTTGAAAGCATTTAACAGTTCTTCTTGGGTGAATGTGTGTATTTCATCGCAAATATGGTCATAAAATTTGGGAAAATAATTAAAAATATAGTATAATTCATCTGATGTAACATGAAGTAGCCTAACTTGTTTACAAATGCCACTTTCAGTGAATAAAAAAAAAGGTAAAATATTAAATATCATTCAACCCAATTTATTTTAGAGAATAAAATTTTTACTGCAATAATTTCAGATTTCTTTAAATGATGTAAGAATCTCTCATGATGTACATGTATATATAATATTTGAGAAAAACATATATATTCAGTAATGTTTCAGAAAGAAAATGTTTGCTGTTCTTTTAAATAAATAAGATATTAGATGCTTTTTTATAATTTTCATTTAGTATTTCATCCTTTCCAGTGGAAATTTCAGGATTCAATATAAATATTTTGAATATTTAACAAATCCAAAAGGGCTTCCATGTATCCGTTTCGTATTTGAGTGTTCCATTAGTTCTTGAAAAGAACAATACTAAAAATGATCTTCGGTTGTCTGAAAGAATTGTTATGGTACAGAAATACACAGCAAAACAGAAATTTTGTTTGTTTAAAAATATTTTCCATTTTTAAAATGGAGCATTGAGGCGTATCACTGAAATCTATTTTTTATTTGTATTTGTGATATATTCTGAAGTTTATTCTGAAACAAGGTCACCAAAACTTCGTATTCTATTAGCATACGATATTTATTTCCAATGATTTTTGTGGAACTTCCTTTCGTCAAAATTCAGAATAGAATAAAAATATTTTCAGTTGGGTAATATGGTTATCATAAGAGATTGAAGAAGGTTTACTTTAAATTTATCTTTCTTCCCCCCCCCCTTTTTGTTTTCTTGATAGAATACCTGGAAGAGAAGATCTCGTTTCAAACTGTTTTTGTAAAATGTGTATCGCTTAATTTCGATATATTTATATGTTTATTGCATAAATGATTTTAAATAACACGATAGCATGAATGCGTTTGTTGAATTTCCATAAAAGGTGCAGAATATTAGATCAACTTGAGAAAATAAGACAAATGTTACCTAGGAATTTAAAAAAATTATATTTTTAAGCTTTCAATTATAAGTGTTTATTAGACTGTAAAATAGAACATTAAAAAAAGTTTAAGATGTGAAATCATTTGATAAAGTTTCTGTATTGTACAAAAATTATCAAATTCATTAGGTTTCATTTTGAAAACTGAAAGCATGCATTTTTTTAATACTTCTATTAATTTTTACTTTGAAATAATCAATTCCAAGCATATCATCTTTGAGTTTCTTTAAATATGAATTTTGTTAGGTATTAATAGAGGCTGTATATAACTGTTTTGATTTGACAGCATTTTGGAAATGTTCGAAAGAGAGCAGTTTACTTGTATTTCTAATTACTTTGACTTCATAATTAATGACAGCGAGTATAAAAAGTATGTGTAATTTGCTATTAATTATGTGTTAAGTTTCTTGAAGCATTTGGCCCTTTTGTATATTTAGTAGTTGTTTAAAAGTGATCGAATGTACCGTTTTACTCTTAATATTTTCCGGCATTGAAACATCAATACAAAACGTAATTTTTTTTTATATATCTTAAGTTGATTTATTATAAATAGATTTTCATCTTTTTTAAGTTTAAAAAAGATAATTATTAAAAAATTAATAGATTTTTTTTTCAAAATAATTCTTTGCTGATATTACATTAATAGTTGTTTCTAATAGCACTTGTCATTGACAACCCCGCTGTCTAACGAGCCATTGCGATTTAATCCGAATTTTGTGTCTTGTTTTTTCAGTAGCGCCATCTAGGACCAAGAGTACGAATTAGCTACTCACGTGTCACTCACCCTTTTTACTGGACGAACTTCATTCATACATTTCATTCATTGATCCGCAGATTGTAATTTAGAGCTGGATCAGAGAACGATCACCTCTGAACCAGTACCCCCAGTGGCTTTACTCTCGACATGGTGGACTTTGTCACCACGACAGATTTATACACTTGCCAGTCACCACACACGCGGATATTCTTCGTCCGGTGGGGTTCGAACTCACAACCTAAGAGATGCGAGTCCAACGCCGTACCAACCAGGCTATCTCGGCCCACATTATTAGTGCATCTCTCGAGTGATAAAGTTTGACGAATCGAGTTTCTCGAGTTCCACGAAGAAAAGAACATATAATTCAGTTTAGTTTACATGTAATTCAGTTAACTAGCTAATTTTTGATATCTGTGTTGGAATTGTACCTCTGTCCAGGAAGGGAATTCTGCATGAACCGAAGCAAATAATTTGAAGGAGCAACATTTGATGAATACGATAAAGGGACCAACATATCCTAATGAAATAATTCAAACTTTTTTCTCTGTCCTAGCAACATATTAGCGAGCATTGTCGTGTTGAAAAAGATCTTACGTCTTGCATGATATTCTAGACATTTCTTCTTAAATTCTTCGATCAAATTGTTTTGGTCACTTTTGATGGTTTCACCAAGTAAAGTTTGATTTTTCTGACTTATTTCAACACACTTTACAAAAACCACATAACGTTACTACTGTTAATCTATTAAAAAATGGGAGGAGTTAGAGAACTCAGTTTCTTAACATTTTCAAATTATAATAATTTTCTAATAAAACAAGCTTTAAAATGGCTGACTGCTTTGATAGAATTTTTGATTACATCTCTAGTCATGTATGCCTATCGGTAAATTTTATGATCTATGCATGTAATTTTGGTATTTCTTTTAATCATTTTTAATCAAAAAATGTATATTCTTTAAAATATGGAAACTAGGTCTGAATAACTTTAAGCAATCAAATCTTCCTATCAAAAAATCAAAATAATCAATATTTTCTTTTAGTAATTTGTTAAATGATGTTTATAAAACTTATTTTAAAAATCCGAAAAATATGTTGATTTTTTACGAATTCCAAAAATAGAGAACGCGTTTCTATAAGAAATGTTTTCTATTTTAGCATCTATTACACACATTGTTGGAGCTAGAATATTTTATGCGCTCAAAAGAACTTTAGACATGTTAATTTTGGTCTTCGTATTTAACATTCGAATGAATATGAAATGACAGAACAAAGATTCCTTATTTACTTTACATTTTTTGTGCATTTTAAATTGCAAAATATCATTTGGATGAAGTTCAAAAGACTGGACTGTTTTTGAGTCCCTTAAATCGATAATTCTTTATTGACACAAATAAATATACTTTAAACGCGACTATATGTTTCGAAAGTTTAAATGAAATATATATAAATGTTCTGAAAATTATATAATTTCCTTTGAAGAAAAGTTGGTTTTCTAAACCATTTTTACTCTTAATGCAGACAAAAATATTTCAGCACAAACAGCTGCCCTCTACACCTATTGTTTATTGCTTTCAATCTACTAGCCCACCAAGCATTTGCAACTTTTCGAACATTACAAACTTAGGAATATCTTTCGCTCAGGGATAGAAACTGCTTTCGTGTGCGTTTTCAAACCAAATTCTATCCAAGAAATGGCGATAAAAATGCAGAATGCGTGTAGAAAAACGAATGCAAAATCATTTTCGCTTGCACTTTACAGGTTTCAAATGTAAATTGAAAATAATAAATTTCCTCGCTGCATTTGCTCTCTAGTTATTGTACAGGCAAAGAAGTCTGCGACAGTTAAGGGCCATAAAATTTTCTCGAACTTTTTATCGCTGTTGTAAAAGAAAACCGAATTTGTGTTGGGATTTTTCCTCGGGTCAATCGATGATAAAAATCATCGATATCTTTATTTAAAATTTATCGATTTTTCTAGTGCTCTGGTCTTTTGATCTCTCCGATACTTAGGTTTGGGAAGGACTAAAAATAGTTTACGTTCTGCATCAAAAATATCTCCAGGGGAACATATATGTACGGAAATTTTGTTTTGAGAAGAAGAGGGGGACCTACTTTCCTAGTATTTTTCATCGATATAGCTGCACAGATTTTGTTTGCTTGTTGTGTTGCTTTTCATAAATAACCATTACAGTTTTCACTAAATTTTTGGAACAATGTTAATGTATGTAATAGTCTGCATCAACACAGTCTAGAAATGATTCTGTTAGCTATTTGGCTGATATCTCAATATCCACTGATATTATCATTTATGTAATTATGGTTTCTGAATTTCTCTTCCTGCTTTAGGTATGTATTTTTGATGTCTAAGTGATATTCCTTAAATTAATTCGTCGTACATTAGACAATTTACTATGTGGCAATCAATGTTGAGGGAAAATGCAACGTTTAATAAATTTCACTCGTTTTCTGGAAATAGTAGCCTCGCTTAAAACTTCGATTATTACTCAATTTAAAAGCATCGTTATTACCGTTATAATTACAAGTTCAGAAATTTAAATTTGTTGATTCAAAGAGGTTCCGGCTGTTTGTTTGAAATATCGTGACTTTAAAATGTCCATTTGCCTTTCTTTATTTTATTTCTTCTTAAATATTTAGTGATGAAAAACATACAAAAAGTGAAAAACATACAATCTTCACAACGTGTCTAGATCGAAAATTTAAGACAATGTTAAAGTATTATAGTAGTAAATTTTCTTTTGTATTTTTAAAAATTAAATGTAATGTAAAAAATAGTTTTTCTGTGATAATGCAATTAAAAATTGTGATATTTTTTTAATTTTTAAAAAATATAATTAATTTTTCGAAAATTTTTCTTAATGAGCATCAATTACCGAAGATATAACAGTTGTCTATTTTCAGATATAAAAACCTCTTCGCGATTTTGTATTGTCGGCCTTGATTTCAAATAAACAGTGGTAAACTGAAATATTGTAGACGAAAATTTTATTTGTTTTTTAACAAGGTATTGAAACATTACATAAGTTTTAAATTAAGTTATATTGTTACGATATCAAACCTGTGCAGAAAATTAAATTTATCTCTCTACGTTTTAGAAATATAGAATTAACTTGTACTTAGACAGACTTTTTCTAAATGAATTCTATTCAAAATTTAATAAAAATCTATGAATTTCGTGAAAAGATGTTATATCGAACTTCTTCCGTCTTGCTTAAAAGTTTTTGAGTTATGCTCATAGACATAAGTTTAAAAATGTTTAATTTCCTGTGTGCAGCCAATTTATCTTGCCATTATTTGACGTAGCTGTATGGACAGGATTTGTTACAACCGACTCCTATCTTCATGTCACTGTCCAATTCTATGATCTGGCATTCTCTTCGAGGTGATAGGTCCCTGCCACACGGTGAACAATGTGTTTTTCGGACTAGGAGAAGGTCTAAAACATGGAGATTTGTCAAAATATCCAAATCAAACTTTTTGACGGTCGCAGTATTTTTTCTTTGCATACTTCGTATGCAAGAAAATAATAGTAATTTACCTTTGGAAAACAATGGAAAAAAATTGGTCTCAAAAGAACTTCATTGAAGTGCTCTTCTCGTTCACTGTTTATTGCCTATTTTTGCAATAAAATCATCAGAAAGAAATAAACACTTGTTTCCGAAACATTCCTGCTAAATTTGACAGTTTTCTCCCAACAACCTCATCTGTAGAATATTTCGAACGATTTTTGAATCTTTCAATTCAGTATGAGAAATAATTGCATCATGTTAAATAAACAAAAATTAAGTACTTGACATCATATTAACTAGCTCTGTTTCACTATAAATAATGATTTCTTATAAAGCTGAAGTATTATTTTTAATTAAAGAAAAAGGAATTAAATTTCTTTTATTGAATCTTCAGAATGATTTCGTTTCTTTTATATGCTTAAAAATACCGTAAGCGATATTTGCCATTCTTTTTTTATATTCCAGCAAGTCACTTTTCTAAAATAAATCGAAATTATTACTTAAATTGCGAAATAATTCAATTCTAACCACAAAATATAGCACCTTTCGCAGAAACTTGCGAAAGCATTTTTTAAGACGAAACTAGCGACACTTTGTGCGGGGATACGAGAAAAATGAATGTCACAGCTGTCTGAGTCACTGGGCATCATTCTAAAGGAACTTTTATAGTTGTTATTCAGATGGTTTTATTGCATTTTTATACTCGGATCTCAAGGGAAAAGTACAAATCTGTGACGGAAATTTTCTTTCACTATTTGTTCAAGCCTTTTCCTGACAACAAATTCAAAGCTCTGCAACAATTCTTTAAAAATTAGGTCAGTTTGTTGTTGTGTATACTTTTCCCAAGTTTGAAGAAAGTCTGCGAACTGCGCTGATATATTTGTTTTGAAAATACAAGTTTCACCTTAAATTTTAGAAAAGTAATTTTGTTTGGAAGATACATAATTTTATGAACTTTATTCGCAACTAATTACTGAATTACTTTTCATTTATTCAGTATTTAATACACATATTGTGAATTATATCGGAATAGTCTATTATTGAAATTGCAGGAGACTATTTGGCTATTTATTATTAAATTACATCGCTCTGCAAATGTTTATTTTTTTACCATGTTTTTTAATGTCAATTATAAACACTAATGTTTTTCTTGAAAAAAAGTTAAACAGAATAGCTTTCTTTTTATTGTTCTGATTTTTTTTATTATAACACATAAAAAAATCAATAAATTTGATATTATAAAAGTTAAAAACTTTAATTCGTGACGCTTATAAATTTTTCTTTATTAAAAGTTTGAGAGAACTTTTGTTGCGTATTTCAAAAATACTTCTTTAACAAATAATAATGACTGAAGGTGTATGTGTGTACACAATATTTCCCACATTCAGTTTTTAACTTTATATACAAAATCATAGTATTTACTAGCATCATAAAGAAAGAAGCTTCTTTATTTTTGATAATTTTAATATTAAATACTTCAAAACTTTTTTCGGCTACCAAATATGGCGAGAAATCGCCAAGCTGGTTGATGTAGCAAACCAAACCTTTTGATTTGGTATTAAACTTTGATTATATCTCTGAAAGTTTGTATCTAAATATCCTACACGGTAATAAATAATTTTCAAAGAAATAAAATAATTGATGTTTACAGAACACACAAATTTCAACGAAAAGCATTTGAAATAAATTGAAATTCTTATAAAATTTGACAAATAACTATTAGTATTTGGGTTATAATGTGTGCGTATTTTAGTTTATTTAGAGATCAAACGTTACTTATTTTCTTATTTTTTTTGTGTGTGATAATACTTTTAGACAATTTTATCTCCTTTGATAATTAAAAAAAATCTTGAATATAATTAATCAATAGTTTTTAAAATCAAATCTTCACTTCATATTTATTTTATTCCCCACGAATTACCAATCTTGTGGTATTACAAATGAAACTTGAAATAATGGATATGTTTCTCACTTTACTTTAAGATCAAATTTCGGTTTATCTGGTGGTTTCTATTTCTATGCTACGATGCAATAATTCATCGAACTTGGGCGTGACTCTCGCATAGCTTCATTATCTAAGAGAAGTCCCTGATCCATACTTTCACTTTTTTATTAAGAACTACGTTATCTCAAGGTAACCAGGAACAATTTCGAATGCCAGACATTGATTTTTTTGACATATTTAACGAATTATTTTGCATTAAATTACAATTTACGTATCGCATGTTTTTCTACATCATAAAACGAGTTGTGTTGGGAGTACAATGAGTTCCTAATTATTTACAGAATTGAATGACGAGGCTATTGGAAATAAATTGCAATGCGACATAAATCCACTCGACAGTGCTTTTCAGATTTTTATTTAATGTTGGATGATCCCTTAGTCTATAATTATGATTGAATAGGGTGTAAGTTTTTTATATAGTAGAAAGTAGGTCAAAAAATTATAATAGCAAAATTAGTCATTTGTTTTGTGTCAAAACACATCTTTTATAATTGAAACGTCATTTATAAAACTTTCATCTATTTAACATCATTTTTTCTATCAATGACAGCAAATAAGTTTTTTAATTTTAAAAAAATCAAGATTTTACTATATATCTAAAAAACAGTCATGCATAATAAACAGAAAGTAATTTGTTAATATAAGTCATTTGTTTAGGTAAGATTTTTTATGATTTTTTTGCATATTGACATTTTATACATTAATTAACAAGAAACAACTTAAATCGACGAGGTTTTTTTTATATGTATTTATTTATCAGAAGTTAGAAAATGCGAGTTGTTAAATTACTTTATTTGAATGATTTAATTTATAAAATTTATGTCATAGTAATTTGTTATCCCTTGGATTTAAAGAAATATTTATATGAATTGTCGAAATATCTGTTACGTACTAGAAATATAAATTTGTACTCTCGCTTAGCTCTTATGTTTTTAGATCTTCTGTTTAAAGATCTAAATCGAATTTGTAATTTTGAAAAAAAAAATCTTCAGTCTTTTGCATTGTTTAATGCAGATGTGAGCTTTTTCAAAGTTTTTGCTTTTATTTACATACTGATGGAATATCAAGTATGTAGCAGCTAACGAATAAATATTAATATTGGAACAAAATTTAAAAATCCATAATATACCAAAACGATATGCAAATATGTACTTATTTGTATTTAAATTAATTTTAATAAAGGATTAATTTTAACAGTATAATCAAAAGCTAATCATATAATCATGAGACATATTTTAGATGTTGAATAATAAAAGATAAACTGTGTGCCAAATATTTTATTTTATCGTTTTTTAAATTATCCATCTTAACATTAACTAGAGTTTTTTAATTGATTTGTCTGCCTGACTCAGCATAATGGTAAAACAGTATTTTTGTAGTGACTACAATTATAAGATTCAAGTTCATTTATATCTAAAAAAATATTCAAACTCTATGAAAATAGTACTTTAATAATTAAACTCTAACCTAGAAAGATGTTAATGTTGATAGATACCGATCAAAATGCAATTTAACGCTTTTTAATCTAGTTGGCGACATTAGGTTTTAAAAAAATCTTGATGAGATTAAAATAGTAATGTTTCATTTAATTTGTGTGAAAATCAGACTTATAATGATACAAATGAGTCTGTAATAATATTTTTATAAGCATTATATCGTAATTTGCATTAGATTTGATATATTAAATAAAAAAGAGGCGAGGAATCAATTTTAACGATGTATTCATTAAGTCTAAAGGTGTTTTTTGCTTCGGCAGTTTTATTTTACTTTCACTTTTTTCGGAAAATATTTTTTATCTATCTTTTAATAACTTTTAATTTTGGGACCGAATTCATTAACAGATAGAAGTTGAAAAAAAGTATACAACAATTTTTGCATACGGCACCACAAAATTGATATATATATAGTAAAAAGACATTTTTTTCATCATTTGGACATCATTAACACTCCGATTGTGAAACTAGATATGAAAAAGGGTTTTCTACTCTAAGCATATTTCCATCTGATTAGTTTAGTTATTAACTTACTATTAAGTAATTTTTTCAATCAAGATAAGCGGTACAATATTTTATATTTAGCATTTTTTTCTGATATAAGTATATTAAATTCTTGGTATTCCAACGTATATTATTCTAAAATTTTATCAGATTAAGGAAAGTGTTGGATTCACAGAAATTCAATAAAAATACTTTTTTTAAGTACTTCCAAATCTTCTTATTGCATGCAAAATTATAAAGAAAATTATTACATGCTACATATAATGTTACAAAATATAATTGAAAATTCTGAAATTATTTTACAGTAACTTATTCTCACTTTAAAGCTTTAAGTTTGCTGTTCTGAAGATGTCGAATTATAAGCGAGTCCCTATTAATGCTTTGCCGTATTAATGAAAATTTTCTGTGTTATGCGGCCTTCCCCTCATGTTTCCATGAATCTGTTTAAAAACTGATGTTTTCTTTTAAATTATCACTGCGAAATTACTAACAAATACTAATATGCGACAAAATGTGCACTTTAGACTTGATTTTCATCTCCAGAACCTCTTCCTGGTAAAACTTATGTTTGATCCGCTCCGCATTCAAATCGTTGCCATGGTGTCATAACTTTGCATAAAAAATTTTAATTAGCTAAATGAATCCTTAAATCTGTTATCTACCTTCATATGTTATCATTTTATTCTTCTTTCTGTCGAGAAGCTTACATACAGCGCATCGTTTCTTTCCTTAGATCTTTTAGAATTCGCTAGCATTTAAATGTGGCCAAGCAAAAGCATACACAAAAGATGCGAAAATAGCGAAATGCGGCGGAGAAATCCCCACAATAAAGCAAATAAACGAACAAATATAAATATATTCTCCTCTTTCTCCCGCAACGCGTATGAACAGCTTGGAGCAGTAGGTGACAGGATGAAATCCTTAATGTTTATGTACGCATTTTTCGGGTGAATAAATGGTGGTGCAGTGCAACGCATTGCATACTGAGCACGCATTTGGAATGGGAATGACGGGACAGATTCTGCATTTGGGAAAACGACTGCCTTATCCCTCTCGCGCCACGCACATTGAGACTTTTTTTTTTTCGCGAGGAATTGCTCTGAATGACGACGTCTTTTCGTGTCAGAAAAGGATCTTGGGAACGTTTGTGCCAGCAAATTTTAATATTTCCGGAGGAATCTGTGAGGGAGGGGAAAAAAACCCGTAATCGATGTATCATGCCGTAAGATAAAATGAGTTCCGTACTTAATTTCATGGTTGTTTTGGGGGATTTGAAATGTGTATGACGCATTTTTTTTTTTTTTCTCATTTCAGCAACAAAATCAGTATATATTTTTTAAAAGATTTTTCCATGTATTTAACTAAGAATTTAGACGTAAATGCTTTTTAGGGTAGAATGGGGTTAATAAAATCTGAAATTTTTGAATCCTTTTTTGCATGATTTTTTCGTTATTTATGAAATAAATTAGGCTGATATAATTAATGCTTTAAATTAAATGAAAAATGTTTTAAAAATCCTAATATAAACATATATTATTAAATAATTTTAAAAACACTGTAATGAAAATATCTATCATCATGCAAATTTACATGTTAAGCTCAGTACAAAATCTTTAACGTCCCTCTCTTCTAAATTTATCCACTCATTATCGCTTTTCTTAGCCGAAAAATTTCAGATTAATTATAAAAAAAGTATTCAAGAAATCGCATATTTCTTCCAACCACAACAAACAGCGGAATGACAAATTCTAATCCGCTATAATGATAATTTGATTTTTTTTACAGCTACGTTCTTTATTACATAATAGTTGTGAAAAAAGATTCCAGCAACAACAAACTTACAGTACATCTGTTTTGAGTGCAATTTTTTTATTCACTAAATGTTATGACTTATATTTACAGTCTTGGGGAAATTTTCATCATCATGCAAAGAAGGATTAAATAAGTTGAAGAAATCTCGTATTTGTATTCTCTTTCTAAAAAAGTACTGATAAAATATGATTCGATGAAGAGGGTGTAGAATTTTTATTCTTTAGGCTTTAACAAAATAATTAATTTATAGCTTTTTTCAAGATTCTCTTTGTCCGAACCTTGACGAGAGTAATGCAGTTAGACCAATGCAGGAGGCAGAATCAAAGATAGAGAGACCGTAAGAAAGTATTTGAAACTTCTACAGTTTTAAAAAGGAATTTGCCAATTCAGTATTTCGATTCCTTGGAGGAAAAGAATACCCCGCTCAACTTTAAAAAAAGGAATTGAAGTAAATGTTCGATTGATTAGGAAATAATTCTTAAAACGAAGAGTAATTCGAAAATTACACATATTATGTAATATGACGCTTCGCATATTATATTCTTTAAAATTAACGAGTTCTTTTTGCAATTTTTTAAATGGTTCTTTCCTTTGTTACAAAAAAAAATCCTAAGTTTTGCAACACTTATATTTGATTACTTTATAAATAATATACTTTCTGCTAAATGTCATGCATGATTGCTTCCTGTTTTTAAGTTGGAATCCAAGTAGTAACCGATTACGCAAAAAGTTTACGTCATATGTGTTAAAACCTTTTGTTGTTATTAATTTAAGAAATGTAAAAGTAATCGTTAGTTGGAAGCATCATAGCACAATTTTTTAAAGATTTGATTCCTCTGTTTTGTTTTTAAAATTTAGTTGCGGTTACAGAGTAGCAGTAATATTAAGTATATATTTTAGTATACCGCAATGCCGTGATTATAAATCCAGTGATTAAAACAGTAAAATCAAAATGTAGGAAAAAATATTTTAAAAGATTATTAAAAATTTATTACAATTAAAAAGAGCTTGCGTAGAAATAAAATCCAAATTGTGACCCTCATTATTTTTCTGTGGACTTCTACAACAATGATGTTTGAGTTTTACGTTTTTAATTTGAACTCAATTAAGCGAGTACCATTATAGAAGAACTAGAAAATGAAACAGTTGTAGGCATCGCATTTCTAATTATTAGATTAACATTTATGACAGAAAACGTAAGTAAAAATTACAAATAATAATAATAATAATAATAAAGTTGTGAAAAGATGAAATAATTTTTGGTGAACGACTTCTTTGAATTATCCCGCTATGATCCGTACAAAATGAATCCAAAAGTGAAAAACTGGCTTTGAGCACATATGTTGCAGTTGATGTTAGTGTATCCCTAAATCAATGATGCATATTTATTAACAAAATGAAAAAATGGAAAATGTTATTTTTGTTAATCATAATGTATAAAATGCCTTGCACTATTGTTAATACACTTTAAAATATTCTCTCATTTTGTTTATTTTTTAACCTCTTAAGCTAGCAGTAAATTAGCAGAAATGTGTGCCCATCGCATCTAAAGAAATTCCAAAAAGCTTTTACTTGGAATAATTTCTGTTAAAGCTTCGATCAGATTGCGTTTAAAAAATGTATATAGTTGCTCTGTATAATATATAAGTGTAAATAAAAGATTAAAAATGAAGTCCTGTGTAATTTTACCAACTTCAAGTTTTAAAATCACTGTTCTACTGCTGTCTCAATCTAACTGTAAAGAGCTATTACCAATGTGAAAAAAAAATAAAATGCGAAGCAAGTAGTACAGTAACGCAGAAAATTTAGTAGACGTACGCTGTACGTCATTTTCAGTATAGGGCGAAAATTTTCAATGACGTACACTGTACGTCAAAATAGCGCAAGAGGTTAAGAGCAAGAATCATTTTATTTGGGTTGCTAAAATTATCTCAAAATAGTATGTTTGAATTACTTAATAGGTCCATTTTTTTATTTTTGGAGACATTATCAACCATATAAATTTAGGTTGGCTAACTAATTTTTATATGGATTTTTAAGTTAGAAATCGTAGTCTTTTTTTATGAAACTAAATGTTATAGGATCATTGTAATGATTTCCATTCTTGTAGAAGCTTACTCCTTTATCTTTAATATTTTCAGCTTGATTGTTGGATAGGATTTCCTCAATTGCGATCTCGTGATCCTGAGATTTGATTTGGGTGACATGCGCTAATGCAGCATATCATTCTTAAACCATTACCTCCGGGCATCCACTAAGTCAACTGTTCAGTAAATCTACTAATGTGTAAATCTCGTGCATACGCACACGTCAAAAGAATGGCGCGTGTTGAATTCGTGGCATTCTAACACGCTTATTGTATTTCCACCACAAACATTGACACCTTTTTACGCGTTAGGAAAACACCTGAGGGATCGGTACGCACACACTCGTCATGGAATCGTGATCCGAATTATAATGACCTCACTTACCAAGAATGGGCTTATGCCGGACATTGTTATATTGTTTCATTGGTAAAGCACATATTGGAGTAGAAAGTTCGTTGAAAGAAAAACTGTTGTATTTAAAATGCGATTCAGAATTTTCGAAATAAATACAAAATTTTGTTTTATTAGTTTTATTAAATTTATTTGATTGTTTGCAAATGTTGTCTGAAATTCAATGTTGCTGATGCCTAAAGAGGTATCAAAATTTCATGTACAATTTGCTCTCATATTTGCTTTCTGAAAAAACCAGAAGAACGTGGGTATAAACCAAGGAAAATTAAATCGTGGGAAACGACTTAGTAGGTTCATTCAAATGTGTGAAGATTAATGACGTCTTCGACATTTTTCATCAATATAAATCACTATATTTAAATCATTATATCATATTTTGTTGTCAGGCATTTAATAAAAATTATCTTATTGCTGAAATTGGGGGAAAAAAGAGTGGATTTGTTACCTGCTTTCAACTACTTGAGTACGTTTCGCATTAATACTACTTAATAATTTAGTCATACCAAGCAAACTTTGATAAACAATATCTTATCACAGTATAAGGCAGTTTTTAAAATTTTATTTGGACAATGAATATTCTAATTAATTAGCTATGTTTGTAAAGAGATTATTAGTACAAATATTGAAAAAAGAGATGCTAGAATTTTATTGATCTTGACCGCCCGAAAGTAAATGGAGTGTTGAATCAGACTCCCAATCAGACCCTATCTAGATATAATGTACTTACATATGATATAAAAATTGGCGAAATCTGTGCAGTAGTTGTTGCTGGATTATTCTGCTCAATGTATCCCTCTCCATTTTCGAAAATAAAGCGCAAATTGATAACATAGCTAAGGATTTTGAAGTTTCATTGAGACTGTGGCACTTTCTAAAGTTTTATTTTTTCTCTTCCATCGGGAATGTATAATGAAATAGAATTATTCAATTTTTTCAAAATGGAGGGTAATTGGAGGTGGCAGTAACTATTAATTGCATGTCTGGGAATTATTATTTCGTTTGAAATAAAATTAAGCAAAATTGAGCATATGCTTGTGGCTAGGGAATCTGATTCTTTATGCGTTTAGAATAAACATTGAAACTTATTTCTCCTGTACATTTATATAATTTTTAGAAAATAATTCATTAATTTTTGAGTTTCATGGCGTGAAAAAGTTATTAAGTCTTACATAGAAAGGAATAGTATTGGCAAATTTGTTTTTTTTACTGTGTATTTTTAATTTAACTAATTTTTATTGCATAAACTCAAAACCCCTGGATAGGCCATCCAAATATATCTTTGTCAGATCCCCCAATTTGGATCAATTTTATCAATTTTTTTTACCAATTAATTTCCTCTTATAGAATAATAGCTAAACAGTTAGAACTATAACCCATATATGATTAAAATAGTACTTTCGTATGATAAGATGAGGTATATCAAAGTTGTTTTGTTGACACAATTAAGTTAATATTATAAATATTATGTGTAAACAACTAGTCACCGAAGGGAACTCTTATTTGCTTACATGTAAGATGTTCTCAACATGGAATTAATAATTAAATTTATATTTTGTGCCATTTGCGTGCTTTAATATTTCATTCGTTTTATTGTTAAAAAATTAAATCGTTCTTAATGAAGTTTGAAATAAGGCACAATTTAAGCTCATAGATACTTTTCCATAGAATAAAATATTCTGTGACATTTTTGAATATAAATGTCAATCTTGATTTTCAATTTCGTTTTACAAAATATAGAAGGACAACTTTGACATAATTATTTTTTTATTTTTATTTATTTGGCTGTGCTATTTATTTAATTTTAAATAAAACCCTCATTTAATTAGTTGATTTTTATCTGGCCTCATAGAAATCTCACAATGTGCTTTAAGCAAGGAAATATTTAAAATTAACACGAAGAAGTAATGTCATTTAAAAACTGTCAAACACGTTAGCTTGAGCATAAACTAAGATAAATGTCTGTCTCCTGTAATAAATCTGTTTAAGTTTATGCAGCAATTCCGAAGACGAAATATAAACGTTTTTTATATGCAGAAATGCGTTTATTTTCCTTTTTTGACTGCCAATTTCCAAAATTTATTTAATTTAAGGCTGTTTACTACACACGTTAGCTAAATTAAATGTTCGTTGAAATATTATAGCTGACGCGGAACTTACACAGTTAGAGAGGAATTCTCTTTTTTTGTAAAAAATTTATTTTCCTGATATTCTGTTTGATTGTGTAGGAGGAAGGAAGATATTGCGTCCTTGCTTCGGTTTTCCTCCTAAAAATAACAAAATAAAAGAAGTGTACAGGTAACAGATGTGTAATACTTGGAAAGGCCAAATCGCACAGACACTTTTTTTATTGCTCTGCACTTTAATATATTATTTTGTTAGTAATGTTGTTCACTTTGTATTTAAAAACTTTTAGCTTTTTTTTTCCTGATTTTATTTTGAATCAACGCTTTACATGTCTCTCTTGAAATTGAGGTTAAAGTGCTGAGATTAATTTTTTTTATTTTTGATGAGTTTTTTTAGCCTTATTTTCTTTTAATTTTTTTTTAATAAATTCAAGTTCAAATGTAGAGTCAATGCTTGCTTGATTTTAAGTAATCAATTAAGAAAATACTTAATTGAAAAGCAAAGAAAATGTTTTCCCTAATGCCTATTCCATGATTTCGATAGGTTGTGTGTCAATGAATTCTTCATTTCGCGGGTTGATGTTTCTATAAAGAAAACGCTGCATTACATTATGCATTTTTAAAGCGTTTTATAGCGTTGAATTTTATTATGCATTTATAGAGTAGCATATAAATAACTCACTTAGCTAAAAAAAATTATTTGTACTTGCTTGCAAATATTGCTTTTAAATTAGAAGTGAGAAGATGAAATCAAAATTAATTCGATCACTTTGATTAATATTTAAAAACTGTGTGAAAAACTTCTATTGGCAATACTTATTTTGAATTAACTTCTTAATCTCTTATTTAAACCGGAAAAAAATTCCACATGTGAATATTTTTCATAAAAGCGTAAATTTTTTCGTATGTATACATTCGTAAAATACATTTTTTAAACTAATGCTTTTTTATTTACTCTTAATTCATGATTTCAAAGTTCGCTGCAATTGAAAATGTTACAAAGCAAATACATTTTTATCCTTAATGTTATTATATTCATTATATAAAACTACTATTTCGAAACGAAATCCATGAGATTGTATAAAATATATTAATAATAAAAACATTAGTATGTAAAAATAATAATTTTGACCATCAAACTTTATTATATAAACAACTCATTTATTAATTATTATAAGAAAACTGAAATATGGAATTTCATCATCATATTCTGTATATTTTACACACGCGCACAAATAAGTATATGCTACTAAATTTCTTTGTTGGTGTTTGCTATTGGAATTATTTTCGATTTTAAAGGCGGTACGAACGACGTCTGCTGTGAGGATTTGATTGTAGAGCTAGAAGTTTCTCGAAACCGTGAATTGCTCCACATTAAAATAAATCTGTCATCGAAGTTTACTTCTTACTGGTGTGATATGGAAGCTCAAGAACTCGGGCATACTGCCATCGTTAGCTGATTTGGTATTGAATTAAATAATAGATTTCTATGCCAAAATAATTCATGTTGTATCGTAAATAACGGCGGTGTGAATATAATTAACCTAATCTATTAACTGTTTTCTTCAAAACAAATCTATACATCAAACGAGACTTTCACGAATTTTTAATTGAATGAGTAAAACAAATTCCTCAAACAAAATTTAATTGGACAAGGTAAAAGATAAACTAGTCAAGGACAATGTAATCGTTAATAGTAGTCGATTTCAATACGTTTTTTAAAAGTAATTTTCCATAACACACATTCCTTATTAATTATGTTTTGAAAGAGGATTATTAAAAGCATGATTATAAATAAAACTATTATAGGCGTGCTATTATGTGGAAATCTAATAAAATAATTATATTTATGGTGGATTTACACTCGGCCAGTTATAATATGGCCCAGTAGGTAGCATAGAAAAGCTGAAAAATGCTGTTTGGTCCATAGCAAATGCTTGCACCGACGGGACAACAACATGTCGGTGTACTATATTTTTTTCTTACTATTATATCTTGTGCATGCGTTTGTAGAATTTGGAGGATATTTTTTGTTTAAAAAAAACTCGGTTCTCATAGGTTAATTCCGACATTTTTTGCTCTTGGTTCTCGCTCTCTCTCTGTGTGTGTGTGTGTGTGAGAGAGAGAGAGAGAGATTTTTATTTTATTTTACCATGTTTCTTTGTATCAATATTCATTTATTTTAATACGATATGCAGTGGAAAAGAAAAATTCAGTGACACCAAAACGGCAATTTATGGTTAAACAGAGAATGCCTGTTCTTATGAATATCGTATCTTATATGTGGATATTTTAAGAAACTGTGATAAATATAAATCAGTACCTTTCTACGCATGCGCTGTCTAATGGCGTCTTGTAAATGACCATGAATGTAAACCCACCTTTAAACTGAATTTTTATATCAATTAAAAATACACTGTTATTCACTGAGCTAAGTTTAATGTTAAAGACTATCTGCCATTTTTTATTTAAAAAAAACCATCGGCCACTTGCTTTTTATCAACATTGTTTTTCTGGCACACATCGTATGAGTTCTGCAAAATCCACCGTATTATCAAAATCTGAAGTCGTTGAAAAAACATCACTTATCGTCTAGCCCAGAATGTTGGAAGAGAGATAGTGGTTATCGGAGACAGATGGCCTGGGAAACATTGAAAGAGATCTAGATGTGACCCGATAGGCCAACACAAGGATAAAAATAGAAGAAAAGAAAAAAAAATTTGAACTTGTTGCCAAAATTTAGTTGATTTCAATCGCCCGCAGTCACAAGCAGTATTCTCGCTATAAAACAGAAGCTCAGCTCTTGGTAAATTCATTTAAGTAAAAATGGTAAGTTTTTATAAATTATCGCTTGCTCTTTTATTTATTTTTTAAATCAAACGATGCGTGGCATAATCAAATGGAAATAGCTTTTATTTCTGTGATAATAGCAAAATTAAATTCTTGAACAATGTTTTTTTTTTAAAAATTACTGTATGAAAAGTTAAATATAAAAAAGCAGTATTAAATCCAAAAATTCAATGATTGAATTTGAGTTTTTTTTTTTTTTTAAATTGCCGTCGAATAATTATTTTATAGATTTCACCATATATATAATGAACTTTTCCATTTTGTATTGTGGCTTCAAAATTATAAACATTAATGAATATTATACATATATTAGCTGGTATCTAGCACTTTTCTGTCGCAGAAGAAATAATTTTGGAAATGTCGTTTGAAGTAGCTATCTTGTTTAATTAAGATTTATAAAAAGAATAACATTTATTTTCATGTCGTCAATGAATACGTTCAACGAAATTGTATGATGTATAAAGGAGAAGCATAAATAATATTTATTCTATTTTTCGACTTTATAATTCAAGTGCTTTAGAAGTAGACAATAATTTTGCTTTTCCGTCTGCAGCAAAGACAAATTTCGGGGCTCTCCAACTCTTGAATATCCAATATACAACTGGCTATGTGAAAAATGTTTTTCTAGATTCAATCCACACACTTGAGATGATTGACCTTGCGCCTTGTTGATGCTATAGCCCAATTTTATTCTGTTCAAAATAAATGGTAATAATTGTATTATGTCAATAGCCTTCGCCGAAGTGCCAGCAATAAATCTGCTTTTATCTCAGTCTGATGAACGGTACGGGGGTTCATAAAATACGAACAAATAAAAATGTTTATTTATTAAATGATGAAATTTCAAATAGAAATAATTTTCATGTAATAATGACTAGAAATAATGTAAAATCAGCATAGTTTTTTGTGTTACATTTCTTGCATTTGGCATGTCATTTTGGAAAATGAGTTTTCTTAAAAATAACCATCAAATAAAATTTGTGCCTATTGTATATGTCGAAGAAATTATTTTACTAGCTTCTTAAATTCACTAACATTAACTATTAAAATTGTTTTCTGACGCTATTTTCTTCCAGAAAGAAAATACATTTTCAGGGGAAACAAGAAATGGTTTTCCCAATTACTTTTTATGAGCACTTTAATTCGATATAAAAAAACTTCTTTCCTATATAATTAATTTATCTTTCTAATTGTGGAATCGAAAGACTGGAATATTTTCAAGTAAAGCAAGGTTCTGTGTTGCATATTTCTTTGCGCTTCTTAAAAACTTTGAAAAAAAATCTATTAATTTCTTTGACAGGCTTTAATAAAAAGAAATGTAATAATAGTACAGGAATTACTATTTTTTGATATTAATAGAATTTACTGTTAAAAATGAACTGACAGAAATGTAAGAGAAAAATTTCAGTTTTCTTTATGCATAATATTAAAGTAATGAAATTACAGATAAAAATATTTGGGAAATAAAATTGGATGAGATTAATTGATTTAAAAGTCTCAGTAAAATATCATGGTTCTTATGGATGTTTTTCTGTATTATTATTTTTATTAAACTTGTAAAAGAACTGAATATTGAAAATACTAATGTGATTCGTTTTTATTATATGTTCAAGTTGTGAAATATATATATATATACACTTTATTATCAAATCCTTTTTTTTTTCTTTTCCTTCAAATGAATTTTGAATTTTCTTAAAGTATCCGACAAGGTCAAAAATTTGAATTTGGATGAAAATTTATGTATTTATTTTCTTGAAGTTTCCAAATATGGGTATTTTTCTTTTTCCAGAGATATCTTTATTTTATCTCTATATCAATTAGAAACTACCAAGTTATAACTTGGCAACTTCTGATAAACTGTTTACATGCTTATGTATAAGCATTTAAAAACTTTAAATGAATAACTTTAATTGAATTTTCTGAAAAGCAAGGTTACCCATAATTTTACTGTTCGAGATTCGTAATATCTCAAAAACAATCAAAATATCTTAATGACATTTAGTATGAGTGCTCGTTATTATATGCAGAATGTAATGAACTGTGGATGTTATGTTGGATGCTACGATTCTTAACATATATACTGTTGGAAAAAATTTCTAAAATGTCAAATAATTTCATATATGATACTAAAACACTTTATTTTCTATATAATTCTTAGATACTAGTTCATTACACTTTAAGATGTGTTACACATACGATATTAGAAAGAAAAATGAAAAACTGTAAAAAAAATTTTTTCTTTAGAACAATCCTAATTTTTGTAACTAAATGCTAAAATTTTAATTAAAATAGCTTTTTCTTCAAATGTTATATATAATATTCAAATAATTTCTTTTATTCATCATTTTATTTTATAACTTTATTATTATTATTAAAAAATCATCTCCAAACTTAATGAGATACCTTTAGCTGCAAGTCTTTTATTGCATGAATCGGTAATTGTAACAAGAGCTTATTGTTTTGAAGGAAGAAAGCATCATGGTTCATTTTATTTTAAATGTTTAAATAATTGACATTTTTATGAATTTGTTTCCTTTTATGTTTAAATACAATGACAGAAATTTCATTAAAATTATTTACGATTTTTTAAAAAGACGCCTACATTGAAAGTGAACGATGATAAAAAATGATACTGAAAAAGGTCATTTGGTATTGCCGTCGTTAAATGTACGGTCATTTTTTTTCTCCTTGTAAATTCCTTGTGACGCCATTAAATTTTAATCGAATAGTAGGTGACGCGAGTTGAGAAGTAGGTATCCTAATCCAATTTGGAAACCTCAAAAGCCAAGAATGCCGTAATGGCAGTTGCTCGGTGGTTTTATGGAATCCGACTCATTTATTCCTCTGTTAATAAGCTTAGGAATTTTACTCCCTCCTGCCGCTTTTTTTTTCTTTTCTTACATTATTCATCTTCGCCGTCTTTGCCCGCATACATTTCTTTCGTAAGGCTTCTTTCCAGCGAGCTTTGCCGCAGGCAGAACGTGTGTAGGGATTCCTAGCAAATGCCTGCGACCTTTGGTGGAAAGGACGTCTTCGGGAGATTACGAACTTGTCCTGAAAACTTTTAACTTTCGGTCTTGTTTTAAAAGGGCAACTCACTGGCTTTCACGATTCAGTGGCTACTAGCTGCTCATGAGATTGACTGCCGGCTTCTGAGAGCATGCCTATCCGGTCCTTAAGGGTTTATTGATATTATGCAGTTGACCAAATTGCTCTTTGCGCTTTATAGACTACGATTAATTTTTCAATTTTTTACTTCTCATTAATACTAATTATTAGTAGTTTGTAAAGATGTTCTCAAATTAATAGTTATTTCTAATGAAATCAGTCGGAAAAAGTTTAATATATTGCGGTGGTTTTGGAATTCGGTGATTTTCTTGATGAAATACTGATTCTTAAGAGATTATACTAAAGAAAAAAAGTTATTTTTTTACTATTAATAGTGTGTGTAAACAAGTCGTTAATTGTTTAGTCTGCAATCATAGTTTAATGTTTATATTTGGATTCTTATCTAACAGAATCTGTTATTATTACTAAGTTTTGGTGTATCAGAGACAGTTTTCTAAGATTCTGCAAATTTAGCTACAGCTCTTTTTCGAATAAATCCATTGCAATTTCTATTAAGAGAAGCTTAAATAAAAAAGAAACTCTGTAGAGCTCTTTTTTAGAGTGTTTGATCTGAACTATCTCACAAACCACTATCTTGAAAAATCGTTTTTTTTTCCTAAGATTATTTATCTAATTTTGTTTTGTGCTTGTTTGAAATCCCCACAAAGGTTCATTGTATTTGCTTTCATTTATTGCATGTTTAGTTTCTTAAAAGATAACATTTGGATGCTTGATGTGACCTCCGAAAACTGGATTTGGAGTTTATCCGAAACTTTTAATGCATTTACTGAGTGGATATAGCATTGCTTTTTCTTTGCTTTTCCAAAGTAAATGAGTAGAGAGACAAGAAGAGGTTTGATGTTGTGTTTTAACAGCTGTGACCGATTTTGTTGACAGCATAATTAATTTAGTGACATTTCAGTTATTTTTTCCTTACTTAATTCTGTGCTGTTAGAGGAATTTTAAATGGGATCAGAATTTTAGCGTAAATATTAAATAGTTCGTTTTCGTGACGGTAATTTTTTTTTTCAGAATTTTAATTAATTTGCATCGGAACCCATTTTACAGAAGCGGAGTTTATCAACGATTCTACCATATTACTTAACGAAATTAAAATAAAACAAATGTTTGTATTTATTGTGCGTCATAACTGTGTAATAACTGTGTAATATTTGCAATAAGGAGATTACGTTTAAATTAATTTCGTAAGGGGTATAATTTTTTTCATTAGATAATGCATTTGAATAAGTTATATTGTGTTAGTTATTTTTATATGTGTATAAATGAATATAATTAGAAATTGCCTTACGTTTAATTTTGTTTTATATTGCTTCTTTTTCAAGTGTCTTGAATTACAAGAAGTTATTTTATTCTTGATAAATCATTTTACAGTGATGTCTAAAATGATTTATCATATTGAAAATTGTTGGATTTTAGATATTTGATTCTAAATATTTGAATCGCATATGGTCACACTTTTTTAATAATTTTTGAACTAGCTATTATTTTGGTATATCCGAATATGTTATTGAATTTGGCTCTTATCTTGCTATCCAATGTTTTCTTTAAAATGACATTGGTTCTTTTTTTGCCAAATAGGGTATTAACCTTTTTAAATTCTATATGATAAATCTTCCAGAAAATCCCAACTGGAACATTAGCGCTTATCATTATCTATCTACATCTGGAAACTTTTTGCGACGCTATCTCTCTTTTCATTTTCATGCCAAAGTTATGTTTTCGAAATATGTTTTGAGAGAGGAATGAGTGCATGGAGATTTTGTATTCGATATTTACACTTTTTAAAGGTAAACGCAGTGGTGTTTTTTTTTTCTTTCTTCAAGAATTTGAAATAGAGCGACTTGGATAATGAATCATCAATGTAAATAGAATTGTTTTGTTAAAATTTGAACTCTTTTTTAGCATATATCTAGTTCTTTAATCTACAAAATTCATTATTTATAAATTAAATACAAAATAATACAATACTCGAAAACTTGCTTAAGAAAAAATATCAGATAAAATATTTTCTAAAATTGGATTTTTAAGCAATTAATGAAGAATTTTTTTAAAAAAAATTCCCTTGATAAAAAGTTGCAAAAATATTTTATATCAGTCAAGAGCTTGTTTTTAAAGAAAGGGAATTTCCAGACGATTTCGATCGAAAACTTGTACCATTTTATTCCATTTCATTCATTCTTTGATACATAATGAAATCATATTCTTCGGTGCTTTTCCTTAAATTGGATTTTTTTTTCTCCACCTCCCATCACGCGAAGGAACGAAGGGAGGGAGGGGTTAGAAACATTCCGACCGACCATACTCAGTCCTTCCGAACGACGGCGCTGCAATCGCCATCTCCCAATCCATCCCTTCTCTGCCTTCAGTAATCGTCTTACCTTTCTCCGTGTCGATACGATGGATCCTTCTACGTCCTCCAGTTCTTTACTCCTGCACGTCGGAGCCGGAGTCCTGTGGCCAGCACAGGTCTCAGGTAAGGGTCATTCCTAAATATGCCCATCCCCAACAATGTCCAGTCTTGCGCCTGAAAATGCAAGACATGCCATGCTTTTTGTCCTGGTCATGTCTTGCTTATTCCTTTGCTTGACCAATCGATGCTTAAATTGCACGTTGTGTTGTACTTGGGGTAGTGTAGGGGTAGTCGGGAGAAATGATCGTGCATGGGTTGTATTGTTACTATATTGAGAAGTGAGTCAGACATATGTTTTTAGAATTGCCGGATGTTTCTGATATGGATTATATTGTTTTATAACGGATTCGGATCCAGATGGGTCCGTGTTCGGTAGTTGTCTATGTCTGGTTTCTTGGGTATTTGAATGAAATATTCATTTGATGTTCCGATTTCTCTGCGAAGGTGTCTGAGGTATGTGTTGAATAAATACACCTGCATCCACGTGTTTGCATATGTTCGCAGATTTGAAGGCGAAAATTGCTAAATCATGTCTGCCAATGCGAGTTTAATCGGTATTATATGGTTGTTTTTAAAGTAGAAACGAAAAGATGTCTGTTTAGAACTTACATAATTTCGTATTTTCTGTTTCACGTATTTATTTATAAAATTAATGACATGTTAGGATTGTAAAAGAAAGCTAATTTTTAGAATTTTATTAATTTTTAGAATTATATTTTTAAGAATTGTTTTTCTTAAATATCTGAATAACTTTTAATTCTGGCAAATGTTTTATTACTTCAGTATGTTTTTTTTAATGCTTCATGTGTAGATGATCTTTCGGATTTAAAGTTATTTTTAGCAACCTCCTGATTGTACTCGGTCTTCATTTTTTGATATCTAAATTCCGTTTTATTATTTTTAGAAAGAAGTTTTCTTATTATTTTAAAATCCTGATCACTTCTTATTCAGATTAAGTTCATAAAGTAATTTGTTAGCGATCATCTGGTACATTTCTGATCTATTCCATATTTCCATACTTGACCAGATTAATTATATTATTTAATTACTCTAGATATCCATTAACAACTTTTTGGTAAGTTTAAAAATAAAACAAAATGATAAAGGGTTTGAAATACGTGGTTAAAACTGAATTTTTATTATCGTTAAAAGTATTAAATTTTCAGAGTCTCAATGTATGCTGTATTTATATTTTCCTATTTAAATTTGTAATATCTTTGAATGAGGAAAATATTTAGAATTTATTTCCCTCCCTCCAACCATAAACATTTTAACTGTTAAGTTAAACGCTTTGTGAAAACGGTAAAGTTTTTTTAAGGGTTTATCTGAATATACAGATTTTTTTTATTTGAATGAAAACATTAGCAAAAAGTACATTTCTGAGTAAGCATGTAATTAAAGAAAAATGTAAAGCTATTCTGTTTCACTGGAGATTCGTTGAAACATTACATTCATGATTTGTTAGTTATTCATGGAAAACTGCAACACTTTTTGGAAACCGAGGGAAACTTTCTACCTGAACGAACACATTGCACAATATTCCAATGCGGTGTTACTCTATAGTTTTTTGCAGTCTGCATTCTCATTTGTATGTATTTATTCATTTTCTATTGTTATTTTTTCTGCCATTGAAAGTAGGATCTCGATACTATTTATTCAATGTCAACAAAAGGCTTCGTATGACAGTGTGGAATGCAGATATATACATGTTGCAAAAAATGGTTTTGTTGGAAATCTTTCAGAAGTAACGAGTCTAGTATAAGCGACTCATCCTCATTGATAGAAATAATTGCTGATTGCACCCAATATAATGCGGTTTAGTATTTAAATGATAAATTTTTAAGCTGCTATTGCGAAAACTTATTACTGAAATTCATCATCTATTTAAGATCTAAGGCTTTAATTTTTTATTATAAATCTGCTCTAGTGATATGTTAAGTAACTTTCACTTAAATCGAACCTGATCCTACAAAAGATCTTTAAGCGCTAATTACATAATTATGCCCAATTTAGTATTTGTTATCGAATTTATTTAGCCTTTAGATTTACAAAATAATGTAAAATTAAAATCTTTAAACTCTTTACTTGTATCTACTAAAATATCATTTCATAAAATACTGTATTCTAATATGATTTTTGATTGAAAAATATATGCATCGGACACGTGGGAAAACGATTTTTTCATATATCCGATATATATTTTATTTCGTAACTCAGGATTGAACTTTAAAGCACCTATAAAACTAATTTTTGGATACCTTTTAAACCAACATTTTTAAGATTGAAATTTCTAAAAGTTATTAAGGAAGTCCTATTTTACTTTTTGGAGACCTAACTTGCCGAAAACTTCCCGCTTTTGGCAAGTTAATGGGAAACAAAACTTAGTTTTTATTTATACATTTAGCATAATTTAACTTTATATTTTACATAATTTGACTTTACATACATTTAGCATAATTTGACAGCACACACAAATTTTAAAATAAATGTGTACCTTGAATAATGCAAAAAATACTAATTATTCTTTTGTACACCCTGCTCATTATTTACTATAATATTGTCATTGCCTACTGTACACTTGTATTTATGAATGTAAAGATTCTATTGCCGTACGACAAACTTAGCTCCTTGTGATGGAACCAATGATTAAGGAACCGAATTCTTAGATTCATTATTTCTGACCCTCAAATACAATCTAAAAAGGAATGAAGTCCATTCTCCTTTGTGTTAGATTTTAAATATTTCCTTATGCTGTTTTGCTCTGAAAAGGAATTTCTTTCGAATAGTTTGATTTAAGTGTAACAACATCCGGGTATCTATTTTTAATGTATAATAAGACTTGAAACAATTATACATAAGGATTACAGAAAAAAAACAGTTCACAGATAAAATTTTAGTATTAATTATATGCTAAAGATAATTCATACTCTGTTCAGTTCCGGAAAATTAATTTTTCTACCAAATCTTTTCCCGAAATTGGCTGCTTTTAAGAATTCTGCTATTCGTACATAACTTAAATTTTTCGTATATACCACAACGAAGGCATTAAAGAGATAGTATTCCATTCAATCTTGCATATCTCTGAAAAAGTTGTTTCGGAAACCAGTTTAGGAGAGGCCGAGCGATGACATTCTGTGTTCTAGACTTGCAAGTTTTCCCGCTTTCGCATGTCTGAAGGAAATTCCGAAGTGAGTAGTTCCCAGGAAGTTTGTTCTTGAATCGAGCAGTTGAACTGAACCACTATTCGGTCTTGAAAATTATTGATGAATAGTTGAAAGAAAAACTCTGTTGATTTATTTTTCTTAATATCTTTTTGGAAAATTAAGTTGTTAATTTATGTGCTGAAAATGAATGCTACAATTCCTGCTCGGAATGATAAACCAAAAATGACTTGGGATTTTAGAAAAATTTGTTTTTGAAATCAAATTCACTTTGGTGCACATAAATTTTCATTGCCAGTTTTTTTTCTTATAAAATTATGATAGTTTCTTATGGGTCAAATAAAGTATATAAATATTTAATTATTTTTATTTTTGCAGAATATATTTTTGAGGTGGTTCCGGTGGTCTTTTAAAATGGAGCACATGTGTCCCATTGGCGCAAAAGTGACCATATAAAATACAATGAATAGTTGAGTCTAATTTTTATAATATTAAAAAAAATTTATAACAGGTAAACTTTTGCCAATTATATATCCAATATTATTTAAGTCATTTCTATGTATGATACATTGCAAAACAGTTTTTGCAGAATGCAACTTTATTCATAGTATATACAATTTTCGTTCGGGATTCATTATTACTAACATGTAGTGAAAACTTAACTACCATATGAACATATGAATGTAAATACAAAAAAAAAAAAAAAAGGGACACGCACTTCAATAAATACCCCACTTATCCTTTTGGATGATTTAAAAATATCAGCGGGACATATATTTCCCGGCGGAACCCAAAGGGTTAAGTCATGGATATATTATTGTGCAATTTCTAAGTAGTTCCCCAAAAATATGAAGTTAGGTTACTTTTTAATGAAATGTATCTTTCATGATTATTGAGTTCATACTTATCTGTATCTAAGAAGAAGAAAAATTTAAAACTCTAAACAAACAAAAACAATAAATCACCTAGTTGGAGGTTATTTCTTTTAGACCTTGGCAGTTTATGAATAAAATTTCATGCTTTGTTAGCTGACAGGACGTTCCTGTCTTGTAGTTATCAAGGTCCTCTGACATAACATCAGTTTCATTTTGTTGTGTATTACAACAGATATTGTGTTGAAGGAAGATTAATATGATGAAATAACTAATTTTTGTGAAGTGAATAAGTCTCTGAATTAATAACCTATCATTCGGTTTTCTTTTGTTTTTGCTGCATATTTTGTCTAGTTATAAAATTTTCTAAAAATAATTAACTATCATTATTTTTATCATTTTGAAAGAAGAAGAAAAATCTTTTGTATCTTGTAGGTGTTTTATTTAAAAATATTTTCTTTTTGAGTTTGGTATATCCTTTTGTTTAAGTAGTTTATCGAATGACTATATTAATTTAATTGTGAAGTTTTATAAAACATTTTAATTTTTGTTTTTAAAATTAGATTTTGCAGTGTTTTAAGAACAAGTAAAAGGTTTTAAAGATATTTAATTCTATTTATTCCCCTTTTATGACTAACTTTTAAAATTTATATTCGACTTAAAACTGATCCAGTCACTCACAAAATTATGTTCTCTTTTCTCTGAAATAGATTTGCATCTGGAATATAAATGTTTTTGTGACCCATTTCCCTGCCATAGAATATTTACTTGCGCGTTGTCTTATCCTCTATAGTGATGTCATCCCGCTTTCCCCATTACGATGCGCAATGGGTCCCACAATTAAATTCGCCAAGTGGTAATTAATAACAGAAGCACAAATACTTTAAATAAAATGCCTTTCATTCTTTCATTTCTTTATTATAAATACTTTAAATAAAATGTCTTTTTAATTTTTTTTCTTTCTTAATAAAATAAATATTCAATTATGCAGAAGTTAAACAATCAATCTTTATTGTTGAACAAAAACTTGAAAAGAAAAAAATAATGCTATCAGGAAATTTTTGAATTTTACAAGGAAGATCTCGTATTTTATTGAAATCATTCTTCATACTGAAACTTTTTGATCAGTTTTGTGAAATAAAAATTGTTTATTAACATGAATAAATGTTGCAAAAGAGCAATATTCAATTCCTATCAACAAAATTACAGTTTTCACAGATGTTTTAAGAAAAGGAATAATCAATGCTATAAAGATTCTTATATATTTCATTACATTCGCTCGTTTACTACATTCTATTTATTAACACTGAAAATCTGCTTCACTAATATTGCGTGTGAACATGAATGTCAGAACTCTGGAGTCCTAATAAAGAAAAACACTCACTTACAGCACATTTTTAAAAAATTATAGATCAAGCCTTTTTATGTAACGGACGTTAAAAGTGTAATGAAATATGCAGCTAAATTGTCCATTTATTTGAAGAGTTTCTTTTACACTCAAAATAACAAGTTCACGTCTACGAGGTTATTTTCGATAAATTAAATATTAAGTCGTATTGCTGAAACGGATTATGCTTCTTTAAAGACAGCAGAAGTATAGTATCTGGTATTTAATTAGAGAAATAATAATGTATAAGTTTTTTGGAAAAATCAAATGGCTGTTTTTAACAGTTTAACTTATTTTTATGCACTGCTAGTTCATACATTTCAGTAGCAGTTAATTATTTCATTGTTAAACAAAACCTGAAATTTATAATGCATTATCTATCAAAATTGTCTTGCAATTTCTAAAGCATTCGCATGTTGTACAAAATTACTTTTCTCTCTCCTCTTCCATATTTGTGTATCTATTTAATGACTCAGAATTTTTATATACATTTAAGGGTCATTTTAATTGTCATAAAAATCACGATTCTTGCTTATCCGCTGGCGAATCTGATAGGATATCGTAATTCGCTGTATCAAATTAACGCTTCCTATCAGCAATCGTAAGCTCGGATTGTTTCGGATACATCCTGTGTTGTCCAGTTCTCGTGTTGCTCACGAAGTTATGCTTGAAGTGTTAAGGAATATCTTGGAAACATTTGAATGGTGAAGCTACAGCCCTTGAAGATGGCGAGTGTGATAACGAAAGAAAAATGATTATAAGATGTTTATTAGACCATTAAACCACTAGCTATAACATTATGTTCAATTCTTTGAATACGTTCAGCGAATTTATTACTTCATTATAGCATTACTTTGTTATTAATGAATATCATATTTATTATGACGATATTTTTCAGGTTATAAATATCTTTTGAGAAGCTTCTAACTTTAGTTTATGATTGCAAGATCCATAGTCGTATTAAAAAGTTACACAAAGACACGTTTAGAAGAAGTCGGCGTAGGATTCTTTAATTATTTTTATTTTTCATTATTACATAGAAATAGTCCCGATTTTTAGTTTTTATCAAGATTTCTTTTTCTAAATCATGACGAGTGCAGCACAAAGAATCACGTAGGAAGGCAAAAAGCAGGAAAGAGAGAACATGGGAACATCTTTGGTACTTAAATAGTTTTAGAAAGGAATTTGTTGATCTAATGTTTTGATTTTGTGTGTGGGGGGGGGGAGAATTCTCGTAACTTAGAATTCAAAGATACAAATCAGTCAAAGCACGACCAATTAGAAAATTGCATTTTTTTATTCATTTCATCAAATGACAAAATCAAACTCCAAATGCTGCATATTTTTGGAATCTGAGAAAGCGAAAGGGTAAAATGTTATCAAAGTTGTATTATTTCAAACATTAAAATAAATCTGCTATTTCAATTAATTCACGAAAAATTTGTAAAATATCATTTTACTGGGTTTTTTGCTGATTTTGAAAATTTGAACCAGAGCAAATCTGATCCAATAGACATTTATAGTGGGTCACTATTTCACTGTGGTTTTGAAAAGGTGCGAAGTGAAGAAGAAATACTTAGTTTGTAATTAGGCACACCAATATAGTTATCATTTATCTATAAAAATTTCCTTTTCCATACTCTGAATCACATTCTGAGATATATTTGTTAATTTTAAAAGGACTAGCAGAATAATTTATGAAATTACTAATATTGAATGCTATGCCCTAGAAAATTCCATTAATACATTTTTTTTTTTTGCATTTCATTTTTGAAAAAAAATGAAGCATAAGCTAATGTGACTAGTTAATATATTTGAATTATATTTTAATAATTTAATCTGTAATCATAGTCGCTCACTCGAACCATTCTAATTAAGTATGATCCTTTGATTTAAAATTTAAGCATTTAAAGCAAGATATTGGAAAGGTATTAGTGTAAATAAGCGATAAAATAGGAACGTACCAGCTTCCCAAATTACTTGATTGCTATTAAACACTACTTTTTTAATCAAACTGAAAGTTTCTCATCGTCTTTCCCCACACTTTTATTCTCATTCAATCTTCTCTTCCAGTCATTCTGGTGAAACTAATCGGATTGGATGCAGGTGAGGAATGCGTTTTAAGACTATCGCTCTTTGTCTTTTTCAAAGTCTAATGAATCTCAGTATAAAATAAATTCAACTCTGAAAATCAAAAAGTTCTTATGCCGTTACTGTCACAATCTAAAACATTTTTATATTAGAAGTATGGAGCTAAGAAATCGCAATAATTTTAAAGGATTCTTTCCTGTCTAAGGATTTGCCTTGATTCTTTTATTTCAGTAAAACTCATATAATTTTTAAGCACTTTCTTTTGAAAATTGTCTATATATTTAAAATAATTTAGAAAACCAAATAAAGGGTCCCCCAGCCCAACCACTTGTCCAATTTCGGCAATTTTTATTTCATGTGAAAGCTCACTATCTCTAAATACATCAGTCATCTAGATATGTCTCTTCTACAATTTAAAGAGTTATCTTAATTTTCTCAAAGAATCAATCGCAACAAGTAGAGCAATGTCTTCATTTTCATTCACCAGTTTTGCCATTTTATAAACATACCAAGCCAATTAAAATGCTCTAGTTTTATTGTGCAAGTGCAGTTTCTTTTATCTTGTTAATATGTAAATTGATTGAGTTGAAAAAAATTGTTATAATTCCCTTATTTATCCTATTTTGTGATTAGTTTCGTTGTATAATGGAGTAAATTGAATATTGTGGTGGTGGATTAGAATCTGTGCATGAAGCAACAGGACTTATGTTTTCTGGAATATTTCTTTCATAACCACATTCACACACTGAACAAAGACAACACAAGACATCCACGCTTGCAGCTTAATAGTACTGTCTCGCATCTCATTTTGATTATACTCGCAATGCGCAATGGGATAGCCTAATCAGGCATTGCCATCTAGTATCCAAAAAAAGATAAGTTATGTAATTGCTACAATATTGATTTTGAAGTAGTGCTTTGTCTTTATCATTTTGACCCCAAAATTTGTTACATATTTTTTTATTTTAATATAGATGTCACATTATTAACTAAATGTCATACACCCAGCGTTCGTTCCCGAACTATCCCATACTGCACAAAGTGATAATCTGATGTGGATATGAAATTCAGGTGAAAAAAAATATAGTTTCATCAATAATTTTCATCCATCCCAAGTTCTGTTTTTGAATTTTGTTCCGATCAATCGACAGAAGATATTCTTTTGTCAGAATTGTCTTAAAATTTAATGTAGATCTACAATTTGTTGTTTATAACTGCATACAGAATTTCATTGTTCTAGATCATTCAATTTTCATTTTCAGATTCGTTAAAAATAAAAAAATAAAATATTTATATAGAGAAAAAAGAGGGGCAATCGTTGATTTTCTAGATTTTATTCAATAAAGACAAATAGCAGTCTTTCTTTACTAAATTCCGAAACACACAAATCTCTTGTGCCGGATTTTGAAAATAAATATATTTGTGCACTCATGGTGTGCATGGTCTTGTTCAAAGTCCATAATTGTTTTCGACGGCGGATAGAGGATAATATCTTTAATAAAGTATATACTAGATAGTTTTGGGATGGGGAGGACACTTCTGTTGGCCTGTACTCGTATATTTAGTTCTTACGCTCTTTGATTTTAACGCCCCAAAAATAGTGCATTTGTATGCGTTTTGGTAATACTAACATGAAAAATACCACTCATATGCTAGTGATGCATGTGAAATAATTTCCTTTGTCAAACTTAAATTTAAAAAAATTATTCATTTACTATGAGTATTTCTGCTCTTTCCTTAATTTGTATATTTAAACATGGTGAAAAACAGATGGTATTACTGGCATGAGGGTCGAGCTTTAAAATTCATTGCAATTTTGTTTAATTCATCAAAATTATATCAGTAAATAAATCTTAATTGCTTAGTTTCGGAATTTGAGAACTACCAAAACTTGTCATTCACTGAGAAATTTCCTCTCTTATATAAAATACACTATTTGCTATTCGAACATGAAAAGCTTAAGAAAACAACTGTTAATCTTTTGGTAACTAATTATCTTAATTTACAAAATAAATTTAAATCAATTTTCGGTTACCCAAATTGCCTTCTAAAAATCTCTAAGAGCATCCCCAAGGACTTAAACTGAAATTTGATTTGTTATATTAGTTCACTCGGTGTATCAGACTCGTATTGGCTGTAAGGCGAAGTTGAGAGTGCAATAGAATCAAATAGCGCCAATGTCAAACACAGCAAATAAGCAAAGAAGTCAGAGTGATGTAGGTGTAATGCTTTTAAAAAATTTAGATATAACAATTTTTGTGAAAGATTAATTTTTATGCAGATTTCTATTTTTAAATAATTTCCCTCATTATTATCAAAATAATTCGATAGTTTGAGATTATTCCTTTGACCTATCAACGGCCGCGAAAATGCGCCAATCCTTTGGCTATCTTTTGGCTAAATATCCGGTTTGGCGAAAATGGATGATGTGATAATCCCTAAGTACCTCATCTATTTACCTTTTAATTGTGTGCATGTATAGGCATCGAATTTATCGCTTCTGTCTTCCAGTGGGCGACATCTCATGTATGATAATGAGATGGAATGGTGGTTGGTTCTTGCCCCCCGGATGGGTAGAAATGTTGGATGTCGGCTACATTCTATAGACGACGGGAATCTGCTTACCAACGGTAGAGCTGTACCATGCCCGGTGATAGCTCTCAAGTCTCGACCTGAGTTCATGCCAATGTTGTGGCGGCGCTTCGGTCAGCCAGATCAATCCATGTGCTTTAGTCGTAGATTCGAATGGCCAAGTTATAGTTATCGCTTCTCAAAATTTAAAATCATTTAAAGACGAATTCGATGAACCATTACACATAATCCAGAAACGCCAAGTATTTTATATGTACATAATTGAATCAATAAGATGGATCATTCCAAAAAGAAAAGGTTTCATTTTATGAAATTATTAAAGAATCAAAACAGTTAAAAGGCTAATCATGCTGTAAATCCTTTAATTATGTTCGATGAAAACTGGCAGGTAACATTTGTTTAAACATTTCCAAATAGTAACAAAGAAAGCTGCACGAATTCCGGTTCCAAAAAACAGCTTCGCGTATCTAGCCAATGGTAAACTATCAAAAGAAGATTATTCTTTGTTAGAAATACGGCTCCCTGTCTCTAATGCATTAGTTTCTTTTTGAAATAACTATTATACTGGTATTTGGATGTTGTGTTTGAAATTTATTAAAAACAAACCGAAAATACGGATCATTTTAATATGTACCATTTCGCGATCATGGAAGCCGAATCCCCCGAATTTAATTTTCTCTGGCATAATTGTGATTCTACGATTTGGCTGCTGCAAAAGACCCAGAAGCCACACTTTATTTAGAAATAAATCCCTTGGATGCTTCAGTATTAGGCGCGTCCCTTTTCCGCTTCTGTAGTGCTTTCCATTTACAGTTGGAAACCCAAATTCACGGTGCTCTGTTCCCCCTTTTTATTCTGGGGCTCTCCGCATCGATAAATCGGCGCGGATCCACGCATTCTCCCCGTTTATGGCCGGCTGCAATTACACCCGATTCGATTAAAGGAGCTAATTAATTTCCATCTGGAGTCGAGGCGCTTGACAGAATCTCTGCATTTTGCGAACCCATTTAACGCTCACTTGCCGTAGATATTTCACTCGATAGCGATTCTGCTGCCACTCGGAGGGGTGGAGGTCGGCAGGTCAGTCTTTTCCAATGACTCTGCTCTTCCCAGCCTGGCAGCTTTGATTTCCGGAAGACGATCTCATTCGGCGATTAATTTGCATGATTGGAAATGCGTGAGTCTTCCTTTACCCCCACATACACACACCTTTTTTCTTTCTTTCTTTCTTTTTATTTAATTTCATGCTTGTCGTAGATTTGAGATATTTCGCTCACTTTTCTGTTGATATTCGTTTGTGTCAGTTAAGCTTTATTATTATTATTATTTTTTTTTTTAGTTTTGTTCGTTTTGGTCTGAAGAATATTCATCTGCTTAGATGACTGTTCGAAAGCACGCATGAGATAAGAGTTTGTTCATTTTACCATGTCCTAACTGGGAAGGCATTCACCGTTCGTTTGATGAGAAGAATTTGGTTAAGAGCTGCTGAGAGGGTTAGAGAATGCAAAAAAAATTACGCATAATTGTCTAGTGACTGTAACTTTTTTTCTGTTAATAAATTGAATCTTCCAGACTGTGTTAGAGGTAATTTCTGAGGAAGATCATGAGGAATTGCATTTATATTTTTTTTAATATTAAAATATTGTGATGAACAAAATTTTCTTTGAGAGTGAAAAGCCCGAAGTTGAGATAGTGTGAACGAAATTGATGTGGAACCTTCTCAAAACAAATGAAATCTAAATCTCCATCCCACTCTTTCCTCTAAAAAGAGTCCTTTGTTAATCTGGCTTTATGATAATTGCATGCACCAAGGATTACAATCCCCGAGTAGTTTGCTTTCCTGTAATAACACGACTCTTGACATTGAATAGGGCAAAAAGCAAATTCCTTACTCTGAAAACTAATAATGTCTCGTCAAACTATCAAAATTCCAAGAGCGTCTCAGCATAGTTCGGACAAATAATTTTTATGAAGGTCTGATTCAGAAGAAAATAATTTCCTATTACTTACTATTAGAAAAAATGTCTATTTTTTTTTTTTAATTTTTCAAATATACCTCCTTTTGTTGCTTTCGTTTAATTTATTAATGAAAAATAAGAATTGTGGGGCTTGTAAAAATCAACTCCAATAATATTGATTTTTACTTTTTCGTATACGTAGTATGGAGAACATATAGTGATCGTCAAAATTCGAACACGAGATTCTGAAATACATTTTAGACCACCCCGAGTTCGAAAAACAGTTTTTTTAAATTTCCGTCTCTCTGTAACAAATTTAACTCGAAAGTCATTTGAGCTAATCAGTTGAAATTTTGTATACAATCTTCACACTAAATTTTGAAGATTTGTATCAAATTTCGTGGGAGATCAGTTGTGAAGAAATTAGGCTGTTCGAATTAAAACAATAGTTACAAAACGAAGAGTGCTGGATAGATAAGATTCGGTACACAATTGCAGCATCTATAATGTAGCCACCTACTAAATTTGAATTAAATCGTACTGCGAATTGATTGTCTGCCTGTAATTTCTGAAATAAGTAAACATAATATTTCAAAAACGCAGTAACTTAAATATATCAAATTTTCTATGAGAATTTGTTACTACAAAATTATATTTGACACAAATAGTTTTGTGACACATTTTTGTTTCGATCGGCTAAAGAAAACGTATCTAAAATCACAAATTCGATTTTTGGATATTATTAAAAGCTGTCAGCGATTAATCATCTAATATCTCGCTATAAGTATTGTAGCCAGCGACTTGTTAATTGTTCTCTGCAATTAAAAATTTATTGGAGAGTTTATGCAAGAAAGCTTTGACAAACCCCATTGGTTAAAAAAAAATATTCTTGCATCTATTTGTGGGTTTTCTAAAGGTGTCTTCTCAACAGAGCATGGCATTTAACAATTGCTAATACTATAAAATTTGCTAATACTCTTAAAGTATTCTCTTTCCTTGTATTTATCGAACAATTTTTTAATAATAGAGAGGAAAAGGTCAGCAACTTTGTAAAACAATTCAATGATAGCGTTTTGTATGTGTGGACCTATTTTTAAAAGCTTAATCTACATCCTACCATTCCTCTCCTCCCACCTTCGATAGTAAACTTTTTGTATTCTATGTAATAAATTACATTTTTCGCATTAAAGGTGAAAAATTCGCAAAGCTGACAAAAAGGTGATGGATTGTTTTATCCTTCACATTTTGCTTATGAAGAGTTTTGAAAATACTGTTAGATTGTTTCAAAATTATGGGAGTGGAAATAAAATCTGAATTTTTGCTACCTCTAAATATAAATAAACCTGTGTGTGCGTGCCATATTTTCTCTTAAACAACTGGGTCGAATTCAGCCGTATTTTACACACTTGGTTCTTACGACAAGAGAAAGAATACTGCCAACTTTTCAAAGCTAAAAAATAATTAAATATTCTATTAATTAGAAATCAACAAATTTTATCTTTCTTGCATTTAATTACTCAGCATGTATTTTTTTTTAATTTCTCCTTCTTTTTCCTACTTTGGATAGTGCTTTTATTGGCCTTAAAATAATGATTTAATCCTGTTTTAAAATTGAACTTAATTCAATCCCTAACTAATAAATAATACAGCAAATATAAATAACATGGCGGGAATTATTTATAGCTAGTTTTTTTAAAAATCGTCTGGTTCAATTGGTATTCTTATTTTAATTCAAAGGAGACAATAAAATGATTTTGTATATTATATTTTGCTTTAAAGTAGATTTTAAATTAAAAATTCTTCGTGGAATGATTTAATCTCAAGCAGCTATAGGTATTTCGACTTTTTTTGTAAAATCAACAGTAGGTTGTAGTAAAAATTAAACAGTCAAGATTTAGTTACCTTTATTTTCAACGATTCACCAAACCCAGGTTGTTAACTCATAGATATGTATACCATGAATTGAGAATAATTGTTCTCAAACATTAATTTATGAAACATGCGAGATCTTTTCTTTGTTCCTTTGTGTACTATACTCTTAAAAGCAACTGGATGATAGAATAGAAATGACTAGTAAAGAATATTAGTACTGTCAAGTTAATAATTTAACTTTAAAAAATGTATTGATAGAAATTTTGCTTGATAATATCCCTACATTTTTTCTTCTTCATATTCAAAATATACTAACATTAAAATTCTGTCATGAAATTTCTATTGATAAAAAATGAAAAGCTAGAATTCCTTGGAAAAATTCCTGAATTTTTACTAAGAGAAGGAGTAAATTTTTTTTATTGGCCTGGTTTAATGTTTTTAAAATAAATTATGGAGAATTTTCGCATGATAACATATATACATGATAAATGTCCCTGTGCATAACCTTTAATTACAATCAGCTTAGATTGGACAGTGACAAGTGCAAGATACCTTAAAATATTTAATATTTTAATTTACTCGGGGGATTTCACATAAGTGAGCACTATTATTTTTATTTTTCATGAAAAGATAGAAAATATTACTATTCTTGGTTTATTAAAAATCAGCTTTCATTCTGTATGAAATAAACAATATTCGGCATGCTTTTTGAAATTTTTCAGATGGGCTATTTCAAAGAAATTTTAAGTTTTACCTTTGGTATCCGAGTTTTGAAGGGATCTAAGTTATGAAAAAATGTAAAAAACATTTTTTGCAATGATTAAGTAATATATAATTGTTTTCAATTTATTCATACTAAATGTAACTAGTGCCTTAAGATAATATATTTAACGGCTCATTATATATTCTTTAAAACAAAACCCTTGTCGTAAGAGCATGGTGTCTCTAGCACAAGGTCATTAATAAAAGCTTATACTTCAAATCTGTTTCGGAATTCGAACTGAAAGTCATATTTTTCACCGTGAAAAATGAGTGAAGTTCAAATTTGATACTTTAGACAGGTATATCGGAAAAGTCGCTCCGAGTTGTTGACTGATGATAGCTTAAAAATACTTGAAAATTGTTTGGAATTTTCATAGAATCCACAAACACGTTTATGTATACATTATTTAATAATCCCTAGTTGAATAACTTTGCCTTTTTAATCGCTTTAAAATTAACTTCGAATTTTTATGGAAATTGTAATTTTATTACACTTTTTCTGCAGTTGCTATTACATTAAATCGCTACGTTATGAACTTCTTAAAAGTAAATATTTACGAAATAACACTGAGCAGGAAAGAATTAGGAATAAAGATGAAAATTTTAAATTTATTTCTTTTTTGTATTTTAACATTATTTATTTTTATTCGATAAGAAAAATAGTAGTCAGATGCTAATGTGATTTAAATAATATTTTAACTATACTTGTCTTAAACTCCTTTATAAAATGTAAAAATACCGCTATTTTCGACTAACTTTTTGAATCTATATGCTTGAATTCAGAAAATCCAAATGGAAATTCTTTCATTAAGATTATATGTTAATTATTGTTACCCAGATTAGAATTTTTCTTTGCATTTTTTTTGAATACATCTCAGCTTTTAATTGAGAGAATTAACACTAATCATCGTGGAAGTTACCGGTGACCGACTTCTGTTTATTTCAGTAGCTTCATGTAGATTACGTAACCGGCTAAGTAAATAGTTTTTAGGTAGATTCCTAGGGAAGATTACATATTGGTGGCTCTTATGACAAAGCTTTTGAGAAATTTCTTCAATTCTTTACCGCTATGGTCTCTAGAAGCCAAAATACAAATCTACGTTCAAAAGTTATATATATGATATGCGTATACCGCTTAGCCCTTGTTAACTAGAGAAATTTTTAATTTTATTTTGAATGGCATGGAATATGTTGTTAGGAATATATTAGGTTGTTCGGAAAGTAATTTCGTTTTTTCCCGACAGAGGATTTAATTGTATTTTTCGCACCCAATTTCATACTTAAACCGCAAAATCATTTTATGTTTTAAGAGCTGATATAGCAAGGCTTGAGTGTGAAAAAGTGCAGCTGATTCTTCGCAGTAGTTTTTGGATGGTGCCCTTTTAAATATGGAGAGCAATAAACAGCATTTTCGTCATTTTTTTCTTTTTTGCTATATAAAAGGTAAAAATGCTGTCAAGCCAGAAATAAATTAGCCAATATGTGTGGAGAAGATGTGTTAACAGTACATCAGTACCAGAACTGATTTGCAAATTTTTTCCTTCAAATGAGGAGGCCAAAAACCACCTCGATCAGTTTTTTTTACAGTAAGACCAAAACTTTTATGAGCGTGTAATCATGTTACTACCAAAAATATGGCAAAAGGTATTAGACCAGAATGGCAATTTTATAATTTAATAAATAATTTATTCATTAAACAAAAATTTCTTTTCATTTTGACAAAAAAAAAAAAAAAACGAAATGACTTTCCGAACAACCCAATATATAAAACTCGGACGAGTCTGTGAATGGCCCATCTAGCTCAGGAGTGGAAATGACGGGTTTGAAATTTTCATACCACTCTAACTTCCTTAATATTGAAGATAGAAAAATCTAATTAATCAAATTAGGGTTTCATCACGGCAAATAACTTTAAATATAAAAGTTTTCGATAATTGTAATACCTTAGAAGTTAGGGGCTGAAAAGAGATTTCAAGATCGAATTTTGACTGTTTCTAACATTAGCAATTTATTAGATCAATTATGATAGATTACTTTACATTCAAAATACTACCGCTTTCTTCCAGCTTGCCTAAAGGATTTTTTTTTTGACTATCTTTCATTTCTGCCTGTCATACGATATATATTTCACTATATAAACTGACCAACGTGGCACTTTTACAAATCGCGATTTAATCTGAGAATATTATTTGAAAGAAACTTAATTCATGCTCATTTGCAATAAAATAATGTCTTTACTTATGTTAAATTATTCCATTATTCGGGCGCTGGCGAGAGGAAATTAACAAAACTACATGCTTTTTAATGAATCAAAATTATAAAATAGTAATTATGTTTATAAATCCTCATAGAAGAAACCTGAAATCCAAATCATTTTTCAACCAATTTATATAAAATTATGTCGCGATCAGTGTGTTGAAAGATGATTTATATCTGTGACTCGAGATCAGACGTTTGCCAAATAATTGAAATAAAGCTCGCCACTTTGCCAGAGACATTTTAGCTACGAAAACAGAATTTCTTCATTTCACAGCTATTCAACTGTTCCATCGCCAAGTTCATTGTTCTTCTGTCTGTTTTGGAAGTACTTTTCTCTTCTGTTCTTTTCTGTCTACTTATGGGTTACAACATCTGCGATGGAGCTGCAAAAACTATATCCCTTTGTTTTCGCGGCGTGAATGATCGAGAGCGATGTGAACAGACACAAAAAAGGCATTTAGATTACGTTTGTTTGCATGCCTCATGCCCATGAAAAACGCAAACGATTCGGTTTTGAATATCGTGAACTCTACCCGTACCTTAATTTTTCTCTGCTTTATCGTCGCTCTTTTATAATATTTGTATTTCCTGTCATTTCCTCTTATTTTTCCTTAAACCGTAATTGTTTTTATTATTTGGAAATTTATTATGAAAATTATTCATATTTTCTTCGGTTTCTAAAAAGGCTTGGTTTATGTGGAATTGGGCCGATGTTGCTGTGTTCCGGTTATGGTCTGTCATTAATACTGAAAAAGATTTTTTAACTGGTGGAGTTTGATGAGAATGTGAATTTGCATTCATTTATAATTGCCGTAAAAATTTGTATCAATCAATTTCACTCAATTTTATTAAAATTTTTAAATCCTTATTTTTAGCATGCTAATATGTTAAAGACTTGAAACTAGTGTGTAATGAAGATAATGAAGAGGTTATTAACTTAACCTTCATAAAAAAGATACGTTAATTGTATAAGAGGGGAATTACAGTCTTGAGAAAATGTTAACGTATTTTGATCTTCACAAAATGCGAATATTTTTATCCTGCGAAGATATATACATCAAAATAAGTCTTACAAACAAGTCAACAGACTTAATAGGTCAGGATATGTATTAAATTTAAGAAGCTTAGATGGATAAATCTGTATTCTCTTCATCTTTATCAAAATTTTCCAATTCCTACTATTTGTACACACTCTCCCTTTATATATTTATGTCTTGTTCAAATTTTCTATTGTTAATAAAATACTTTTTATTCATCCACTCAAGTTCAAATACATTTTTTAAATTTGTAGTGGATGACACCTGATATTAATACAGTTTTTTTAAATATTCATTCATTAATTAAATTAAGCTAATTTTTAACACTTTAAATAAAGTTTTAGCAGCTTGTAATGAAAATTGGAATCGAAAGGCAGTTGCTCAGCTGGTAAAATGCAAGAATTTCAGTATATTTCATGTAAAAATTCAATTCGTGCGAAAATCAATTATTTTTGACACAATCATTGCTTTTATTATCATTCAATGAAAAGTAACTGAAATATTTTTTGTCCCTTTTTTTATCTAAGTGGGAATTGAATTTAAAATTTTTTATATTACTTGTGATTTAAATATTTTTTGTTGCGAAGTCTTTTGATTCAAGACTTTGGAATACAGATTCGATAGAAGGGCTTCTTTGAATACAGACGCGATTATGTGTACACTAATTATATATATATATGTTGATGGTGAGCTGTTCCTGCACAATAATGGCTCGTTTTTATGAACAAATATTTTAATAAAAACAGGGGACGTTCACAACAAGTAGGGACAATGACAAACAATTAAAGGGGTAGACATTGAAGACAAAGCACCGTTGGGCATAAGCCCTTCTGGATTTTTTTCAGCACATCGTTCATAACTGCTCTCTCTGCTTCTACTGGCGCCCAAAGTTCGCAGTTGCAGTTAGGAGTTACAGGAAGAAGTTGAAGTGTTTGAGCGTGAGGCTAGCTGGTGGTTGCTCTGGTTGAGCATTTTATATATACATATAATATAAAAGAAATTGCCTATTTGCGATTTGTGTATATACGATTTTTTTTCTACAGAATTGTTTAGGTTCTTAATTAACTCTGTTAGGCGAATGACACTTCTATAATTTAACTGAGCCGGAATATTAACATAGCAACATGGGTAATTAATTTCTTTTTTCAAAGAATTAACCTTAGGAAAACTTGATTCTACTGTTGCAACATTCATTATCCTGTCCAAGCATTGCAAGTATACAAACATATTAATAATCGCATTTGTAATCGAAATTAACTGCGGAATTGTTTATCTCTCTTGTTCTATCTGTGTCATGAACGATTTATTTTTTCCCCGCACAACTATGCCTCTCTTTCACACCATTTGCTCTTATATGAATTTATGCATGAATTGCATTCGCTTATGGCAAGGTTGAATCGTTTATCTCTGAATGTTCAGCTTGCCCAGTTTGGGTTTCATTGGTATGCCTTATTTGAAAGTAAAATTTTGAAGAATGTGTGAAGACTCAGGGGTGTAAGTTCAACATGGGGTGAAATTCAATTGATAGACTTTTTGAAGATCTGTTGGCGGGTTTTTGAAAGTTTCTCGGACGTGACGTGAAAACTTAATATCGGTTGGAGAAAGGGGTCGTTTGAATTCCTGTTTGAATGCATTTATTTATTCCTTTATTAAGTCTATTTGAAGCGTGAAAAATCCCTTTTCACATATTCAAATTAATGTGTTAAGTTATGTCTTCTTCAGCCTTCAATACTGAAAATTAATTTTTTAAATGTCAAGATACTTACATTTTACGGACATATTGAACTATTTTTAAATTAAACATAACCTTATTTCTATTTCACTGTGTTTTCCGCATTATACTCTGCCTTAGAATTATAATAATCGTTCTCATTGAAGACGCTCACAAAACCTGCCATCGTTCTTTTTATCAACCCTATTTTGCTTCTATCTGTGTTGAAGTGTTTTGTGACCATTGATATAACTGGTACTTGGATAAAGCAATTTTTATTTTTAATGATATTATTAGCTCGGTTAAACTAAATTTATTTTACATACACTCGGGCCTCCATCTATCGAATTTCAAAGTTCCTCCAGATAAAAAACGTTATTCAGGAATGTATAAATTATATGAATTTTAATGAAATACATTCGTGCATAATGTGATTACGGTGGATTAAAGTTAATGGTATTTTTAAATTATACTATCAAAGGAATTCGGGTTTTTAAAAAATGCAAATCTAATTTAAATTTGTGAATATGCCCTAAAACTATTTTATTCAGTTTCTTTAACACTTTTAAGATTTTTATATCCGAGTTATATTTTTTAAAAATTATACCATTTTACACGAAATTTCATATTTTTAAATATATTCTGCTAAATCTTTATTTTTCGACTTTTTTTTTTAATAAACTGGACGTCCTTTTCGAAATTCAAAGTTTCAAATTAGGAGAGATTTGTTCTTTATAAGAAATCTAAAACTAAAGTAAAAATTTCGTTTCAGATTGGGAAATGATTCCATATCAAAAGATAGCATGACTAGTATATGATTTACCATTACCATCATTTTCACTAATCCCCATCCGTATTTCTAAAGATTTGTTGTATTTAAAATTAAAATTGAGTAATTTCTTTTCTTTAATTTCTGTTCCTTTTTATAAAAGAAAAGCATGGTGTCCACAATAAGTATGTATAATTTTTGCTGTGAAAAATATCATTCACTGTTTTGCGAATGAAATCCCGAGGTTGTTTAGAAAAAAAATTCATTCAAGATTTTCGATACTTAACAATCTGATATCTGGACTTCGGCAATCGATACAATAGGTTGTGAATTTTGAAGAGTTAATTTATTAATTTTATTATGAATTAGTGTATCAGTTTTTGTTTTAATAATTTTGTATTTTAGATTTTTTGCTTTTCTTTTTACTGGGCCACTGTATAAAGGTTACACAGCAAGTTGGCCCTAGGAGTGTTGTTTGAAGTTCTATATTTTTATTTATTTTTGTATTGTTTTAAAAATCTATTAATATCATACAATTGCGCAATCTTGCCATTTTTTTATTCATTTGCCCAATCTTGAATTCGTTAAATGCTTTTTTTAAAATCCAGGATCTGAATTCCTTTGATATTAGTGTTTATAGTTCAAAGATTTTATATTGTGTTCGATATTGGAAATTTGATCGATAGTACAGATGTAATCTTCTCGTAGAATTCTCTACCCCCTCCCCTTCTCCCGATGACATCCAATTCTGATTTCCATTAACTAGCTGGTCATGCGAATGAACTTTCCGCGAAATCCACCGGAGACTAATTTGAACGAGCGCCGTATTATGAATATCTAACCACTAATTATGTTGATAAAATTCGACTTGTTTTGTTTTTTCAAAAGACTTGATTCTATTTAAGTTACAATCCCCGAATTATATTTAGCGTAGACAAAGGGTTGCTTCATTTCGATTGTTAAAATTTTAGCGTAATCATCTTCTGAACAGCCGGCATTTCATGTATAAGAAATTTATTGTAAGTAAAAACTTATAAAAAAAATAATACGCTCTTTTTTTTAAATAAATGTTTGTATATTTTCATTTTATTTAGAATTAATCTCTTTCAGTGACCAGTTGTTTGCTCGTAGTAATAGTATAGATTTGAACTTAAGTAACAGTTAAATAAAAATGGAATTTTTAAAAAAAATTACAATGCAGCGAATGAAAAGTTAAAATAGTATTTAAAAAATTGTTTTTATCAAAAAAAAAAAAAGGAAAATTGATTTTTATAACTACTTTTCATAAAAACAAATTTCTATTAAAAATATTATGCGTGCAAGTATTTCTTTAAAGAATTGATAAAATTTAGAAAGAATTTGCTCAATGCTTAAAGGCAATTCTTTAAAAAATTTTTAATGTAAAGCTGTTTTTAATGACGTATCAGGCTGGTGCTATTACATTTTCGTGAGTATTGTTTAAATATGCAAAAATCTAGCTTAGTTACCTAAATATCTATTTTTTTAATTGCTTCGAACTACCAAATTATATCTGTAAAATGGTAGATCAGATCAAACGCTTATTTTATTTACTAATATTCCATTAATTGCTTTATTTTTAACTTTTGAACGAGAGCTCAGTTCGCGAGTAAACTTTTTCAGTGAAAGGTAGTTTATGAACAAGTAACATATAAAAAAAAATTTAATTAAATTGCAATTTTTTGTTTTGGTGACAAAATAGAAATTACTAGAAAAATTTAATAAATGCATTAATATTAGAAAAAAATTGCATTAACATCGTGCCATCCGTTACAAGTTAGAAAAATGTTTTTGTATTTGAATGGAGAAATAAAAAGCATTTTATTAACAATTGAAAATTTGAACAAGATATATAAATATATATAGAGAGAGTGTGAACGTTATAGGAATTAAAAGAAGTGAAAAAGCTTTATGATGTCATGATTTTAATTTGTGGAATCATTTCTAAGTCCAGAAAATCTGTTCATTGATATAAGCTGCCTTTATTCTGAAGAATGGTGTAATTACGGAGGGGAATATTCAAGATTCCCCCCCCCTCCTTTTTTTTCTGTACTTCTGATGGCATATAATTTTCAATGATCATTACCAATATGCCACCCCAAGATAACATTCGAATACCATTAAAAAATTGTTGACAAAGCTCTTTTATACCTCTTCCATTGGGGCTCTGATCGCTGTCCGTGAATAATTCGTTTTTGCTGTGGCGTAAAATTAAATGCTTCCTCTTGTCGATTTTATTGCCTTCTACCACTTATTTGGCTTTTAGGACCTCGGGCGCGTTACATATTTTGCCCACGTGATTGGCTGCCGGCATCGATGCCAGCATTAAATGATCGCATAATCGCTTCTGAGAAACCGGATCTCCATTTTCAAAGGACCACTGTGCTTTTTCGTTTATATCCCTAACTATTTGCATAGTTCAAATGATAGCAATTCCCCCCTCCCTTCAATTATAGCCCTCTTAGCTTTTTACTTTTTTTTTATGGTAATCAGTTTGAATAAGAATGTTTTTGCACTATTTTTAAATTTTTTATACCTCCTTTAGTTTTGAAAGACTTCCAATTACGGACGGAAATTTGCGGATTTCTCGAGTATTCAATTTAGCGAGATTTTAAAACTGTTTTTATTTGAAATTTTAGTTTGGGTTGGTTGGTTGAAGCGTTTAGCGTATCTTTTTTAGAAAGCGTTTTATAAAGAAGCTGAGAATTTTTTTTTTTTTTTATGAAATAAGGTACTCAGACATCAAGCTTAATTGATGAAGAACTTAAATTTGCTATTAAAAAATTACCATGCTATTTAAACGTTACTAAGGCATAGGTTTGCTGTTATTTTCTACTGAAATTGAAATTATTTATTAAAAATATTGCTGTTTTATTACCCTATCTTCTGTTTTAGATAATAGATGGCGATGCTCGATTAGGTACGCATCCCATAGTTCATTGCGATTGTAAACAATGAGATGAGATGCTGCTCTGTTAAGAGGTGTACGTGTTAATATCCTGTCTTTTTTGTGTGTATGAAATGTGGTTATTAAAGAAATATTACCAAAAACATACGTCCTTTTGCTTTCACTGCACGGATCATAATGATTTTCACCACACTATGAGATTATTATAACATTGAGATAAAGTAATTGAAAAACACGATATCGTATAGATTTATATTCAACTATAGCAAATAATTTATTTTCCTATTTAAAATCTCGCATTATGTAATCGTTGCAAAAGAAACACGCTTTCTAAGTTAAACAGCTCCATTTGCTACTTTTTTAATGCTATTTTTATTAAAATTTTATAAACCAGCGCCATTTGGCGGCAAGTGTGTTCATCCAGATTATTGATTTCTCAGATAGCCAAATAACGTATATAATTCATTTAAAAAAAAGCATTTCACCTTGATATCTGATGATTGTTATGATTGAAAAACACGCAAAAAATTGGGACAATTATTGAAAATTAAAAAGTGTATAGATTCGAAATATAAGCGGAAGTAGAAATATTACTACATAGTTAATGATTCGTAAAAAACACGCGATTGAATGTTTTTATGAATGATTTTATATTCCATCAGAGCATTTAAAAACAGTGTTAAATATAGTATATCAAATTAAATTTGAAAATATCATTAAAATTAATGAGGAAATTCTACGGAAATAAAATTAATGTCATAAAAAAAGGTTATTTTTTTAATCTTAAGATAATAACAAAGACTATTTTTGTAAGAATTGTTTTGGAAGATATGAACATCAGTTTTCGCAGGCATAACAACTGCTCATCTAGCCATAGTTCTTTCTATTTTTGCGCTCGATTGCTTTCTGCTATGATCTTCTTTGCCCTGTCTAAATATACTTTTTGGTGACTATTGTAGACCATCTCCAGAAAATTTCTAATAATATTTTGAGGTTCAATTGATTAGTCAAAGCTCTGAATAAGTGCCGATATAAAAACTTTTGGTGAAGTAGTCTGAAATCCGTATAATGGTTCGTAAAGGTTTGGTTGATGTCATATTACAATAACTAATAAGAGCGATTTTTCTACGCAGTGCTTAAGCGTTTTACGTACCTACACAACGTATGTTAGTGTTTTTATATATTTTTTCTGTTGCACTATAAGAAAACTATGGTAGAAATTTTTTAATGATGTTTGTGAAATATTTTCTGTACATTTCTGAATACATTATTATACCAAACGATTTACGTTCTCGTATAAAGTTTCGATTTGTTAGATAAGGAATATTATTTATTTAAATTTAATCTCATGATATATAGCTATCACTCTTTCTAAAGTGGCTGAGTATGATGTTTATTACTTTTACGATTTCTTAATGAGATAATTTACAAAAACTGTTCGATTCTTCTCCATCTCCAAGATAAGCTTGCTCTATCAGCTTCATTTCTTCAGATAAATTTATTTCACGTGATTCTAACCTTTTTAGGAGTATTGCGTCTTATCTGTCGACACTAAATCAAAGGAAGATTGATTACGTATTTATCTCTTGTTTTTTTCTTTAGACCACCCACTAAGCGATTTAAAATTTGATTAAAATTGCGTTAAAGTATTACTGAAAATTTTTAATATAAAACTAAGGGCAACATTGAATATTACTTCAAAAGTCTGAAGAATTTTTAAATATTATTGCCTGGCAATAGTTTTATTTTATGAGTTATTTTAACTTTAACCAGGTAATTCTTAATTTAAGGTGTACGTACACACTTGAAACTTTGAAAATCGTCCAAAATATCGAATATTTGCTTTATTGCTTCAAAATGTTCTCTTGATTCTTTAGATTTCAAAAAATACCAAAATGTTGTCAATATTCAGAATATTTCTCGGGTTATAAGGATTTTTCTTGAGGTATTTTCACTAAAACCTTTAGTTACGGGTTTTTAAAAACTCATTTTATGACGTATATTTTTCCATTGTGTTACTTCATTCAAACAATCATAATTCAACAAAACAATTAACCAAATACAATTATTTCTATATCAAAATAATTTACATGAAAGAGTGGATGTTGTATTCCTTAATCAAATTCATATTTATAGAAATTTTCAATAGCTATTTAAAAGTTAAAATTACAGAAAAAATCTCGCTTTTTCTATTTTTCATTATAAAAAAAAATTTTGTTAAAAAAAATATATAAATTTTCATAACCTGATTGAGAATGAAGAACAACGTGAAGACTAACTAATATTCGGCATAATTTCCAACTAGAATCACATGTCTGTAGAAATTAGAATTTAATTGTACAGACTTGTTTATATTTAGATATGTTAAAAAAAATATACTTCTTAGCTCATTGAATATCAATTAATAATTAGTGCAGTATGGTTTTATTCCTCACTGAAATGAGTTTAAACATATATTAATGACCTACTGTGAAAAAATTGATTTTTAACGTTAAAAATTGTAAAAAAAATCTTCTAGTGTGTACGTACACCTTAAAAATTGCATCTTTTATTTTATGAAAATAATATTTTTTTACATGTTATCCATTTACTGAAGTAGTCTTATTTGAAGTAAGCAGTAACTTTAAAAATTAACATCTGTTATTTTTTGCTACTACAAGAAACTAGGTATATAGTTTTTAATTTGGAAAAATAATGTGGATTTATGTTGATTTAATGCCTTTTTTAAAATTCGTTTAAGACTTGGTATCTGTGCAGCATTTGATTCGATATGAAATCTCATTTTACTTTGTATAAAATTAAAAGTGAATAATTAGTGTATACTATAATCACATCTAGTTCGTAAATTGTGGTTGTACATAATTTCAATTAAATTTCTTATCCATAAATCGTTCATGATTTTCTCTCAACGAGTATTTTTAAGCATAAAATTGTGATAGCCATGAAAATCATGTCGTTTTAATAGCATTACACGAGTTTTCTTTATTAATGTGCACGAACCTTCCTAATGGAATCAAACATCAAGGTTTAATCATGTCATTGAAAACATAATTATTTGAGTAATTCATGCTCAAACTGCACGTTGTCTTTAGAACGTCGTTTTGCTCTTCATTGAAATTATCAGATAAACAAGAGCTTTTTTTTTTATCAGCTTTCAAAAGAAGGAAAATGGATTAAATATTTAGTAAAATAATGAAAAAGGGTTTGAATTTCATAACATCTGTAAACGAAAATTTTATTTAAAATAAAATTTCAAAAAGGGGTATAAAAAAGAATACCAATGGATATCATTCAAATTCGAAAAAGTTTTCTTTTTAAAGTGTAATATTTCCTAATTTATTTTTAAGCAATATTTTTAAATATTTCCTGTGAAACACCAGAGTTGTCGTAATTTAAAAGAAATCTCTGCAATGTATATCTTGAGTTTTTTTTTAAGTATATGTGTGTCAAAATAGGCAACACTATATCAACTTTGTCTTGTGGCGTCTCAATATACAACATTCTATTTTATTTTTAGCAAATATTTTGCTATTTCATTGATATTTAAAAGCCCATCATTATCAAATTCGCCGATTATTTTTTCTATATGGCTGGCGTATCCTGACCATTGCAAAAATTGAAATCTTTCTGCATTTTTATCTGTACCCAAAGAGAGCTTCAGTTTCTGGAATATCAAATATTACTGTTATCCATTAGTATATTAAGGAAATTTCATTTGAATGACAACTTGATGTTATTTCATTAGCAATTTCATCATTTATAAAGCATAGCCCTGTAAAGATATGTCGATATATTGCAAAATGTAATGATTCTATGATTCAGTCTGGTAGGAAATACAGTGTAGCTATAAGAATATACTGTGTTCGAAAAGGTAATCAGATATACAGATTTAATCACAATGGTGCATGAGATAACACAATCGTTGCATTTTGTGAAGAATATTTAGAAGAAGAAAAAAATGGCCATGTGCTTGTAAAAGCGTGAAATATCCGTTTTCTTGGAATGGGCACTTCTAACGAAAACTTACTATATTATGGTGCGGAATTTCACTCTTGCCTTAACATCACGGTCTTTCATCTTTAAGTACTCTTTGATTTAACATATGGAATGGAATGAAATTTTCCGTAACCCTAAATGCATTCTCTGTGGCCACGTTTTTTCGTGAAAAAGCCTTCATGGGAAAAACAAACTAATTTATCTTATAGATCAATTACGCAACTTTGGGAAATGCCAAAGTTTCAGTTATTGCCTTTTTCTGATTTTTTTTTAAGAATAACTTTGTAATTTTTTATTTACATAGGCCATGTATCAGGAACCATTTTTTCATTATTTACCCCTATATTCAAATGTTTATATTTCGAAGGATTTTTTTTACAATTTTTCCCCTTGTTTTAAACTTGTTTTTCTCCCGTGTTAGTCACTGACACATTAGGTGTAATCCAGCCTTTTTCGCATTTGATTGATTCCTTGATAATTGATTTCTAAATTGATTGAGCAAATTATATATTAACGAGTATTTAGATTATGTTGAAAAAAATACGTATACCATTTTGCTTGAAATATTCTTCAAAAATTTTTATACGCAAATTGTTAAATTCAATTTTCTTGAAAGTAACCCTCAGCTGACTATTTCATTTTTATCTATTTCTGTTTGGTATTACTTTAATCTCTATTTAATCAGTTTTTAACTAAGTAAAATCTTTATAGTTTTGAAAGCCTCTCTCCAAAACTTTTATTACCTGAAGGCTTTTAATACGCCTTGGTTGTTCGTCAGTTCACTACTCCATTTTTACTATTGACATCTAAATACAATTAAGTAGCAGTCTCTTCTCGGAGAAAACCGCTCCCAATTTCTTCTAATTAGAATCTTAATTTCTATTGCTGCCAGCTGTATTGTGCAATCCTTTTTCCAGTGAATTTCTATTCTCGTCCACTCTTAAATATTCAAAGGAAAATTCTATATACTTATTTCGTAGAGACGGCTGCTTAAATGAAAATTTTTAGTAACAGAAAGTGAATTTCTGAGCATCTTAGTTGTGTTTCTACGTATCGTGTTCGTTCTTACTTGTGTTCAAATATTTAATTTGTGATCAAATAGCAATTGCATGTCTATCTGTATACCTGTATTCTCTGCGATGTACCAAGTTTTAGAATTAAAATATTTGAAATATATTTACTGTAAACCGTATTTGAATTGGAATGCGAGCCGAAGTTGTTTATACAGCTATGTCAATTTGAAAATGTAATTCGTCCCGCTTTATTGGCAATGTAGTTTCTTTGCGATTTATGTAACTTTAGGTAAAATAACTACAGGTATTCTTATTGGCAGCATAATTTTTTTACTGAATTGTAGACGATTTAAAATTATAAATTGATAGCTTAATGTAAAATAATTTAACAATTCTCTAAAAATTAAATTGAGGAATTAATTGTCCTGTCATACTCAGTTTTAATACTCCAGCCCCTTTTCATGCAATATTATTGAGCATGAAAAGGCGGTTACAACTTTTCTCTGACAGATTTAATTTATTAATTTACAGCTGACAATGAGTTGTGACCACTAATGAATCAAGAAGCAATTTCTGGTGGTCCACGAAAAAAATCTTGATGTTAATATTATAAATCTTTCCACAATTCTTCTTTAAGGCATATGCTAACAAAGCCAGAAAAATAAACGACTTACCTCAATTCATATCCCAACTATTTAATAATGAGAAGATACTTTCTTTATTGCCAACATTCAGTTCACTTACTTTAAACTTTTAGGCGGTTATTTACTATATTTAATATGAAATACTTTTATCTTTATAAGAGTTGCTTTTTGACTCATTAAATTGTTTTGGTTTATTTCTTCTGAAGAGAACATGAACTGTTCGTCTTAAAATCCTATTGCCAAGATGAAGTGTATCAGTATATATCCTGTTTATACGAAGTCGGCTGTAATTTTTAAAAATTTTGAGAATCCTTGGTTTATACTATTAGATTGTTAATGATTCTATTCATTCCAAGAATGTTATGCTAATTTATGAAACTTTTTGAGATTACTGGAACACCGTGCCCTTAAGGGGATTCTCTCCTTGAATGTGATGGTAACTGTTAAATGCCATTGCTTTTAATATAATATTTTGAACTATTAAGTAACTTGCGATTATGACTGGCTTTACTCTAGGAAGACTCTCAAATTGTTTAGCGAAGATTAAAAATCTCGCGACATCAAGTTGCCAAACTTGGCGCCAAATTCATCGCCGAGAAATTATTATACTTTCGACTCACAGTATTCGTAACAATGTTATCTGTAATTGCAATCAATTATAATTGAAATTTGTACAGAGAGCCACTGTAGCTTAGTGACGGGACTAAATTTCATCACCGACCAGGCGTAGTATATATCGTTGCCAAACATTCTTTTTCTTGTGTAGTAAAAAAAAAAAAAAAAAAAAAAAAAATGAAATAATAAATGTGCAGGTTGGAGCTTTGTCATTTGATTAAAATTTAAAATGGCAATATTTGACCAGAATAGATCTTGCATAGCTTCAAAATAGTAATCTAAGTAAACCACAAACGATTGATAAAAAATCTGTCATAATCTGTTTCATTGGTTTCTAAGAAAAGGTTATTCCAAATCAAGTATGATGAAACTGCTGATACCACCACAATTCTTCATTTCCATGATTAGTCGTTCCATTTCAAGACTGCGAAACTTATTGTATTTTAGGAAGAATAACGAATACAAATGCGTGTAACCTGAAACCTTTTTATCGAATTGTTTTCAGCGATCTTACATTTAATTATTATTATTCTTTCTCTTGAGTATATTGATATAAAACTCTTGAATGTTGTCCTTCCGACAGAATTTATCAGACAATGTTCCGCTGATAAAATAATTGCAATAACAGAAGGCAAATTTTACTGTTCTATTTATTAAGAAGGGGGATTCACCCTTTTGTTTCAAAAAGAAACCAACTTATCTGAAAAACAAAGATAAAGTATATAAATAAGAAAACATTTATCGACGGACTAAAAGTTTATTGCTTGCATCTTATTTTGTCACGGTTCATGAAAAGCGTACGTATTGCTTTATTATCAATTTCATTTGTAAATTTAAAATTATCTATTCGTCTTTATTAGATTTTTTATACATTATTTGCTACGAAAATAGCTTTCTTGTTCATTCTGGTAAAGCATTGACTGTCTATCCCATTTTAAAGAAATTCGCATGCTGTTTGTGATTTTGTTGCATGTCTGATGAACTTTTGAATATTTTCAAAAACGATTCAATAAATATCCTCATTTTTTGTTTCTTTAAAGTTTAAAAAGAAATAGTTATTTTTATAATTGTTTTGCTGAATATCTTATTGCTTTAAAGATGTAATTAAATGTCTCTATTTTTAAATATCAGATAAATGTGATTTCGTTTCACACTATATTTCTTTTAATATTTAATTCACTTGCTGTGATTCGTTGCATTTTATTTCCCCGCATTCGAATTGCGTGTTAGGTTTTTAAGATGATGTACTTTTTTTATCAATGATTGTTTGCGTATTTAAATAATATTTGAAAAATATATTTAACAAACTTGCTTCAGTGAGTCGGAGATCGGGGTGGGTCGTATGGTTATAAATCCACTAATCGTACTTCATAAAATCAAATATGTCTGAAAGCAAAACACTATGTTCCGGTCATTTATTCTTTCTAAATTGCTTTTGGCAGCTACTTGTGTTTAAAAAAATCCTCCTCTGTTTATATAATACATAAACACATGGAATAATGTTGTTTCCATTTCTTATGGCACTTGCCCGCTGTTACGAAAGAGATTTAAGCAAATAGGATGAGTCTCCTGTTTCAGTAGCGCCAACTAGGGCCAAGAGTACGACTTAGTATGTATAGAGTATACTAATATAGTATATCCCACCCTTTTCTATACCACTGTGTATGATTAGATCTCGTGAGTATTAAGACCAATATCTCCTAACCACAATTTTATTATAATCGGTGTTATCTAATCGGCTACTCCAACTCACCCGAAGGCGCACGGATAAGTTTGATTGACCGGACCGCCCCGGCGAGGAACTATGGTCTTGTCATCTCAAAATGGATTTGATTTCTATGTCTTTACTCAAATCTTTCTTATAATATAAATATTGTCACTTATGGCAGTTTAATTAAAAGTCAGCAATTTAGAAGAACAAAATTTTGTCTGCAAAAATACATAGTAAATCTACAGAATTATATTTTTGTTGAGATTTAAAGTGAAAGTGAGATAAATCGGAAATATTTATTTTGTGTTTCCTCATTAACTTAGTGATTATCAGATCAGAGAACTGCTGAATTAACATAAACGTCTGGTTAGTAGAAATTCATTGAGGAAATCATTTTAATAGCAAAAGTTATATTTATAGCACAAAATAATATAAGATGTTTTATATTATACAAATATAAATATTGCAAACGTAATTTAAAATACCTATAGCTTTCATCGCACCTAAGTCCCTAAAATCCTTATGCCGTGACTTTGCCGTTTATAAACTTTCACTCGATTTTTCGCAAATGTATTTCGAAATGGCATTTTAAATGCCATATCATGTTACAACCGCTTATTTTAAAAATATCCCCTTAACTGATCCACTTGTATTTAAATTTATATATTATTTACTTTTTTATGGTATTTATCCTTGTGTTTGTTTAAGTATTCAAATGTTTTCAATCAAAAACATTAATTTGGATTTGCAAAATGGAAAAACTTTTGCTATTCCTGAAAATATCAAATTGTCTGTAAACAATTTTTAGATTTCTAATTGCTGTTTTTTCCATTCACCTTATATAAAGTGCTAAAGTGTACATTAGCACTTTAATTATTCGGATTAATTGAAATAAGATTGCTCTGATGAAAACTGTTATTTCTTAGAAAGAAAACGAAATTTTCTGTTAACTTATTGATTGAATATTTCCAAAAGCAGTATTATTTACGTTTTTGTATGCGTACATACCCTATTAAAGTATCTAATTGAAATATAGCAATTCAAAATCGGTTATCACATTTTTTTTCCGTAGAAATTCGGTATGTGGATCCTTGGTTTTTATATTCAGCCTAGTTTATTGTAATCATTTGTTGGATTTTTACTTTTGAAATCCATATTAAAATAACATAATTTGTGAAATGCGAATGATAATTACTTACTTGAAGTTAAAAATAATGTGTATCCAAATTTTCGGCAGCAAATATCGAAAAAAAAAAGTCAATTATATTGTTTTCATCTAGAGACATCGGGTGCTCTTCGTTGTTCCCTTCCCTCCTACCTTCCAGATTCCTCATTTTTTCAAAATCATCTCTGATGCCTCTCATAAGTAGACTTAAAATGATGTTAAAAGTTAAAACCTTGTTTACACACACTTTCCAAAATCGATTTGATTCCCTCGCTCCATTTCTCCTTCCTATATATTTCTCTGTTTTCTGATTTTTCCCGCTCCTGCGATTTTTTATATTTTTTAACATCCATTTTCATCTGGATGACCGAAATGATAACGAGGTATACATGGGAGGTGACGTGAGGAGAAATGAAGGGGTGCTCCTTTTCTCTCTCTTATTGTGCAGACGACTAAACTGTGCCTCTCTTTCTCTCCTCCCTCTTTCATAAACTCGTCCACCTCCCCCCTCCTCCAAACCTACCCGTGATCCATTTTTGACGGGCAAGAAGCCAAGTTGCGTTTGTAATCTCGCTTCTGAATTCGCGCGCTCGCCTGTCTTGTGTGTACGCCTTTTTTAGTATTATTTTGTCTCGGTTTTTTTTTTTTTTCTCTCGCTTTTTTCTTCTCAACGTTCTTACATTATCTTTCCTTTTTGGCGACGATTTGGCGATATTTCTTTACTTTTACTTTATCGCACAAAAAAAAATAGAGGGCCTGTTATTATTAGTGTTGGGGCTTATTGTTTTCGCGAGACATTATAAATGGTTTCAGAATTGTCTCACTTTCCATCGGCGCTTTCCAATTATTATTGATGGTTTTTGAAGGGATCGTGTTTGCTTGTTATGGTGCGATCGTAAACCCCTCAACAGAAAAAGAAAAGCGTTTTTCTTGATGCTTCGAAGGATTAGAATGAATGTTTAAGAATTTGATAGACATTTTTTAAAAGCTGTCCGACATGAAGTTATAGTATTATTTCCAGTCAGAACAGAGATTACGAGTGATTTGTTGGCTTTGTAAGAAATGCATTCTTCTAATGAGTTGTATTTATTTTATATTGGGGAATAATACCAATTTATTATAGATAAAATTTTGAAAATAGTTTTTTTACGTTATAATTTTCCTTCTTTTTGAAATTCATTATTTTTTTATTTCTTTAAAAGCATGTAACATAGAAAATTAATGGGATATTCTCAATTTTTCTAACCATCGCTATTAAATAAATTATTGCTTTTAGAAAAAATTATTTCTTTCTTTTCGGAGCTGTCTGGTCTGGTAGTAAAGTCTTCTCAACCGGAGTTTAATTTAATTATATTAACGTCCTGTTTTTAAAGCAACACGAGGGCTATTTTGGTACGGACCTCGTAATTTTGAACCACGATCAGATGACGAGGACGACACCTGAACTGGCACCCCCCACTCCTCACCACGCCACACCAGCGGAAGACATTTGGCCTGACAGATTTAACGTGCAAGAGACCCCCTCACACGACGGTTCTTCGGTGGAATCGAGTCTCGAGCCTGCAACCCTCCGGTTCCGAAGCCGAGACCTTACCACCAGGCCACAGGCGCCCCTCTCAACCGGAGAGTTTCACATTCGATATCCGAAAAATCTTAAATTAAGCAGATTGACTGGTTGCTGTTGTAAGCGCTTGTTTTTTTGTCCACAACTAATCCATCTGAACCAAATGTCTCCCGCCGATCTGATGCAGAAATTTGATGATGAGGGTATCGGTTCAGATGTCATCCTCATCATATGGCCACTGTTCAAAATTATAGGTCTTTCCAAAAATAGCCCTAGTGTTGTTTTAAAAACGGGACGTTATTATAACTGAATTGACTTGTTTTCTTCTTTTCATGTTATACTACCTAACTTCAGTGTTGTTGAAGAAAGGGCAAAGGTAGCTTGTTATTACTATTCCGAGGGCCATTTTTTTTTTACTTAAATGCAATGTTTCTTAATGCATTATATTTGTTTTTAAAGCTCGAAATAAACAAATGATATACGGTGTTGAGAGGGACGTCACTCAAATGTGCCTTAAACCGCGTTCGATGCCCTGTTGTCATTACGGATTTAGTCGTAAAACTATCGTATGTCCCATCGTAAGATTTCTCCTGCCTGTGGACGTTGATTAGGAGCTTTAAGTAAATTGTCGGTAAAATGAACAGAAATCAAAGAACCACAAAAAATCACTAGAGAGAGAAAAAAGAGGAAATTGTGCCTATCTGAAGACGTTTAGATACTGTTTGACATCGCTACACTTCTGAGTGGCTTTTGCAGTGATGAGAGAAAGTAGGATTGAAGATATTTTGTCTTTAGATTGCAGACTTAATTTATTAGTGCCTTTATTGCATTTTTTTTTTAATTTTAAAAAATTGATTGCAAAAGTGGGAAAAGTTGTCTCTAACTTTTATGAAACAAAATATAAAAACTTATTTGCTGAAGTAAGTTATTTTTCGTTGAGTATTATCCGTTCGATTTAATTTAGCTCTATATTTATTGAGAGAGGAAATCTTAATGCATGATTCTGTAAACTTTAAGTTTTAGCCCCTTTTTTTAATTAAAAAAAATCAGTCTTCTGTTTTAAAATGGGAAAATTTTTTCCTTGATCGCTACTAGCATGGATGGTACAAATGTTTTATATACAAAGGTGATATATTGTTTATACCATTGACCATTTATTGCTATATGAAATAAACTCATGGGAAAATGCAAATGATCGATCCAGTCTGTCTTTGAGTTGAGTTTTAGAATGACTACTAACTTTCGGGTTTTTTGTGGTATTTTCGCTAGAGAAGCAAGGAAAAGTTGCACATGATCCAAGGCATTTAAACCTGGAAATTTTCAGATATCTTGAAATTGCAATTGGTGGAGAAATTTTGAATTGTGATAGTAAAAAAAAATAATAATAATTTTCACTTTTTGCGTAATTTTTAATTTTATTATATTATTTTTCCTTAAGGAAAAACAAAGTTGAAAATTAATTTTAGAATTTGCTTAAGAAACCATAAATTCTCATAAAATTGCGTGCTTAAGCAACGGCTTCTTAAAAAAAAATTCCTTCTATTTTCCAAGTATAGAAATTGAAAACGAGAGTATACTTTTTAAGTATTTCCTTGATTTCCTAATTCTGAATCATACAAACCACAAGTTTCTAAAGCATTTCAGCACATTTAGCTTTCATGTACTACTAAATGCTTCTCACAGATAGGATAATATACCATACGTATTTGATTTACTTTTATTGACCTCGCTACGTAAGGAGGCATCTTCTTTCTGTTTCACTTTATCTTTCTAGATAAACTTGATAAGGCTTATCAGAGGAAGGGTGTTAGCTGAAGAGATTTTTGCTTTTATTGTTCATATATTACTCTGTATTGCCTTTCTCTTGTGTGTTCCTATACCCTTAGCTGCTAATTATCATGGTAATGTATAACAACTGCATATTCATGAAGCATTTTAGATACCTTAAGAAAGTACATAATTCAAAGATTTTGGTCATTTAGATAACAGCAGGAAATTCACGTGTTGTTAGTCTTTCAATTTATAAGTTTTTTTACTGTCGAAGTATTTTTAGTTTTAAATGATTTTTAAAAAAGTACATTTCTTTTACAGGACTCCTATGATGGATTTTCTGGTTCAAGCAACTACTTCCAACAAAATATCTCCTAGTGGTCATATAATCAATGTTATTTCCAAAGATGAACGCAATGTTAGTTACAAGCCCAATACTCCTATTGGCTCTTTGGATGCCAGTACAGTATATATAATCCCAAAGTCCACCCTTGAGTTGCCAGTTAAGAGAATGCCAAAACTTGCCAACCAACCTTTTGAGGTTAGTAGAATTTTTTTCAAAATTTTTTTATTCACTTTAATGGAAGTTGCGTGTTGTGATGCTTTCTTTTGGGCTTTCGTAATTGAGAAGTTGTCTATTCTTAAATTCAGTTGATTAAAATATTGTATTGAATGTATTTAAGCTCTTTAGAGGAAATTTTCAGTCTGGTTTTTGGAAAGAAGTTTAACTCAGTTGTGACGATTTAGGCGTAATCAAATGCTTATAATTTAAAGAAAGGAAAAATCGTATCATAATTAAAGAGCCAAAGAATAAAAAATGATTTCAACTTAACTTGGCATTTGATTTTATATGAGTAAATGCATGAGTTCTCAAAACTCCAGCAAAGTGTTGCAAATAAGAGTTGGGATATATATGCCACTTGATCTTGTGGGCACAAAAATAAATAAACATTGGTGTATTTATGACATTTATTAAAAGCAAACGCGGTGTCAAGGGAAAAAAATTGCATTGTAGCATTGTGAATTGCATTTAAATGGCAAAATCAAATGAAATAAATTATTTAATTTTTTTTTCTGTTATATTACTGAAAGATTATAAACAGCAATGATCTGATAAATGTCCGAGACTGTTGAAGAATGATTTTATCTAAAGAGTGATGTTTAAGCAGGTTTGATACATGTTAAATACTTGTTGATCAAATATTCTATCAATGGTGTAGTCTTAGTTTGATGAAGGGGCCTTAGCTTATGTGTCCTCTTCGTAATTTGACATCGTACAAAATTATAAAATTCGTGTCAAAATAGTATTTATAATTAGGGTGTTAATATAACTAAACCAAAATTTGGACTCTTCTGCCTTTGGAACTTCGTCATTTGAATTCTATTAATATAAACCTACCCCACATTTTAAATCAATGCTTAAAGTGAAAATTTAGACTATGGTTAGGATTCTATATAGCTTTCTGGCAAAATGCATACAATATATTTTAAACAATGTCCATTACTCTGTTTGGAAGGAAGGAGAATTTAGCATTAACACTGATTTTTAAAACTTTACTCTAAATTCAATTTTTTAAATTTCAAAATAATTAATTCTGATATTGGCATTTTCTACTCAGCCATTTTTTATTATATTGTGAACATTTATTTCCTTTAGGTTTTTTAATAATATTTAGAGTATGTTATTTCCACTTAATGATTACATTGGGAAAATTTTAATATCATTTTTTATACATAGTTTAATGTCTATATTAGTTTAATATTCTTAATATAACTTTTACTATGAAAAATAGTCAGAAATTCCAAAACTGTTTTGACAGATTTCAATGCAGTGACTTATTTGGAATCAGATCAACATATGAAATTATAGAAAGCTAATTTGTACTAATATTTCGACTTTAACTATGAAGGGGTGATTCAGAGTTTTAGTTATTCATGTGTCAAAAAGTGCCATCTCTATTTATTTATCTAATTAGATAATATTGAATTCTTATATTTATAAGGGGGAAGAATTATTTTGCTTTATTTTTGTTATAAATTTTATCTATTTGCTATAATTTTTTTCAGAATTTTATAAATATGCACTTTTGTTTCTTCTTTGGAAATTCTGGATAATTACATAATATACTTTCATGGGCAATATGAATTAGTAACAGAAAGAGATCGTAATCGCCAATATTTTTGAAATAATTATTCTAAATGAATTCATTGTCAGTCCTTTTTCAAGTATTTGTTGAAATCAAATTTGCATGCATATTTTTGATTACCTAAAACTTTATTTTCTATTATTCTCCTTACGAATTAATTTGACTAACTTGCAAAGAATGGCACACAGAAGAGATTAGTAAGGAAAATATTCATAAATTTAAAACTATAGTAAATATTTCTTTAAACAATTCATTATACTCCTATAGTTAGCCCTCTAACATCTTGAATTTATTTCAGCAGCAAACATTCAGGTTGCAGGTGAATTTACCTCTTAATCAGCGAATGGTTCTCCGAGTTAGCCCACGCATTACTCTTGCTGAATTAAAAAGTCAGATTTGTTCAGAGAAAGAATTGGATCACAGTAGCCACCACCTGGTGCATCCTGCCCAACCAGACACCATTTTAGATTTAAACGCCACTCTTGAAGTGTATGGATGTGCTGAAATTAGTTTGATGTCAAACTCAGGTCTGTTTTTCAATTTTTTTAATAATGATCCACAAAGCATGTTATTGTTGTTTGCTAAATAGATATTTTTGTGTTACATAACTCATTTTAATATATCTGCATAATGATTTATTAATTTTTTTCAGAATATTAAATTCAAATTTTTATCGCACATAAGTATTCTGATAAAAATCTGAAAATTTATATAAAATATTTTGCACCCAATATTGGACTTTTAAACAAAAATTAACTTTCAATTTTTTTTGTATTACAATGGTTTACAGTATAATGTGTTCAATAAATAGTTTTATCATAAAATTATATGCAATGATTTAATCATGAAGTGTATGTATTATGTGTGATTAAAGGAGAAAAAATTATTTTATAAAATATCTATTTATAAAAATAAAATAATTCATGTAAGTAAAAAAAGCTATAATTTTTCTGCCTATATTTTAAAATATTTGAAATAGAATAGTTCATTTTATGCACCTATCTCTTTTAGGTCTCAGAGATAGTATTCGAAACACTTCAACTAACATATTTCCTGCTCCAAAAATTGAAGAAGAAAGGAGGAAGAAAAGCATACTTCGTATATTTTCTAGGAAAAAAAAAGATGTAAGATTTCTTGTGAAAAATAATTTAAATGATTTTGATTAAGACATTATTATGTTATATTTAATATTTAATAAATTACTTTTGTGAAAGCAAGATGTTTTTAAACAGAGTGAAAATGAACTTGACTTTTATGTTCTTGATTTATAAAAATAGACTCTTAATTTAGACTTTCTTTTTCAATTTAACAATTAAATGTAATGTACTTAAAATTGCTAATGCATGCAAATTACTATCCCTTTCGATAGAAATGAGAGAAAGCAGTATCTACTTTTTAAATTTATTTCAACTTTTTGCCATAAATATTTAGTTCAGAGAGCATTTTCATATTGTAAGCATTTAGCAATCATATCTTTTATTTTAGGGCTGAGTCCTACTCCTTATTTCTTCCAGTTCCTTTATTAATATTTTCTTACTTGTAATAATTAATATTATATTGATTTAAAATAATCTGATGCAAATCAAATAATATGTTAAAATAACAAATTGATTTTTTTTTTTTTTTGCTATAAATGCTTTGAAGACAATTTGAAAAATATACTCTTAGAATGTAATTTCATTCTAATTTTTAGTTTTGGGATCAATACTTCAAAAAAAAATTCACACATTATAGGATTTTCAGACGTGGGGAATCCAAATGCCAAATATTTTTATTTTGGAAAAAATAAAAAAATAAAAATGAATTCATGCAATAATAGTATATGCTGTTAAAAACTAGATATAATTTGTTTTTCAAATAGTTATTTTTAAATTTAAAATCTAGGAATTAATATTTCAAAGATTGTAAATAATAATAAATTTGATATTCATTTATACAGTATTTTAATAATTGATATTTTTATGTTTTAGATTACAGTTGAAGTGACTAATGATCAAGTTCCCAATCGCATTCCTACTTCACACAGTGAAAACTCATTAGTGAATAGAAATGGTTATCAACCTAAGCAAAGTTTTAAAAGGAAACCAGCTCCTGCTCCCCCTCCTTCATTAGCTCGGAGTTCTTCTCCACCTCTTATCACACAGAGCTCAAATTCCATTAACTCTCGCCCCGAGTCCGAAATATCCATCAAAACCGCTGATGAAATCGAAAGTACGGTTTCTCATTCCAGGCATAGCTCTGATTCAAGTGGTTACCATGAACCTTCTGTTTTTAGTGACTGTTCTGAGAACAAATCTCCAGAAGCTTCCATTGTGCATGGTGATAGTGTCTCGGTGAATGATGCAATTCGACAAAACAGCCCTTTACACAAAGACTATTCCGATAGTAGTGCTACGTTGAAGCGATCATCCATGACAGCTAAAGATACCAACTTGAAGAATGTACCATCTTGCTCTACTGTCTCGATAAGCAGTGGCTCTCGCAAAAGGAAGGCTCCTCAACCACCAATCTCAACTCTGCCTGCAATCGAATCGCCTTCTTCACCAAATCCCCCTTCACTCGACCAGGAGCCTGTACATCATTTTCCTGAAAATGAGACCACAATTTGTTCTGTTGAAAATGGTACAGATACCTCAAGCCTGCAGAGTAGTCAGGACAGTGCTGGAAAAACTGAAGAAACCAGGACAGCCAGCATTTCAGGAAGCGATACTGTTGCCAGAGATTCAGTGCAGCAAGAGTCGGAAGCAATACAGTACTTAGAAGATGTGCTTCAAGAATCTGAAAACAGTACAAAAAGTTTTTCAAACCAGAGAATTATGGATGATAGTGACACAGATTCCTTGAAAGATGAAGGAGAAGTGATATCTGTGTGCCAGGCAGAAGTCCATGCTAATGCTAATGATCAAGACTCTTCCGATAGCATTGTAGAGCTTCCTACTGTAGTCACTCCTGACCCTGTTATGCCTAAATCCAGCTTTGCTCCACTATCCAATCCCCAATCCCAACCTGAAGGATATGAAGGTGAGCTTACACGCCAACAATTCATAGCTAAATTAGAAGCACTTCTTCAATCACGAGTATCAGTTCAATTGTAGTATCATTGCTCTTTATATTTAGTTGTAGTATCAGTTTCTTCAGAAATGCCTTTTACATGATGTAAAATATTTAAACAATTGATTTAACTGTAAATGAAAACCATAATACTTCCTTTTATAATACTTAGCTTTTTTTTTTTTGTAAAGATTGACAATAATTCGATCTTATAATTGAAATTATTTAATTTTTTAGATTTATTATGTAATTCTTAAATATATATATATACTTTTTTTCCTGTATGAAAATATTTCTTGAAGCAGATTCCTTTAGTAAGGATAATATTGTTCATACTTACAATATTTACAGGAATAATATAGTAGTAAGTAGAAATTCATTGACATTTTTAAAATAATCAGTTTTCCTTTATAGTAGTATAGGGATCTCATAATAGTTGTTTCACTTTAACAAAGTCTCCATTAGTTTATAAACTGTAGTTTCTGAATTAAAGTGGCCTTATTCATTATTAGTTCATTAGAAATCTAGTTTATCTCAATTTTTTATAATGCATTGTATGTAATATTTTGACAGCAACTATAAAACTTTATTTAACGATAAAAGTTTTTAAAAATTTCTATGAGCTAAGACCTTGTTAAGATTTTTATGTGGTTTATTTTTTCATTCAGTTACATTTACAATTGATTTGAATTACTTCTATTTATTTTTTATATTTAAATAATTGGAATAAAAGTGTAGTTTAAGATTTACTTAGTTCTGAAAATTATAACAAATGTCTTTTCTTTAACTTCAATAAATTTATTAACCTATTATTTGGTTTTATATATCAAAACGTAAATATTTTTCTTATACATTATATATTACTACCATTTATATATAAGAGATTAATCAAAATATAAAACTTTAAATATTGAATAACATTTTTCTATAAAGCTACTTTTATTGCTTATTTCTGTATAAATGCCTCCATTTGGTTCATAATATTGCTTTGCTTTTATGTTGGCTTTGTCATTTTCAAATATGAAGAACCAGATAATTGCTGGATTGATCAGAAATAATGTTATTTTATTTTTCAAAAGAACTTCTGTATGCAGTTGATATAGTTAATTATACAAATTGTTAGGCATAATATATGCGAGATAATAATGTATAATCAGCTTTCTGCTTCATCAGTTAACAGTAAACCAATCATTTCCTTCGGCACAATTTTAAATTAAATTATCAAATACAGAAATATTTGTTTTTATTTTGGGAAAAAAAATCTTTTAGGTATATTAATTTTGTATTTTTATTAGTTTGATAATCAATAAGCTATTAAAAAGCATTGGAGAAAAATTATCCTCTGATTGTAATCCAAACTTACGAGATCCCTCCTGAAATAGCCCTAATGTTACTTTAAAATGGCACATTAATATTAACTAAACTAAACTAGCAGGGAATTATCATTATCTGTTCAATCAGAATAAAATAACCATGCTATTTGCAACATCTAGTTTACATTTTATATTAATTTGTGAGGTTTTCTTAACTTTATAACAAAGTATAAACAATGAAATTAGCAAAAAAATATTCTCGTAGAGCAATTGGCTGCTAATTCTATATCTCATCCACCTTCCTTTACATTATTAATGAAAATTTATGATTTCTTAATGTTGTATTATTATGTAGTTCATAAATTGGCTCATTTGGCTGAGCCTACAGAATGAGGATAGTTATTTCTGAGAAAAAAATGGCAATTATATCTGGTTCTTTTATAGCAAAATATGTGGCTTTTACCCATTGTTTTAAAAAAATAAAACACCTGCTGTTCTTAGCCGTAGATGCTTCTGCCGATGATAGTGGAATCTCACAATCCCTTAATAGTGATGCTGATTCCTCTGTCCCCTCCATGAATTCTGATCTGAAGACTATGTCCGACTCCGGATGCCATGAAGAAATTTATTGCAATGTCTCAGGTGGGGTCATCTCTTCCTCTTATTCTTCTCCTGTGATATCCTCACCAAGAACTGGAGTTGAAAAACTATCCCATGTACCTATCCCTTTACCAAGAATGTCTCTTAAGCGAAAAGTTCTAACATCTATGGAGTCTTTAAATTCCAGCATTTATCCGTCTTGTGGTTTGTTGGTTCTTTCTCTATTACTACTCAAATAACTTCTTTTTTCTGCTTTCCTTCCTTTTACTATGTGTTAATGCATGACTTATATGTTGCGTGTGGAAAGTTATGAACTTGCATGCTCTTAATTCCCTCTTGTTAGTATTTTTGTGTTTTGTCCATTTATTGATTTCGATTATGAATTCATGAAGTGTTATGTCAACATATCTTTAAAACTTTGTTTGGCTGTGCTTAATCTATAGATTACCATTCCATCAAACAAGATTTTCTTAAACTATAAGTTGTCACACGACATCAAAGTGATACAGAATATTATTAGGAAAATAATTCAAACTGTTCTTCTAATTTTGGGATCGTGAGAAACATTCATGATAGAAATGAGGTATTGAACATTTCACTCATGAAAGGAGTAGTGAATGAAAGAGCTTTAAAAAAGATTCTACAATTATGCCTATATGGATTAACTAATACTAAATGTAAATCATAATGATTGGTAGTAATTAACATGGCACTTCATATGTTATATAATTGTTTTTAATATTTTTAACATTATCCTATGCTATTTTAACATCCTATTTGTACAAAACATTCAACAGCATTGTTAAAAATATCTTCATGATGTTGCTAAGTATTCATAATATCAAACAATATCATGGAAGTATCTTATATACTTTACTAACAATTAAAACTGATATTTGTATTATGCTGTAAAAATCACTGTTAAATAATTTGTGCAATTGAGTAAGCATTCTGAATGGTAGGATTTTTTTTCTTCCAAATTACTATATTTGTGAAATTATTATTCAATAATTATCTAGTCACGAGTTCATTTTCAAATTGGGCCATGTAGTTGAATTGCAGAACTACAAAAATACTGAGATTGTGTATTTGTCTTTATTGTAATTTATTTGTTACTTATATGCAAAAATTAAATTGATTTTTATTTATAATGACACATTAAAGTTTACAATAAATGATTTCAAATTTTTTGACTATAAGCTGATTCATTTTATAAAGACATTTTCCTATGCATTAGGTTCGAGAATAAGTTTGTTGCATGTGCTCATTTTATAATTACAATCTAATTTAAGAATTTTGCTATTTTTTCAACCCCTTCATCTGTATGAAGTTTTAGAAACTTTGTTTTAATTTTTAGTATACTCACATAAAGCTGCAAAGAATCAAGACAAAAAAAAAATCGTACTGATTTCTAATTTTTACTTGTAATTTACTTTTTACACTTTCATTTCGATTAGATACAGTGCACGTTGATTTCATTGTTTGCTACATAGGTTATTAATGTTTTGCTTGATTTACATTTTTGAGTAAATCTCCTAAAATTTTGCAATAATTAATGCCAATCTTAAATTTCTGATTAAAAATTGAAGATGAGTAGATACTTGCTGACATTATTGCAGTTTGGAAAAAAATAATTTGTTAGTAATAAACTTCTGTCCATCAAAGTCAATGTAACAATTATTGTGATTATTTATTATTCTGTAATTTATTTTATAGTTATTTACAATTATCAACTTTATGTTTTACTTAACAAATTACTTGCAAAATGTGCCATCACTTTCCAAAATTTTCATTTACGCTTAAGACAATTTGTATTTTTTAAATTCAAACAATTATTTGCGATAGCTCATTTTTGTTATTCCTAATTTATCATCAAGTCCTGCTTGTGGAAATATTAACTGAGTATACCATTAAAACAATTTCATAAATTATTAATCTGTTATTATTACAATTAAATTTATCTTTATTATTTCCCTATTCAGATTCTTTAGATGTAAAATCAGTGCCTTCTGATGAATTTTCTGTACAAGAAGTAATTTTGGAGAGTGAAAAGACAGATGGAAATCCTGCAAAAGACATCACAAGGGAGAGATGTTCAAATGGTAAGAAGTGTCCATATATATATTTGTATATTTGTGTTTGTCTTTGATCATATAAAGACATTGAAGTTACTGAGAGTACATGAAAAATGCAATGAAACATTAATAATTTAATATGACCTATGAGAAGCGGGAAGGAATTTTTTTCGTTTTGCGGTGCAAGTATTGAGACAGGATTTTCAAAGATCTCTGATTCATCTAAAACTGCTCTCTGAACATTTCATTTTTGTTTATTATTATTTGAAATTATTAGTTTTTACTTTTATATATTAAAAATACTGTAAGGTAAGACAAAATGTGAAGGATGTCCAAATATTTGAAAAAGGTAAATTCTGCTTAAACAAATAAATTCAATGTATAAACTGAGAATTTTAAAATAAAATGTTATACAACTGAATGTTATATAATGAATTTTGGCTGATACTAGGATTTTCTTATGTAAACACTTTTTCTAAAATTCAAGATTGCAGAAGTATTTTATGATGCACTGTATATTTTTAATTGTGCTAAACTAGAATCAACTATTTCTTTAAATTTATTCATTAATTTTATAAGCTATATTTAAGTTAGCACTTTAAGTTATAAAATACTTTACTTTTTTTCAAATTATGTTTTTTAGTATTAATAACATACTTAAAATATTTATTTCAGATCAAAACACAAATGAAAATGCAGCTGCAACCCTTTGTGTTGCTAGAGAAAAGCAGTTCAGTGAAAACATCAACAGGGTAGAAAAAGAAGAATTAGAAATTTCTGCTATAACTGTCTCAGAAAATGTAACAAAAGAAAAAATTACTGCAAAATCTGTGGAAGAATCTATTGTTTCTAAGGTAGAGGACTCTATAACTGAACAAAATCAAGAGATTGAAACCAAGTGTGATAACAGCGATAAAAATAGCATCTCAAGTTCTCTCTCAACTGAGAGTGCACATAACAGTGCTTCCCACACTCCTCAGATTCAGAAAAAATTGAATAATTTCGCTATGGGATGTTACCGAAAAGATGAAAACATCGATATTTATAGTATACCATCTCCAGAACAAAAAGTCACTAGTGTTATTGGTAATAATCAGAGTCCACTTAAAGATATTCAGGCACCTGTTAGAAAGAATAGGCATCAACCTGATGTAAAAATATTGTCATTCAAAGATCGAAATCAAAAGGAAATCGGTTCTGAGAGTGGTCGTAGCATTGTTTCAGAGAAATGTGCACAGTTAAGTAGTATGAATACATTACCTTTAACTGGCAGATCTACATCATTAGTCAATCTTACACCTCAAAAGGTGCTTCAGAAGGTACCTTCAGGAATGGAGAAGATGGAGGAAGAAAATGTCAATGGGAACATGAAAAGAACTCATTCAGATCAAAATGTTGTTAAAGAATTAGAGCCTGTGCAACTGAAGGAAACATTTCTCCAAGAGCAGAAACGTCTACAGGAAGAATATCGTAGACTGCAGGAACAATTTATATCGTGGCAAAAACAGTTGTTAAGCAATCAGAGTTTGTTACAGAGTGAGAAAATTGTACCACAGATGCCTTTTCCTTCTTTGGAAGGTTTAAGTAATTTAGATAGCAATCTAAATATTATTTCTGAAAGTCAGATTAGTCAAAATAGTGAAACAAATCTCAGTTCTGCTGATTTAAGAACAAGATCATTACCTAGACCTAAAACGAAACCATTATCTGTGAAGGAGATGAATCGACCTAAAACTCCACCTCTTGCACAACCTACAGTTGAAACAGCTGTTATAGACATAGATATAAATGCTCAGAAACCTATTAAAAGGCCAGAATCCTTAAATGCTTGTTCTGTTGATACACAAGCAAGCTGTAATCAAGAAGATAAAGTGGTGCAGGTGCCACCTCCTCAAGATAAAGTGACTCAAGTTCCATCTCCCCAAGAAAAGGTTACTTCTGGAACACAGGCGCCATCACCTGAAAATGTTCTAAATAAAGATACTTCTGCACAAACTAGTGATAATCTTCAGGTATCCTCAACAGATGTAAGCAGTAATTCACTTTCTTCACCTGAAAGTGACAACAGCAAATCTCAAACGCTCCCCAGACCTAAACCGAAGCCTCTTAGTGCCTTGCCACCTTCACAGACTATGACATTGAATCGCAACACGCGGCCCAAGTCGCAGATAGTTTCTGTTACTATTGGTTCTTGGCAACAGCGGCAAAAAGAAATATCAGATGTAGAGCCTTCCAGTAGTGTTGCTTCAACAAGATCAAAATTTTTAAGCTTAGAAAATATTCCTCAAAATACTAACAGGCCTGTTTTAAGTACAATGGAAAAAAGAAAGCTTCCACCAGTTCCTAATGAAGTTGATAGTACCCCAAAAGAAGTGCCCAAAACTGTGCCTAAGTCCGTGGAAGCAAAAGTTGTTGTAGCTGCTCCAAAAACTGAGCCTACAAGTGTGAAAACTAAGTTAGTTTCAGATGAGAAACCCGTTTCGGATACTAAGCCCGAACAGATAAATAAAAAGCCTTCTAAAATTTCTAGTAATGACACCAAAGTTTTAAAAACTGTTTCTAAGCAGGTAGAAGAAACTAATGTGAAGCAGAGTTCAGATATCAGACTCGCTTCTAGGGAACCCACTGCTACATTTAAATCTGCCAAACCCTTTGTGAAATTAACAAGCATGAAAGATGAACCTCACCCTCCATCTATTGTTGGTTTGAAAAAATGGCCTTTGTCTGATATGAGTGAGAATCGTGGAGCCACAGAAGGTAAGCAGTCTATATTAGAGGACCTGAAGGCAAGTTCCAAAAGACCTGGGGGCTATGTGCAAGACAAGATACGTCGTGCTGAGGTTGATCTGAGGAAACCTAAGTCAACAAAAATGGAGCCTTCCTCCACAGCTAAACCTTCTAGGCAAGAAAATACTGAAGCTTCAAAGTTGCATATCACTAAAGTTAATGTTAATGCAAAACCTGCTGTTGATGTTAATGCCACAATCCCAAAAGAAGCTAATATTGCATCTGGTCCTGGAGTAACTACTACCACCAACAACAACAACAACACATATAAAAGTAATACTATTCCAAAGTCACAGTCACTAAATTCAGAATTGATGTCTGTGTTTTCTAAAAAGGCTGCTAAGAACAGTGAAAAGTTACAACAGAATACTGCTCAAACTGTAACTGTCAACGGTTCTGGACAGTCTGTTCCTCCTCCCCCACCTCCACCCCCTCCTGCACCCCAAGCATCCAGTTCAGTGATGCCAACCATACCACCTGCAGAGCAGATTCCAGTTTCCAGTCAGCTTGTGATGGCTAGGGAGACAAAGACTTTGCCAGCATCGAAAAAAGAGTCTAAGAAAAGTCCATCAAAGCACTCCAAAACTGTAGATCCAAGAGAAGAGCTTATGCTAGAAATTAGGGGATTTGGTGGAAAACAAGCCTTAAGAAAGGTAATAATCCTTAAAATTCTTTAATCCTATATAATCTTCATAGTTTGTTTTGTATAAGGACTTCTTAAATAAAAATAGCTATTTTTTTTTCCAAGATATTGAAAGAAGAGATTATGATCCTTGTAGACAGCCTGTGGAGGCGATTGTTCTTATTCTCCCTTATTAACAATAAATTCATTTTTAATAATAAATTCATTCTGATACAATAGAAATTAATTATACTATACAGGATGATTGAAAAAAGATGAGCCAAGAGTTGAGAAATTGCTCTACAAGCCAAACCAAACAAGTTTCACTCTTTTCAAGTTTGACAGCACTCTCTCGAGTATCCTACCTAATGTAGCTAATGACAGGCTGGATACAAAAAAAAAACGGCCGGATAGTCCTGTGTTCTATAAAATAATTCCTTCCTCACTGATGCCAGAAAACAAAGTTTTTATACAAAATTCAGAGTTAGAGTATATTGTTTTCTCGCTTCTTATTGAATATTGCCCTCCATTTATCTCAACCGCTTAGATTGGGAACGCGGCCGGGACCCGATGAATCATAGTTGCCGTTACCAGTAACGTGCCAAGTTAAAATAGCAGACCTTGTTCTAGTAGTTTATATACTTACTGCACTGCTATTTATTTTCTTACAAAATCTCCATATTTCAAGATTTTGTAAGAGAAAAAATAAGCCAAAGAATACAATCTGGTCACATGTTAACAAAAATTATGTTTAAATGCTGGAAACAAATAAAATATTAATGTTGATCTTAGGCCTGATTCTAAAGAAAATTTATTCAAATTTATTTTATTTTTCGCTGATAAACTATACACAGATATAAAAAGGTAACCCTAGATAAGAGTCAGAACTTACATTCTTTTAGTTTTTGAAAAACCAGGCCGGACAGTCCTGAATCGGGTACTCGAGACAATGCTGTGATTTGCCTCATCAGAAATGAAAATTACAGGTGGGAAAAGATGCATTTTGTTGAATGAGATAAACCTATAATAAATAAAATGATACAGAATATATTCATATTTCTTTTCTGTGGAATTGTGTCAATGGTCTCGTATAAAATTCTTGGTATAATCTTAGAGGGCCTCCTTTTTGTATAGAACCCCTTGATACTGATTAACATGATTTTTTTCCGATTCTTCCATCATCACGTCATCTCATTGAGGCTGCTACTGTTCATGTCATTAAACAAACACTTAATATGTCATCGAATAATTGTGAATTTATTATTTCTGTGCCCCAAAATATTCAGCATTATGTGCTTTCTTACAACTGTAGGATTTCTTGGCCAATCAAGCAAATTATTTCAAAGCTTGTTTGGCTTAGTATATACCATTTCTGTTATGTGTATTTATTTGCATAAATGCATCCAACAGAGTAACAAATAGATGGATAAGAAGATTAATGATGCAGTGCACATTGATATGTGAACAAGTCCACAAGCATTATTTGAAGATTTATTGGTATAATATCCTTACTGCCAGTAAAAAAAGGGTTAAACATTTTCTCACTCGAATTTCTTTTTTGAGCATTAAAGGTTTTTTAATGATTTCATTCAGATTGAGAAATTTTCTATTAACCCAAATGTTTATAGAAATAATAAGTATTTTTTTAATTATTCTTAAATTATCAGCTTTTAATATTTTTTCTATCTTATTCTGGAGCACTTTGAGTAAATTAATGGCAATTTTAAAACAAAGTTCATAGAATATTTGCAATATTTATGAATTACCCATATTTTTAAAATTTTGTTTATGAATGATTTAATCAAGATTATTAGGTTAAAAATGTAATAATACAAAAATTTAAAAGTTTGATCAATAACAGACAAAGAAAAATTTAAGTAAAGTAAGCTATTTTATTTGGGAATGCTTCAGATAAGTGTCATATTAAATAATTTCACTTTTATTCAAGTGGAAGAGTTGGAAAGAAACACTGATGGTATTTTTATTATTTCAAAATTAACTCATTTGACCCTGCTGGAAATAGAAATCCATGCTTTGAACTTTGGACATTAGAGTAGTGAAAAATAACCTAAAACCATTTTGAGAAAGAAATATAAAATCCCTACTTTTCAATTTTAGATTTTTTAATTTTAATTCTTCCTTTATTTATTGTCCTTCAATACCATCCTATGAAGTTATTCTCATATACACTGAAGTGACAAAAGTCATGGGATAGCAATATGCAAATATACAGATGGCAATAGCATCGCAGCGAAAAAGTATAAATGCGCAGTTCGTTTTCCAGAGCTTTCATTTGTGTACAAGTTATTCATGTGAACAGGTTTTTCGTGATTTATGGCGGCACGACGAGAATTAACAGACTTTGAACGTGGAATGTTAGTTGGAGCTAGACGCATGGGGCATTCCATTGCGAATATCGTTAGTGAATTCAACATTACGAGATCCACAGTATCAACAGTGTGCCGAGAGTATGAAATTTCAGGCATCACATCCCATCATGGACAGCGCAGTGGGCGACCACCTGCACTTAACGACCGAGACCGCCGACGACTGTGTTGAATGGTCAATGTTAATAGACACGCAACACTTCTTCAAATAACTGCAGGAATCAATGTGGGACGTACGAGGGACGTGCGGCGAAATTTGTCTTCCTTGGGCTATGACAGCAGAAGACCGACTCGAGTGCCTTTACTGACAGCACGACATCGCCTGCAGCGACTCTCCTGGGCTCGTGAGCATATCGACTGGTCCCTAGACCAGTGGAAAACCGTGGCGTGGTCAGATGAGTCACGATTTCAGTTGTTACGAGCTGATGGTAGAGTTCGAGTGTGGCGCAGACCCCACGAAGTCATGGACAAGGCACTGTTCAAGCTGGTGGTGGCTGCATAATGGTGTAGGCTGCTTTTACATGACATGGACTCGGTCCTCTGGTGCAACTGAACCGATCATTGACTGGAAATGGTTATGTTCAGCTGCTTGCAGATCACTTGCAGCCATTCATGGACTTCACGTACCCACACAACGATGGGATTTTTATGGATGACAATGCGCCATGTCACCGGGCCAGAACTGTTCGCGATTGGTTTGAAGAACATTCCGGAGTATTCCAGCGCATGATCTGGCCACCTAGATCGCCCGATATGAATCCCATCGAGCATTTATGGGACATCATCGAAAGGTCCGTTCGTGCCCAAACTCCTGCACCATCCACACTTTCACAATTATGGACGTCTATACAGACAGCATGGCTCAATATTCCTGCAGAGGACTTCCAACGACTTGTGGACTCCATGACACGTCGAGTTGTTGCACTTCGCCGAGCAAAAGAAGGACCGACACGATATTAACAGTCATCCCATGACTTTTGTCACTTCAGTGTATTTCTCTTAAGTTATCACACTACTTACGACTTGGGTGATTGAATACGACAGAAGAATAAATAAATTCTGTCAGAGTTGAAAGTAGAAATGGATTACATAAAAGAAAGAGAAAAATGAAATCCTAATTATTTATTGATGTAACAATTGTATCAACCAATGAAAGAAAATTTAAAAAAATTGTTAGTACGAACAATGAGAAAAATTGTTTAAAAGTCTTTGTGAACTTTTATGGACAAAAGATGAAATAGTATTAAAATAGCCTTCTCAAATGAAGCAAGATAATGGAGACTCTTTTTGGTTATTTTATTAATTAATTAATAAATAGCAAAAATATTTGTTTAATTACATTGAAAATTTTCTGTATTTTCAGTATACATATTTCTATCAATTTTCTGTTTCAGTTAGAATATTTTGTGGGCATTCTTTTTTTCACCTTATAATATTTAAAATAAGTCTGAATAAAAAAAAAATATCTGAGTAATTTTATCAAATTATGAATATCAAATTAATTAGTGAATTAACTTAGTCTATTAAAATGAGTACATTTAAAACTCAATAAGCTTGGCTTTTATGCAAGTATACTCTGGGATATTTATAATAAGCCTGTATTGTATATTCTAAATACTGAACAACTTTCTTACTTAAGTAGTACAACTTTCTTATTAAGTAGTAGTAGTATCTTACTTAAGTATATAATTATAATTTACTCTTGAAATATACAGTTTTAAGTGATTTAGAATTCTATTAAATATTAGATTAATGAAAGTAATGTGATGCAAAATTTTATCTAAAATGGAAGAGGTAGACTTTATAGAATTATAGAAGTGTAATAACGAAAATGTTTTTGAATTCTAGTTCAGGGGAGTGAGAAAAATCAGTTAAAATCCTGAGTGATCGAACACAAAATAACTGTATTAATGTTATTTAAAAATTTATAATATTTATGTAATGTGTTGATTCTTTCTGCAAATTAGCTTTGTGAAAAATCTTGTCTGTCATTACTTAAAAAGTCTCCTAAGAAGAAGACATCTGGAGAATCGAGCAGTTCATCAAAGAAACAATGATATACCATTGTTTCTTTCATATTGTTGGGGAAATCATGCAAGTATAAAATTGTTAAATTGCATGGACCCAGCGCACTTGTGGAGCATGACTTTTGTGCTATGTGATCTATTATGTTGATTAAGCTTCTTAGGTACTATATTAGTTTGCAACATTTGCTTCGCTTTTTATTTATAGTTTTTTTTTTTAGAGTTATACAGTTTACAAAATATTGTATGCTTTCAAAAATAAGCTTTGGTATGCTTATGTAGCATGTTATTGCATGTTAAAAGTTATTATGCTTGTAATAAATACAAGCTTCTTTAATTATTTTGATGAATTAAAATACTTTTAATTTTTTATTGATAGTTCAATTTTTAATTTATTTTCTTCAAATATATTTTTTAATGTTTTTATCATATTCTAAACGACAATGCTGAAAAAAAATTCTAAAATATTTTAAGGATACACAATTTTTGAAAATATGAGTTATTTTATACGTAATTTTGGATGCATGAAATGTTTACAGAAATGTTAGAATATATATATATATATATATATATATATATATATTATATAAAGGAAGTGGTAGGTGGAAAACTTATAATAAAGTAAAATTTATTTTTAATTCGAAAACCCTACCTTTTGAGTATGCAAATTGTTTTCTTTTTAAATTACCTTTGGCTAAACGCTTTGTTTATTGGCTTGTTTTAGTTTTAAAAAAATATCTGAAATGGAAAAGAAATGTTTTCTAATAAATATTTTTTGTGGCTACTACAGTAATTTAGTGTCTTTGTTCCTGACTTGTGAACCTGCAAATTTGTTGTGTATGTAGTCCTGATACATAATAAATCATATTTCCTGATGAAACATTCTCACATTGTGGCAGTTTTCTCAAACGGAAATCCTCCAAACTTTTGAGCATACACCAGAAGGTGTTTATTTCACCAAATAATAAGTAAGATGCGAGGTAAAAGAAACACGGACATGGAAGCCAAGGTCCAGACTTAATGATCGATTTCAGAAAGCAGCATAATTTAATGCGTATATTCCTTTTTCGGGATTTAATTTGTTCAAAAGTGCTAATTTCGGAAAGGAACTGATATCTAGAAAAGACGTTTGAATGTTTGTTTAAGTGCCAATTTCGATTGTGATTTAAAAATGCAAAATTTATCATAAATGGAATCGAGCATAATGGTGACCTTTTGAGAAAATATAATAGCAACCGAGGTGTAGCACGGCATGTTATACAATATAGCATGATAATTTATTCATTGGCCCTATCAAGTTTCCTCTATGGACTCTGGCTAGGTTGGGATTTCGCACAGTATACATTATTTAGTATTCAGCATCAGCAGTGTTATACAACGTTGCGTATATTGTGTACTATATGTGTCCTATTCACGCAATATATTGTACAATATCTCCGGGATGTTGTACGATATTCTGAACGCCATACGTAAAGATATTGCAACAATATTTTTGGACTAATAGGGTTTGTTTAGGGAAGTTTAAGTTCCAATTCTGCTGAATATTTGTTATGTATGTGGTTTGCTGAACATTATTGTTGTGTACCTCTCGTTGATGTTTAGATTGAGAGTTAAAAAATTGTTGAAAATTTCAATGTCATTTAACTGGTGCTCAAACTGCAGCTATTATTCCAAAAGGGCCCTATTGTGAGGGCATATATTTTAATGTCCCAACCAACAATTCAAATTACCTACAGTTAGTGTATTGGAACTGAAGAAAGTTTTATAATAATTTTATAATTTGACAAAAAAAATGTTATATGAGGGTTATTATTTTATGATATCTTTGTGTTGAGACTGAAAAGTTCCAGGTTCGAATCAAATCTTATGCAAAATCAATCATACGTATGAGTCTTGAGCCGCGGTGGCCTGGTGGTAAGGTCTCGGCTTCGGAACCGGAGGGTTTCAGGTTCGAGACTCGATTCCACCGAAGATCCGTCGTGTCTCTTGCACGTTAAATCTGTCAGGCCAAACGTCCTCCCGCTGGTGTAGTGTAGTGTGGTGTGGTGTGGAGAAAGGGGTGCCACTTCAGGTGTCGTCCACGTCATCTGATCTTGGTTCAAAATTACGAGGTCCGTCCCAAAATAGCCCTCATGTTGCTTTAAACGGGACGTTAATATAACTAAACCAAACTAAACTAAACGTATGAGTCTGGCGCACATTAAACTTGATGTCATGAATCAAATTTGTGTTCTCTTGTTTGTATGATGTATGTGTTTGGAAAAGGGAATGCCGCTTGAAGTATCATCTTCAACATCTAATCCGAATTCAGAATTGCATGGATTGTTCCGAAATAGTTCACGTTCTGCTTCAAAATGACAATGGGGTATTCGATTCCAAATGACACTAACAATGTTATTAAAAAATTAATGCCATGCTACTTTGTGCAATGCAACCGTTTTTGAAAACTCAGAAATTATTTTCCCCATAATTTATTTAGTGCTCAAACGAATCTTTTTTTTTTTTTAATACTAAATTGAATACAACTAACAAGTCTTTTTCAACTTTTCAGGCTCCAGTATCCCAAGCTGGTTGGCACTTGAAGGTGTTTGGAACAGCTTCTACTGCAAACACTTAGACCTTCTCGAGTGATTACGTTGTGATGTCTCTTGCCTATGATCAACTGATAGTCATTGGTTGCTTACAGAACTCAAGTGATTTGTATATATTATTTAGCGAGAGTTTTATCATCCACTTCGGTGATAGAGCTTTTTTTTGTGCCAGTACTGAGAATTAAAAGCTAAAAGGGGGGGGGCATTTTTCTACCCAGCAGAGTAATCTGTTAGTGCCTGTTTAAGTGCCACATGTTAAGCTCAATATCAACCACCAAAGACACTTTACCGAAATATTTGAGATGAAAAAAATGGTGTAAACTATAGAGTATATATATATTATATATATATTAAAGCTTTATTTTTCTTGTGTGGGAACGATACCTACTTAATGAGAGTTTTCAGTTTTTAAAATAAATGTATCCAGCAGATTGTGAATCAGAATTCTCAAAATACATATCTGCTATTCATGTTGGAATTTTAAAGTGAAAAGATTCTCATAAAGTCATTTTGAAAAAAAAGATAATTTTAGCCACTGCAGTGCCTCTTTATTATATGAAAAAACGTTGAAATTGTGTATATATATATAATGTTGTACAAATGTGTAAATTAAATTAAATTATGTTTTTTGAGATGGTGATCGAAATGTGAGAATGTGCATTGAAATCAAAGAAGTTTGTATTAATTTCCATACTGTTTTATTTAATTAAGTATGTGTACATAATAAATATCTATATACATACATACATATATTATATATATATATTAACGATAGTCGTATAATTTTTTGAAGTGTTTTCTGCAAATATGCCATATGGGATATGGTTATTTTTTTCTTCTGTAGCCACTCTTCGTTTGGAAAAAGAATACTTTTGTACAATTTGTGACAACAAGTTCTGTTTGATGTTAGAATTACATTATTGAAAATTTATAGCAAAATAGTGCTTTTATTTTTAAAGTTTTTGTGTTTGAATCTAAAATAAAGATTTATGCTGTTTTGAAATGGGTCTCATTTCTTTTAACACTTTTTTGCCTTCAAAAAACAGATGTATGTGATGTTTTGTTTGGTTGTATTTGGCGGTTAAATTCCTTAAAGGCTAACACAATTACTTTATTTGGAAAACAAAAAGAAATAGCTTCGGTCTCAAAAAAAATATTCTTTATTGTTTTAAAAAAAAATGCATTAGATGAGTTTTAAGCTTAAAATAAGCATACATTCTAATGTCCTCTTAGAGGCACGAGATAAATTTTAAAGGTTTAATATTGTACCATTCCAATTTTATGACTCTGATGTATGAAATTGATTAGCTCCATAAAATAGAAAAATGGAGAAAAGTGATAAATGTTTTTAATATGTGAGAACATGATGTTGTTTTGTTTTGAGGTTTTTAAAGTCACAAAATGCATAGACAACAAATCGACTGTTTATCACTTTGGGGGCATCTATTTTTCTCTTATAGTGTTATGAGAAAATAAAGCAGAAGCTTGTCACATTTGGCGATTTATTGCCTACTAAAGTAACAACTTGATTTCCAAATTATTCATTCTCAGAATTCTTACGAATTGTCTTAATTTAAATTCTTAACCAGTTTAAACCGGTTTGAAATAATCATGAGACTATTTATTATTATTTTAATCTCAATATCAGCCGAGCTCCAATACTTTGTCTACAAGCTAGAAAAGTGAAAGTTTAAAAAAAATTATGTATATAAACCGATAGCGAAGTTTCTTGATTGTTTCAAACTGGTTTAAATTGGTTAATGGCTTAAGTTGATTAAAACAGATAATGGCTTTAAAAATAATGACAGTCTCGCGATAACCTGAAATTTGCAATCGTAATTTCATTTATTTTTAATTCTGTTTAAAATATAAATCCACATAAGCATTATATAACGTACTATTGTAAGTGTAGCTTTATTTAAAAGATTATAAAATTTAATATTTTTGGAATTATTATTGCTATCACTAAAACTATTATGTGACAGACGGGTTTAATCAATTTGAACAAATGGAAAAAACTACATCTTCTAATGATTTCTTTTACTCTCTTGTATAAGGAATATATAATGAGAAAGTATTGTAATCGTCAAAAAATTCAAGATTTTGAAACTCCTTAATCCAGAAAAAATTTATTCTTTGAATTATGTTTGTCTGTCTGTGAGCACAATAATTTAAAGTGCTTTGAACTAGATGGGTGAGATTTGGTAAGAATAATTTGTAAATTTTAAATAAAATTTGGACAAAAATCCTTTAATAGGAAGTTAATCAAACGTTCAAAAACACGTGAACACAATAACCACAAAACGTAAAAAAAATTGTTTGAATAAAGTTAGATATTGTTTAAAGTTAGGATTCGTATCAAATTTTGAACTACGTTTCAAGTTGATCGTCTCGCGATGTGCATTTTCGAATACGTGTTTATGCGATAGTTCAAAACTTAAACACGACGACTTAAATTAATGAAAACTGACACACCATTATACCATTTAAACTGCTTTGTAACAATTTTAAATCAAACCTTCCAAAATGTTGTATGCAAATCTGTATTTTCATATGCATGTCAACGCGGTTACCCAGAAGCGAAGAATAAAAGAAATTTGATGAGTGATATTTACATTAAAATTATAGATCTGTGTCAATTTTGATTTGCGGACTTTTGATTTTAATCAACTAAAATAAATGGTTTTCTTTATAGAAAAACACACATTTCCCATGAGCGAAATTCTGAAAAATAAAACTAAATAGTTGTGGCGTTCATATTTTTGCTAAAAATTCGTAATTTTATATCTATGGTGTGGAAGAGGAGATAATACCGTAGTTAGAAAGGATGTGAAATAATTTTGAAGAGACGCTCCCGTTAATTTATTAATTAAAAAATTAGCAATTATTATTAGTAGTAGTTTCTTTAAGCGGATTATTTAAAGACTAATTCAGAGGTTCCCAACCTTTTTTGAACTGGCGCCTTCTTTTCTAATGAATATTTCAATATCACCCCCTTCCCACTCCAGATAAATAAGAGCGTACATAATGCATGGAGAAAATAAAAATTAAATAAAAATTACTAATAGATAGAATAGTTGGAATTGAACGCTACTGAATTTCTTCTTTATTTAAAAAAAGAGGAATAAAAATTTTAGCTTACCTGTCATAAGGACAGGTAGAGATTTTGAGAATACGAATAAATTCATAATAAACTATTGCTTTCTAAATAAATAAATTACAGTTTCAGAGACCCATCAAAACGCTTACTTAATTATATTAAAAAGTATTTTGATTAAAATTTTGAAGACATCGAATATTTAACTAATGAGAAGGCTGAATTTATGCCTTTTAAGGAACTTGTTAATATCAGGCTCGATTTCACTTAAAAACCATCGTATGTCGCCACTTTCCATAATATGGAGTCGATTTCTCTTTTTCGTTACCAATGTTGCCTCAGCACTAAATCCACGTTCTACTAAATATGAAGAGAGGAATGCTATCAGAAATCGTCGAACAATCGACCATAATCCTGAATACAGTTGCGAAATAGAGTTTTGCGGCCAAAATTCTTGGTAGCCATTCTTGAATTTAATTTTTAGATCCTCATTTGTCGTCAGTTCTATTAGTTCTTCTTCTAATTGAGGTGATCCTGCAGTGTTAACATTGGAAAAATGATCCAAAACCCAGTCTGGTATGTCCATGCTTAAAATGTCCTAGAATCGCTCCTTGAAGTTATTGCAGACTATATTTGGTTAATCCTCTAACGCCCCTTCTTGCCGTGGGCGTTATCGCCCACGTTGGAAACCTATGGACTAATTAATGGCATTTGAAATCATATCGTATTGTTACGGAATCCACTACTCTACTTCCGCAAATTCATCTGGTTCAATTGTAGTGGGTGTATGATTTGAAAATAATCAGAAGGCTTCAATAGAAAACAATAACATTTATTTAACACTAATACAAAGACGACAAATATGTACAGTCGAGACGAACACACAGTAGCACACTACAACAGACATTAGCCCACAAGCAGAAATCGACCATAGCAAGCAAAGCAACCAGAAAGAATTCAGCAATAGAAGGGATCCTAGAAGCTTCCCTCTACAGTCTCTCCAAACGGCTGAAATTCCCCAGTCTTCTCGCTTTAGCCGTATCCAACTGCTGACTCACTACCACATGATTGGCTACTCCACACACAACTTGCTGCTGCTTCCACAATAGACAACAGAACTCTGCACACAGTAGAGCAATAGCTTGGCATCACACAATGCTGGCACTCCGCCGTTACTTCGCTATCCTCTGGGAAAACTCGATACTTGTCTACAATTCTGGACACGACTCATTTCAGCTTGAGACTGCCGGCCTTAAATAGTTCCCTTAAAGCGAACCGAGAAGGCTCTGGGTATACCTCAGTTCCTTTCGGCTGGATTGTTAAAATTCTCGAAGTTTCCAGTATTTTGTCGCCAAATGATCGCTAAATTTTTCACCAAGTTTTAAGATCCCCATAGCGGCCCTAATCAGCACCCACAGAGAAACTCGTAAAATGATCTTTCCAGTGATTCAACTAATCTTGTTGAAAGCAACTTTACAAATTTATAATAATATTGATTTTATCTGAAATTTTTATAATAATATTTAATATAGGAATGAATGTATTTTAACAGGTTTATTATAAATAATGGAGCAACTTTTTCTAAAAATATTTCCAACTAAAATTAAAATAATTTATCAATAATTTACAAATATGCTATCGCGATTTGTTTTCTTTTGTCTTATTGTGCTGAGAAAATTTTTAAAAAATTATCGTTCTTGTCAGCAGGCATATATTGTTGCACAGATTGGAATACAATGCATGCTGCAGTATATGCTGGATTTATATATGAGTAAAAAGCTAAGTGAATTGGCTTAGAAATAATTTTTTTATCTCGATTGCCAATAAAAAAGAATATTTATTAAGTTCTCTTGATTTTTATTGTTATTATTATGTAAACTATGAATCTACTATAGGGTTATAATGAAATTAACCCTATTCAGACACTTCTAGAGCCCGTTCTGTCTTTCGGATTTTGATGAAACTTGATATATAAGTTACAGAGAAATTATTTCTGCAATTAAAAACAGTTTCAAATTTTGACTACTAGATTGCACTTTTTAAAAACTTCTTATGCAAATTAGTTAGATATACAGAGTGTTGCAAAACTAATGCTTCATATTATAAGGGGTAACAGAACTCGCCAAAACAAACATCTTACAAAAGGAAATCTTTAGATGTAGGAAAGCAGATATCGGATCGCGAGAAGGCGCTTCATCGGAAATCATCCATTTTTCACAGAGCCCATCATTTTGACACAATTTCTTGCCACAAATGCCGTACTATTCGAAATCGGAGAAAGCAGATATGCTCTTCATGTACGGGTGTGAAAATGGCAACGCCTGACTAGCAGCAAGACTTTACTGGGTGCGTTTTCTGAACTGTCGCTACTCGATCGGATAATATTTCAATGTTTACACAGGCAAATCTTTGAGATAGATTCTTTTCTCGGCGAAAGACAAGATACAGGTCAGCAGCATACCACAAGAAAACAGAATGTAGGCAATCCTGGAGGCAGTGGGCAACCAGCCTAAACGAACCTCGGGTATCAAAATGCACATCATATGACGGTATGGTGTGAACAGCATAAGGAAAGGTTACACTCTTATGTGGATCCAAGCCTTGCAGACAACTAATTTTCCACAACGAGTTGGTTCTTGCACCAAAGCATGCTGCAGCATTTGTTCTGTTCATGCATGAAGCTATATTCACGCGTGATGGCGTATTTAATGTGCACAAAAATCATGTATTGGCTGCAGTAATTTCACATGGTAAACGTTCTAGTGATAAACTAATGGTACACCCTCAAACCAACAAAGATTCTCCGTGAATATGTGGGCAGGAATGGTTCACAATCACTTAATTGGGCAATATTTGTTACCCGATCACCTTGATGGACAAAAGTACCTCATCTTCCTCCAGCACGTGTTGTTTGATTATTGCAACATGTACCAGCAAATGCAAGAGGCATGTGGTTCCAGCGCTACGGAGCACCAGCCCATTTTTCCGAGATTGTACGAAACTACCAGGATACTGCCTTTCCGAACAGATGGATTAATGGCGAGATGCTAGTCTCTTGGCCTCCCAGATTTCCCTTTTTATATTGATCAGATTTTTTTTTTCTCTGGGATCAACTGAAAAATGTCGTTTACTAAACGCCCATTGCGTCACCGAAGGACCTCTTGGCTAGAATTAGAACTGCAGCCGCAGACGTTCGTGATACTCCAGGAATATTCCGAAGTGTGCGGGATTGAAGGCATCACCGATGTGAAGTCTGTATTGTAGCTGCCGGTCGCGCATTTGAGCATCTGTTAAAAATAAAGGCTCTTTGTTTTCATATCGTTGTTCTTGGTCTTTATTCTCCACTTCTGCGAAGCAAGCACCCTCTCACGACCCAACATTTGCTTTCCGACCCCACATTCTATGATGAAAGCTGTTTCTTTTGGCAAATTCTATCATCTCAGAGTATGGATTATTAGTTTTGCAACACCCTAAATAAAAAGACTTGCAGTAAAAGCCCGAAAATCATTCTACCTGCCTTTGTCATTGTTAATTATATCCTTACAGAAGATCAAGCTCTCCTGGTGAAACTGTTTTATCAAAACGGCGGCAATAGTTTAGCTGCACTGCATGAATGTCATCGTTTAAAGAAAAGGGCATTTCGAAGCATGAGTTGAAGAGGATGGTTATGGAAGAAACTGGAGACACGGGTGTTGCTACCAGGAAAAGAGCGGTAGCCAGTTGCGAATGGAACTGTCGAAGTCGCTACTACTATGGCTGAAACAGCCTCTAGTTCCAGCTATTCAGTAAGTACTCGATCAATATCGCTTGATTTAGCGATTCCGAGTTGGCAGTACGAAAACTTCTGAGATCAAATTTGAAATGGCATTCGCAAAAGATCTACGTGGTACAAATGCTGGCACCTCAAGTCCTTCAAACAAGTTATAAATTTGCTTGTCATTTTTCGCTAGAATTGAGGTTAATGACAATGGCCTTGGCAAATTCCATGGGCAGTTGAGGTGTACTTTTTTTATAAATGGAACTGTAAATAATGTCTGCCCGCATATGGGGTGCTTCCCTCCCTAATGTTCTGCACCAACAACTACTGCATTCTGATTATGTGACTATATAGTACAGATTTACTGCTGATTTCATGCATGATTCGTTTTATTTTGAAACTCTAATACCTTAGGGTCTTAAAACTGCTCTGTCATGAGTGCGTTGTACAATGAACTTCTTCGGCAGTAAGTCATTCCGGCTTTACAGGACGGGAATGTTTGCAGACTACTGTCATCATACAAGATGGAGCAATACTCACATTAGATGCCAAACGAAAGAAATGTTTCGTGCTAACTTTGGCAAGAATCATGTAATAACCAGAACCTTTCAGGATGCCGAATCTCTTCGTTCACTTTGTTGGCAATATTTGTAATCATGCAGATTTATCTGAGTCAATGGCTAATCGTATCTGACGTCTTTGTAACATTCTTGTTACTTATTTGTCATGACGTCAAAAAGGATTAGATATAAAAAGGTATTTTTCTTTCCAAGAGGGGAGACCAGAACGAGCAAAATGTTCCCCTTGTGTGTTAGTTATTATTTTCTATCATTTCACTAAATGACCCAAGAGATGGTCTTAATTTATTTTCTGATTTGTGTAATAAATTTTAACTCATTTTTCTACTGCGTGTTGCACTGTTATTGCTTCCAAAGTACTAGCGTTTCTCTGCATTAAACACTTGTTACAGTCTAGTTTCCAGTAACATACACAGGACTTAAATTCATATAATTGATAGTTATAAGGATTCCTAAAAGATCGTGAATATGGAGCAGGAATTAAGCGTTTACCTGAGTTGAAAGTTAGTGTTATAAATATGTACTGTTGCTTCTCAATACGGTTAGTTGAAACACTGGAAATATCGTTTCATGATCAGCTCTGCTGGATGTTGTTCGGCTACTGAGTCAGTGAACCCAGTGCTTGGCAACAAAATAGATAATCCTGGAAACTTCCAAAATTTTAACGATTGAGCAAATAGGAACCGTTATAAGCCTGATTATTCAAGAACCTTCTCTATCCGCCTCCAGGAACTATAAAAAGTCGGTAATCTCAAATTAAAATATATATACAAAAAAAGTAATTGAGAATATATTTTGGGAAATAGGATGATTTGTTGTAAATTTTAATGAAATTTAACCAAACCGGTTGACACTCTTCAGAAAATTGTAATGCAGCAATCCTATTTTGTGTCAATTGTGAGACGAATGGTGTATTGACTGTGTACAGTTGGATAAGTTCAGTGAAGTGCAAATGTTATATAGAGCTCAAGTATTTGCTGAATTGAACAATGTGCTGAGTTTTGGTGTTTAATGTCGAAGCAGCATTAAATCGTGTGATGTTGAGTTGGCAGTTGGTCACAACTAAAGAGAGGGGACAGTTTGAGAGTTGTAAACGTTTGGAGTGACTAATGGATCTAAACTTTTACTTGTAAAGTTTAAATAACCTTGTAGGTATTAAAAAGAAAGTTATTATATGTATTGCTCTTTATCGGAAACGAATCAAAGAATCGGTCGCATAACATGTAATAAAATTGTTTAAGGGGGGGGGATAAAATTATCCAAAAAGAAATGATTAATAAATATGATAATTATGACGAAATTGTTGCAAACGTTTGTAGTTAATACGTGTTTTTGTACTTTAAACGCTTTTTTTTTTCTCACAACTAAAGAGAGGGGACAGTGGAGAGTTGTAAACGTTTGGAGTGACTAATGGATCTAAAGTTTTACTTGTAAAGTTTAAATAACCTTGTAGGTATTAAAAAGAAAGTTATTATATGTATTGCTCTTTATCGGAAACGAATCAAAGAGTCGGTCGCATAACATGTAATAAAATTGTTTAAGGGGGGGGGGATAAAATTATCCAAAAAGAAATGATTAATAAATATGATAATTATGACGAAATTGTTGCAAACGTTTGTAGTTAATACGTGTTTTTGTACTTTAAACGCTTTTTTTTTTTTTTTTTTTACAAAATTGGTGATTTTATAAAAGTCTCACACCTATGACATGATTTTTCAAAATATTTTTTACTGTACACTTTCAAACAAGGCATGCAAGATTTCATGTCATTCTCTACAGAATACCAATTTCGCAATAGTTTTGAATTTTATAGCCTATAATTCTGTTGACAGTTGTACAAATATTTGAAAAATGTCATTCATATAACATTAAAAAAAATTATTTTTAAAAACTTTTATTAGTTTTAGTACTGTCATTAGGCAAAAGTGTTTGCCATATTTTAACTATTTTGTTTCCAATTTTATATTTAGAATTTCGTTTTAAAGTGTCACAGACAGACAGTTTAAAATTTTGTAAATTTTTGTGAAATTTCCTTTTAAAGTTTGATTTTTAAAAAGCCCTTTAGTGCTAGAGATTTTTATGCAATAATGATCATAAAATGTAATTAGTCATACTTCAAATATAGAAATTCTCATTATTTCTGTGCATGCGTCAGGAAATATTTACTTAGCCCAAAATAGAGTTAAGATGAACGAAAATATGTCTTAATGGGAGTTAAATGATGATCAAAGCATGTCAAAGAATTCCAGAATTATGCATATTTTACTGTGTATTTCTCTTCTGCAAAGTTAAATTATTCAAAAGGGCTAGTCTTGGATTTTATATATAATATTTTATTATATATAATATATAAAATCCAAGACTAGACAAACAATATAATATTTTTTACACATCTGAAAATGGTCTATGAACATATATGAAAATTTAACAGTTAATTTTTCAAAACTGTAATAAAAGTATTTGGACATTTGAGTGGAATGTCACAGAGTACTTTATCTCAAAGTTCTTAATCTCTTAATGACATAGCAATGAGATTACTTAGTCACTGGTTGTACAATAAATAAAATTTTTACTTAAAACATAAAAATTAATAATACATGGAAGGGGAAAAAATGTAGATTTTACATTAATGAATTATTAATTAAAGAAATAATTAACATATTCGGTTTATTTTTCTTTTTGAAAGCAACTGATGTTGTAGTCTAAAAAAAGTGCTTCTAATAATAGCAATAATAATACTTCTTGTGTATAGGGGAATTAGGCAATAAACACGAGCTGATTTCAACCCCTTTTCTAGAAATTCACAACCAGAAACGACGTCTTAACAGGCCAGCTTTGACCTGAAAGAATTATAGAGCTCTTAGAGGATATCCTACGAGCCTTGATTGAATAAAATTTCATTGCAACTATTGGGAAAATCCAATTTGGTAATTCATGCATTTCGATAATTCACATTCGGTTGTCCGAAAAGTTGGCCAATAGGTTCCTTACAAACTTTACTTTCCAAATTTAATGATGTGAAAAATTATAGTGCTCCTTTGCTATCCTGTCTCATGAATAAATAAGTTTTTGGTACAAATAATGATTGATGTTGAGAAAAGAATTCTTTATAAAAATGGCAAGTGATGAAAGTAGTAATTAGGGAAAGGAGAATTACCATCAATGTATGCTAACAAAATCTTGAACTGAGGAAAATGTTGATATCACGTTGCTGAAATAAGTGAATTGGATTCAGCGACTGTGTTTTTTGACACTATATTTTTGTTGGAAGAATTATCAAAGAACAGAAATGCTAAAATAGTATTTGGCAATAAAATACACTTTTAATTGTTAGTTTGACACTGCGATTTTTCTCCAGTTTTTTTTCCGATTTTTCTTTGAGCTTTCTTGGCGAAATTTTAGGTAAAAGCATGGTAAATGATCTATCCAAAAATCTTCGACTTAGGAGGTCAGTATGCAGCACTTAAATACTTTCAAAATCCTTCCCATCGTTAATTGCTTTCCTAGTATTTTGTGTTGCTAGCACCTCCCATTGATATCAATGTTAGTTCAAAAATAATCATGTTATGTTGTTAGAAAATAGAATATGACATTGTCTTAGGAGTGAAAAAGATTCTAAAAATCACAGTTTGTATTGTAAAATATGTACAATATTTATTTTAAAAATATCTATAATCAAAAAATTCGTTTCTTAAACGAGTTCATAGCTTGTTCAGCTAACTCCACTCTGGCCTCCAATTTTGTGGCAACTTCTGGTTCTAATTTTGATTGGCCTCGTAGTACGAAGTGATGCATGAACAGTCTTAAGCTCTCTCGCAGTAATTTCAAGTTTTCTGCCTTAGCTATGCGGGTGAAAGCACGTGTGCACACTTCTTCGTCATCATTGAGTAATATGGCTAAAAGTATTTGTCTGAAGAATCGCACCATCGGTTTATTCATGTCGGAGAAATGTATCACCTGAAATGAATGTGAAGAATTAGTTAGAAAAACTAAATTGGTCAGTTTAACATTTTAGGCCTGAATTAGAGCCATTTTAAGCATAAAACATTTCATTGAAATATATATACAGTGAAACCTCGTTACAACAATATTTTAGGGACCAAATAAATATATTGTTGTAGAGAGGCATATTGTTATATCGAGGGCCCACATATTTTGAGCATTTAATATGAGTTTTTTATTATTATTATTAGTTTAAGGTGCATAACATACTACTTTTAAGTCTATATTTAGAAGAAATTAATTTGTAAAATACTAATAATAGTGGTTTAAATACTAAAAAAATAAATAAGATAAATTCAGAAAATAAGCACAGAAATATTCACATACCTGAAAACACTTTTTATTGAAAATAATGCAATATTTTTGTTTGTTTATTCATTTTTTTTAACTGTTAAGTTCACCAATACTATATGCATTGAGTCTAGTGCACGAAAATGTTCTTCATTTGTCGACGGAAGGCTTGAAAAAAATGTCCGTAGAGAATTCACAGATTGAAGAGCTTTCTGGGATGACAATAAGGACTGCGATAGACCTGTATTATCATCATCATCTTCATCATTGTTTCCTATCTCATCAGTAATTTCAGAGAGAATATCTTCATCAGTAACTACTGCGAAAACCATAAGATCATCATCTGCTGTTAAATAGTCTTCTATACTAATTCCAAACTTTTTACCGCTAGTTTCCTCAAGTTGGGATACGGAATTTTTGATGTGCAAAACACATTCTTGATCATCTGAGATATCATTGTCTATGGAATTTTCATCATTATCAGATTTCTTATCTTCCATAACCCAAAGACCGGCTTTTTTCCAGCAATTCCGAATGTTTTTTTCTGTTACTTCCCACCAACTTCCAGCAATATTGTAACACGCTTCCTTGACATTTACAGCTTTGAAAGGGTCTTCTACTTTATTTTCAAAGTTTACAAGTATGGAGTCCACCAACCGTTTTCTGTAATATCGTGGTGTCCAAACAGGTCTAGATGTCCTTAAACCTTATCAGAATTCCAAAGCTTACTGGGAAATGAGACTAGGCATACATTTACACTTCACCCCCCCCCCCTCACCCACTCCAATTCCCAAAAGGGTGGTCTTCATCTGTTTTGAAATCTGAACAATAGCTATTTATTCAGGGATAAGTGAGTCTTAATAGACAGAAAAAATAACAAAAGAAAACGAAAAAAAAAAAAAAAGCATTTGAAAATCAAAATATTATTATAAAGGGAGAAAATAATACTGAAATTTAGATTGAAAAAATCGTTTTACAGAGGTTTATTGTTCTAGAGAATATCGTAATATTGAGGGGAGATTAACATTAGTTTATATGCAAAATCACCGGGACCACAAAACATTATTGTAGTAGAGGGAGTTATTGTTGTATCGGGTATCGTTGTAGCGAGAGTTTACTGTATATCATTAAATTAGAAATTATTAGAGACAAAAGAGTTTTGCTTAGGTTCAAAACAGGCATTTATGTACTAGAAAATATTGACATTTCTAATAATTATGCAAATTCTAAAACTTTTTAGTACTACCTTAGATTTTATAAGAGAACTTCTATATAAATACTTTTTAAGTAATATATCTAACCACAAACTGGCTATTCTGACCCACTGGAAGGCAAACAGAAAAATTTGAATCACCAGACTACCTCAACAACAACATTGGTATGAACTTGTTGACTCCTAACAGCCATAGTAAAACCTTTTCTTAAGGAAGTACACCCTGTCATTGATAGGAGGAGAATGACCCACACCTTTTCGTGTACTCACAAGGGTAGTGAGAACCAAACACCATCATAGTGTATGGTATCTCGTTATCCTCAATAACGAGATACCCCCTAGCTGAGAAATAATGTTTATGAAGAATTTAATAAATTTTAATGTATATCACCTTTAAAAGAGCTAATTTCAATGAAATAGTAAAATTCGTTTAAATACAATTTATGTCATTGTGAAGATTGCCCAAGTTGTTAAATTTGTAAGCCATTCAGCCAGCAGTAAAACAAACTGAATCATTCTGATCTGCAAGCAAATTTGAAAATATAAAAAAAATCCTAAGAATATTTCAAAATTTAAATTATTTTTTTCTTTTTATTAGATTAAGTTAAAAGAGTATATGGTCTTAATTCATTTTTTTTTTCATTTCATTTATAAATCCTCAAATACTACAAAAGTAAATAAAATTCAAGGTTTGAAGTCAAAAAATCTACTCCCTTTTAAAGATAAAACACACTACTATAATAATTCCCGTTTAAAAAAAAATCCAGAAAGCTTAATTTAGAAATAAAACATTTATAATGAAGTAACATAAGATTATATTGTTATTACAAGTGAAAAGAAATGTTACCTTCAAGACTGATAGAGGCAGGGCTCCAGATGAAAACAGAAAACTCAATAAGCTTGATAGATTTTTCATTTGGCGAGGATTCATGTTAGAGAATTCTTTGAATTTATCCCATAATGCAAACTGTAAACATATCTATAAAAATATACAGAGAAAAGTAATGAAATGATTAAAATATTATGATAATGTATCAGAACATAAAATTGAGAATTACATACAATAATTGCATTACTATTATTAACATTCAACAAATATACTTAAGTAACAAAATTACTATACTCAATATTTTCATGAAATTACATTTGAACTCATAAATTTGATCTGCATGCAAGAACTTTATTTAAAGATATAAGGATTATAACAAAATTTCTTTCGTAATCTTAAAACTATGACCAAATAATGGAAAACATTCAACCATCAAGGTGTTCGCATCTCAAAATAAGCATACCTGACACACAGTGAAAATATTTTATAAGTTAGACGAGAAATTTGAATCTAATCTAAAATCCCACACCCAAATAATAAACCAATCGCATATTAAATCAAATGTAAGTAATGATAAAATAGCATTTAGTCTTTTAACTGTAATCATTTATTATTCAGTCATCTGAAATATCATTTCACATACTTTTCTTGTTTAAAAAGTAAATTCAATCAGACTTCTTTCAATAATTACATAATTATTATATATCGGCATAGCTTGGTATGCAACATTAGGAAGGAGGAGAACACGATACCAGTACAGGAAGTATAAGAATGGTAGGGATATTTACACAGCATATTTTCAATTCCTATTTTCAGAACGGAATAAGAACGGAGGGAAAAAAAACCTCAAACAAAATTCACTTTCCACTAGAATATAATTTGCCACAAGAATTTCAACAGTTAATTGTTTAAATTAATAACTATCTTGCATCTTACAATAATCAATTTTGTAATGAGTGTATTTTAAATAGTTACCTGATGTTTTCTAGCAAAGTTGCAAAACTGCTTGGCTAAATGGGCATAAAAAGGGTTGAAATTCTTCTCTTGCAAAGTACAATGAAGTATTACATGAATAATTTCTCTTTCTTGTTGATTTTTTAGATTTAGCTTAAGCAGCTTTTCAAAGGCATCCATGTAATCCTAATAAAATTTAAACATCAAAGTAGATAAATATTTCTACAGCATTTTTATTACTTTTTTTAAATTATGAAATTTATTTATCAGCATTCACTACTTTACCTCGGCTGTCATAATTATGCAAAATATTGTTTTCCTGACATCAGTGTTCATATGTTGTTTTCGAGCTAATTCAAGAATCTTTTCATTCACTTCTGTTTTGAGATTAAGTTGGTCTCCTTTAACAGCTTGTACCTCTAAAGAAAAGACGAATGACTTTTAAATATTATCATAAATAAATTTAAAGAGTTTGCAAAATATATAATTTCAATAAAATTGTTTTATAATTTTATTTAACAGCTACTCTTTCAATTCTTATATAGACACTTAATTAATTGATTGCAGAGTGTAGTCGAAAATGGATATAGTTGTGATATAAACATTGATATTGTTAATTATTAAAACATGCAAGTAAAAAAAGGCAGCAATAATTAAAAGTTTGAAGGTGAGATTTCACTTTTAATTACTACTTAAAGGACGATTTATGTTTATTTGTGGGTAGTGTTGAATAGTCTAGTAAACTTTGTACAAGAAAAATGTTTATGTTTTCTTTTCAGAATACTAAACAATGACTTCAATAATTCAAATAAAATTTCTTATAACCAATACCTTTGATCTTTATCTTTACCTACATTGTAGATACTGCTATATCCTTAATTATAATAGAGAAATTTCACGAAGAATGATAACACTTTATTTTTTTTTTCAGTTGAGTTCACACTAATTGTTCAAAAATTCTTTTCATATAAAAGTGTCTGGTGATGCTTAGGCAAAATTCCCATTGCACTATGATTTTAGACAAGTTGGAAAAACTAATTTATTATTTTTCTACAATCTGACAAAAATTAAATGGATACAATTTAGTAAGATTGGATATATTTATATTAATTTTAACTATATCTATGTAAAATAAAAGATACTTCCAAATATTTTTTCCAAAACAAAAAAAATAATATTTATAATAACAGAATAACAAGCCTAAAATACTTTGCAGATAAAAGTTCTTCCAAAAAAAGCTGTTATCCCAATAACTGTTATGTAAGATAATTTATTTTTGTATTTTAGTAGGTTTTCTTCTCAAACGATGTTTAAACATTTTAGGCAATCTAAATACTGTGATTAATAAATATGACATTTATGAACAATATGGCTGTAAATATCCAAACTCAATCATAAATTTTAAGATGGAACTGTGAAAAGAATAAAAAGAGAAATATGAAAAACCATATTAAACAAACAATTAAGAAAACAATAAATTTACTTTTTGAATCATTATCATCAGAGTCTGCCCATGCTGATCCAACAATCCACCACTTTCCTTTTTCTTCAGCTTTTAGCAGATCCTCATATGATATAGCAAGTTCTTGGATGCAGCAACCTAAAATTTAAAGTAACATATAAAACAGGACAAATATATTACAGATAAATCATTTATAAATATTACTTACAAATGTAATTTAAAACTGTTAAGAGAAAAAAAAAGATTTTATAGTCAGAGAAATATCTTATATATAATCAAAATTCTGTGTAAATCAAAACTTTACTTAAAAAAATTGATTGAAAATAAAAGCTTTTTATTCATTAAAAATTAATACATACCTTTCCGAATTAGACCTCTCAGAAACTTTTTACTATGTTCAATAATGGTAGGGTCATAATCTGGTATTTTGTACATATTGTTATTCCGTATTGCTGTCAAAGTTTCCAGCATAAATTTTACTCGTGAACTAAAATAAATGCATATAACTAGATGTGGAGATAAATCAGCAATTTGTTTTTTAAAATAAATAACCAATTATATTTATTTTCTAACTTATAAAAAAAAAATTCTAATTCTCAGATATGTTTTATCCATCATGGGAACAGATACAATCTTAAGAATACACTATTGCAATAGATATAATACAAAAGTTACAAATTTAATAGTAATAATCATAGAATTAAAATTGACACACTGTTCACAGCTATAACTACACATAACAGTTTGTAATATTTATAACACTTTAGAATAATCATTATAAATGCATATAATTTATTTCTATAGACATGGAAATCATAGTACCACAGTGCCAATTCATTGGTGAGTTATATGGAATATCCTATCTAGACTATTCATAATATTAATTATAATATAATTAATATTAATATTATAATTAAAATATAATATTAATCATTTCTTAATAACTCTCTTTAATAATAGTAATCTGCAACCACATTTTATTGCACTCTGAGACTAGGTATTGTGAGTAAATCACTTCATTGCATTTGCAAATTATTCAACAGGCATTGTTTTAACTACATTTTTTTTACATCACTGGAAACAAGCTACACACAATATTGGTGACTTCATCAAAGGATTATAAACATTTTCAAAGTTATATCTTAACACCAACATAATAATGGCTGTGACTGTTTGACTGCTATTAGATTCCAAATTCTTACATAAAATCAAAGAGATAGAAGTAATTTATTTCTGAGTTAAATATAAATAAAAATTAAATACACATCTTCTGACAATTAAATATAATATAGATAGCTCAGCTACACAAAAAATATACTTATTGTGTCTTATATTAATGATATGAAAATTTAGGTTCCAAATATGTAGCAATATTCCAATATTCTTAAATAATAATTTATATTTATAATCTATATCAAATTATTGATATTAATTATTTAAATCTATGAGCAAATCATTCAATTCAGTAGAAATTTCAGCAACACTGCAATCAGTCACACGATTTGTGATCTAAATGTATCATACACGAATTCTTTAGCTATCCTTTGGTTAAAATCTTTTATAAATTTGATAATGGGTATGTCCCTTTCAATTATCATCTAATAATTATTCCATCGTGTGTCAATATATCATCAGATGATTGACTTCATACCAGAAGTTTAACATTACTGGAGAATTTTTCATTTTTAACTTCTTGCAAACATTTTTTTTTTAACTTGTGTCATAGCATATCAATATAATTAGTGCAATTTGTGACCAATGCACTTCATATTTCAATGGTAAAAGAATTTTTTAAATCTAATGTTTATTTCTTCAATTATTTTACAAATATACAACTAGAACTGTATCAATAAAATAATAATAATAATAATAACTTTTAATTACTCACTCATTTTGATCCTTGTTAAAAGCAGCAGCTTTGGTTTGAATGGAAAATACCAATTCTTTCAATTTCAAAGGATCATCTTTCCTCAGGACAAAACCAATATCTGGAAGGAAAAACTACATTAATTTAAATAAATATGATAAAAATAATGAATGTAAAAAATGCTTTTGCATATAAATTGAATGCTTACAAAATTTAATTATAAATGCACTCAGTTTTTATTATATATAAATTTACATTTTTAACAAAAATAATATTTAAAAAATAGATGGATTAAAGAAGATTTATCCCAAATATTTCTCTCATTGAAGAGGGGGAAGGGCACTTCAGATATGAGGAGCAAAAGCTTCTATGACGATTGGTACTTGCCAAATAGATAAGTATATAAATAATATGGGGTTGGTTAACCCCTACTGATAACAGAATGTGCCTCCCATGAGAAGAAATGTTATGCAGCCAGTGATGGTCTTTAGGACTTAACTTTAGATGTTATGACTCAACTAATGTTATGATGATCTGATCGTTCAGATTTTTTCATGTGCCTTTGTGATAAATAGAAGTAGCTACTGTATGGTTATCTGAAATATTTAATTAAAACTTAATCATAATTTTTAATTAATAAAAAGTAATATTTTTAAATTATATTTGAAATCACAGATTAAATTTAAGATAAATAACATTTTATTGGTAAAAAGTTAATTGGCATGGGAAAAAAAGAACTAAATATATTTTCTAACTGAAAACTGTATTTAAAAAAATATCTGAAAATTGTGAATATGTGAATAAAATCGTAAAAACAATTATTAATCAAATTTAACATTAATAATAATAATAAATACAGTTTACTATTTTCATAAACATTGAAAATGTAATGATTTAGCATTAAGATATTTTTTTTAAAAATCAACATTGAAGTAAAAGTGATCTTTCCAGATTCCTGTAATGTAATAACACTTATGGAGAAATGGAATTTAAAAAGAATGAAAAAGATCTCTTCTATAAATTTACATCTTAAAATCTAAATAAAATAACATAAGAATATTTTACTTTTACTTTTTTTCGATACTAATAAGCAAAAATAACTCAGAAAATCAATTTGATTTAAAATATTAAACTAATGTAAGTTAAATAGCAATCCCAAAGTTAATATATTTCTTTTTGTGACTAATGCTTTGTATATCTATACTAATATTATAAATGTGAAGGTTTGGGTGTTTGGATGGATGTTTGTTATTCAATCACACCAGAATGGCTGAACGGAATTGAATGAAATTTAGCACTAAGAGAACATAGGCTACTTTTTATTCTAGTTAATTTTTTATTAATTAAAAACTAACTTTCGTGCCAAAAAGCTGCGGCCAAATCCAGCCAAAGATGAATAAGGCTCCAGTTTTTTTCCTCCAATAGTAATCAGGTTAAAGTTAGCATGATTTCAACCGATTATTTCAAACAGTTCTGTTTATTTCCTTAGTGTTTTATGAATTTAAAATCAAATGTTGTTAATTAATCGGTTTTTCAGATTCATTCTGAAGTACTTTTAAATCAAAATAAAACAGAATGAAGGAAATAAAAAATTTATAATCTGCATTGCGTTACTCCAACTGGTGTAGGAAAGTCAAGTATTTGCATTATGCCAACTGGTGTTGAAAGTTAATGTGTGATTGTTGACAACTGTGTTTTCATTTAAATTAAAAGTTTAAAAGCTATATGTATTATACTGTAGTAACTATTTCAATCTCAATAGATAAATAAAACAGACTTGATTTTAAAGAAAAACAGACATTATTTGCTATTTTGTTTTACTTCGGGTATACAATGTAAATAAAGTTTTCAGGTTAGTTGTGTGTTTTGTGTTATTAAACTGTATTTATATTACTTATATATTTTTCGTATATGCTTACATATTTAAATGTAACGTTTTTAGGTTAATTTAATTTTAAAATTTTTTGTTTATTTATTTACCATTATTTGATAGTTTGCCAGAAAACGCAAATCTAATCTTTCGAAGAGAAGTAATAAAACTCTGACTATGAAAGTAGCTTGAAGATCTGTTTGCAATTTTAGTGAGTTCTTGAGGACTATCAGCTCCCCCCCCTCCCAGCTTTGGGATAGGTAAAAAGATGCTTTATCAGATGATATGGCACTCATAATCACCTAACCATTAACAGACCAAAAACGGTGGCCGGGGAATCATTTATACCAGTGCAAGTAAATAGTATGGGACAAGAGAGTATAGGCATTAAACCACAGCCTGTAGGACATCCAAGGCAATCAGGGGGCGATGGGTGGCGTTGTCATTTTCCTTGCAGAAATCTTAGACAGCCACTGCTGTCTGCTGTTAAAACTGTCAGTTCTCATACATATACATCAAAATTTTCCTATGAACAAAATCGCGGGTAATTTTCATTTTTGCTCAATGAGACAAAATCTTCTGCTTTTCACAAGAAAGGGGGGAGGGGAGAAAAGAAAAAACTATAATATAATTTTTATACCTGTCAAAAGGTGAAAATAACTACAATCAATCTAAATATGTATTCATTTCACAATCTCTCTGATTTTCTCTTTCCATGATACTGCTACTTGATTGGATCTCAGTTTTTGCGAAGTTAAATTTTGAAACTACTTGATTTCATAACCATTTTGAAAGCACACAAGAATAATGTTAGGACAAATATAAAAAGATTTCAATGTGATCAGATACTGAATTGAAGGCTATTTTCCTCCTTCCATAAAAAGTTCTTTTTAAATATATATTTTGGAACATGAAATATGAAAAATTTGGAAATTTGGAATATGAAACTCATAACCATAGCAGATAAATATAAAAGCAGATCTCAAATTGCAGGAATATCAATAGTTCAAAAAGAAATAAATTATAACTAATTATTGCTCCATTGATAAATACATTTCATTTATTTTATTTTCACATGAAATTTGACAATTATCATATCATAAAAATATGATTGAAAATTCCCTTTCCTTTTAAATTGAAAAAAAAAAAGAAAGAAAGGAAGGAAGGAAGCATAAGACATCTTTAGCATTTCTATTTGTGAAAATTCAAAAGTACTTACGTTTCAACAAAAGTTGTATAAGTTCAATATCTTTAGAAGTGAATGATTCAATTAGGATATGGAAAATATCAAACATTAGTGTGGAATGGGTTACCTGCAAATAAACAGCATTATCAATATTACATAAAATATTTATCAATTTAAAAATTTTGTTTCTTTTTCATATAGATATATAAAAGATAGATTTAATACGGATTATATATAGTTTATATAAAATATAGAACTTTAAAAATTTCCTTTATGCTCATCAGCAACAAACTTTTAACTAAGAAAATTATAATATTTAAAATGGATGAATACAAACTAAAAAATAAAATAAATATCTAGGACATACCTTAAAATTATACAAATGAGACAAAAATATCAGCACATTATTGCATTCTTTCTCTTCACCATAATTTTCAGGCTTCTTGAAAAGTTCTCCTAATTTTTCCACAATGTATTGTAAAAAATATGCACCTAAAAAACAAAAAAATAAAGTAAAATCTCTTAATATGCAAAAGAACAGCAACTATGCAAAGCATACTTCTAATTACAAAGATAAGTTTAAAATGTTTGATAAAAACAGACAATGCATTTAAAGACAATATCAATAAATGTAGAGAATAAATTTTAAAAAAATTAGTCATAAAAAAATTCTGAAAGTGTATATTAATGTTACTTAAATTTATACATCCTATTACATTTTCATAGCCATAGATGCTTGCTGCATTGGCACATTTTTCATATTAAAAACAAACAATTGCAAAAAAATATCTTGCATGAGAAAACTGCAAGCAAATTATTTTAAAATGACCCTTATATTACATTATTTTTTTAGTTTAAATAGAATGAGTCAATTGTTTTATATCTAGTAATTCGATTACACATCCCTCCCTACTCCAGACATTTAAATATATCCATTATTAATGCTTCACACATTTTGATGTATGAAAAAAGGAATAAGATAACAGATTATACACATTAAAATAGAAAACGAATCTGATGCCATGCTACCTATTAGATCTTATACTATAATACGAGGAATGGTTGCCGAGTCGAAAATCACCCCAGAATTAATAAACTCCGGTAAACTTGGGGGTCTGGGGTTTTTGGCCACGAGGAATCGATTGGCGCCGGTTTTGAAGCGCTACGACCGAGCAGTTCGGAATTACAGATAGGATATTTTCAAACTTTATTAGTTCGCCATTTTGGCTAATAGGTTTTAAGCGGTAACGTGCTGCCATCTATAGCCAATATGGCGAACTAATAAAGTTTCCAGAAGATGATCCGGAACTCAAGGAACTGATCTCGAAATGGATGATCCATAACCCGTGTGGTGATATGAACCCAAACGCTCCGTGCATGGTCAGCAAACATGGAAGAGACCAGTGCAGATGGGGATTTCCAATGGAACATCAAGACATGACATCGCTGGTGGACGATGAAAAGCCGAGGTTTAACCGGTTATCTTTTCACCAATGGTTTCACAAATTTTCTTATGGCATGTATTGTTTTGATAAATCACAATTGAAAATTTAAATCTTGGAGTTAGCTTCGATGCCTGTTTTCTCCGAGCGGAGCTCGGTCACCAGCTGGTAAATAAAAATAGAAATTTTAATATATTTACATTATGCTTAACGTATACAAGAAATTAAACTTAATTCCTTTTCATTTTTAAGTCAAACAATAACTTACCAATTTCTGATCCCACATTAGCATGCAATAAAGCAATTAACATAGCTTGTTCCATTATAAGTCGTGGAGGTGTCAAGGATGGTGTGAATAAAAGTTCAGACATCAAAGAAAAGAGGGTCTCATTCATATCTAAAATTTTCAATGAGATATATTTTAAATAAAATCTTCATTAGTATTAATAGTTTCTTTCATTTGAAAGTAAGCTTTTTAATATTATATTATCTTGTAAAAATAAAGAGTTGTAAACATCATTAACTAATTTAAAGATATTTGATCATTTATCACATTTTGAAAAATGAAAATACTAATTAAGACTTGAAACAAAATACTACATAATATCTATCCTGAATAAACTGCATTTTCTCTCCACTAAAAAACTTTTGATAATAAAACAGTGAAACATGTTATGTAATTGAACATAAGGCATGCCAGCAAAGAAAGACATTTTAAAATCTAAAAAAAAAAGCATATTATATATCTGTAAGTAATAAACAGGATGATTCCATCTAGAAGATTCAATACTGAAATTTACTTTATTAACAGGGATTACAAGATATGAATTTAAGACTGGTACTTTTTTTGTACAAGCGTTGCCCAAAAAAAAAATGACTGTAAAATGCTATTAAATTTATTTTAAATCATGCAAATAAATATTTTTTAACATAAAATTAATGAAGTAGCATAAAATAAATATGATCATTAAAATACAAGGTGCATTAAGATAGGATTATGATTCAAAAACATACTATGCTATAAAAAAATACTATTTTCTAAAACTCAGATAATGTTGCTGTACGATTTTTTTTTAATGTATCTTCTAATCATGCCATTAAAATGAAAATATCAATAATCGTAAACACTAATATTAATAAAATAAATAATACATAATATGAAGGAACGGGAAAAAAACATTTTTGAGTACAATAGCAAATATTGCAAGTAAGCAACAAAAAGTTCTTAAATAATTCAACCTTTTAGTGGCATCCATTTATCATCCATTCTTTGCAAATTACACAGTATTTTAAACCAATATATGTTTTATATTGTGGTGAATACATTTCTCAAAACAAATTGCAACATTTTTAAATTTTCATATTTTGATCCAGCTTATACTTCAAAAGAATAAATGAATAATAAGAATAAGTAATCTAGAAAATAATTTTTTTTCCAATTAATAACTAGAGTATTATATATTCATCAATAATTTTTTAGGGAGGAAAGCATATAATAAAAAACTCACCATTTCGACTGTTTTTCATATACATTGCTTCTATTTGATGACATATGTTTTGAAGATTTGATTCACTTAATCTATAAAAAGGGCAGTTAAAATTATATGATAAATACAAGAAGACAGTTATAAATATTTTAATATTATCAACAATAATTCAAATTAGATAATTATTTCAAATCTGAAATTTAAGGTTTCATTAAATCAAATTTTTCCTTTCAAGAAAAAAGATTTTATTGTAAAGCAGGGGGGGGGGGGATTAAACTATACAAGAGCTGAACATTAAAACTGTAAGAATAAATAAATTTAAAAATTGTTGGAAGGTATATTTTTCATTAGATTCCAGCTATCTAATCCAATTTTGAGCACAGAACTACATAAATTTTAATAAATAGATTTTGTTTACTTTAAGGATTTATTCCTTTTAAATGTAGTATAAAACTACTGCTATGTAAATGATTATAAACCTATAACAAAATTAAAAAATAAAAAGGAAAATTTTTATGAATAAAAATTTAACATAATTTTGCACAAGTTTATATATGCAAACAAATATTTTCATACAATCTTATCAGCAAGCAAAAGATTAAATTAATAAATAATACACTTCATTTATTTTTCACTGTATTATTTCAAAGTGTATTTTAATTCTTCTCATTGAATAAAAAACAAAACAAAGCAGTTTGCTTATATATATATAATGTTTATAGTTGAAAGTGAGAGAGTAAAGCTGTAAATCTAACCAATGACTTTTAGTTTAATCTTCAAGAATTCAATTTGAATGTAAGTATGCACATTCATATGTAAGAAATGAAAAATGACTGAAGAGAATGGCTCATAAAATCTAAAATTTTGGCAAGCAGTCCAGTTATCCCATAAATTGTCTCTAAAATCTTCGTTAATAGTCTTCAGGTGAACTTTTTAACTCCAAAACTTTATATGCATTTTCATAGCGTCCAGTTAATGAACAGTCAAAAATATTTTGTGGTGGTGGTTCTAATGCCACTTGGTCATACCAAGCACGAATGAGCGGAGCTCTTTTGAATAAAGGCAGAGGTGTGTGCCTTTCGTTGTTAACGAGCACCATTAAGGTGAAAGTACTGCTTTTCTTGAACACACATGACACAACCCTTTCTAGGGGCCGGTTGAATTCATTCATACACTCAATCATCCATCTGCAAGTCAGAATTTAGATCCAAATCAGAGACCGACTCATCCCTGATTCAGTACCCCCAGAGGTATCGCTTTGTTATGGGAACTTGGAGGACTTTGCAGTCGCGAACTATTTAACATGCCCCAACTGCCATTAGCCAACATGGCAGTCTTTGACCAAGACGAGGACAGAACCCGCGACCTTTCAGTTACGAGACTGACACTCCACCAACCAGGCTACCGTGGCCTTAAATATTTTATATCCTTTTCTAATATTGATAGTTAAATTGTTCTAAAATAAAACAAAATTTTAGAAAAAATAATTAGTATATAGATTCATCATATACACACACACACAAATGGATACATACAAACCACAATCACAGATACAAGGGAATGTCTTTTTCTCTAAGATATTTATATCCTTTTCATTTGTGCTATATCTTAATCTATTTTATAAATGTTTAGAAGTCATTTATTCACAGACATTTTTTGCATAAGATACGTTTCGTAGGGCATTATTTTTTGAATTTGATAAAAGGAAGCTTCTAAAATTAAATCAGAAGGATGATATATCTTTATTAGGTAGTTAGAGAACTATAAGAAAAGTTCAACATAAGCAGATTAAGAGATATAACACCATTAAAATAATGTACTTTTTCAGAAATTCAATACAAAACTAATACATAATTATTCTTTTTTGAAATAAACTAATTTTTTAAATAATACAATGCTTCATAGATTTTCACTATTTTCTTATTGTATATTTTTTATAGTGAAATTCTAACAAATTTTTAATCAATTATAGAAATAACCTCCCCACCTTCTAAATTCTACAAAGTTATATACCTGTTCAGTAAGCCTTTCAATTGTCTTTTTAGTCTCATACAATCTTCATTCTTCCATTCATCAGAGCTTTTATTATCTTTCCGTAACTTAGGAGGTATGTACTTAGATGGATTAGCTTCTGAATTTTTTATAACATTTCCAGACTCATCCCTTAAACGTCCATAAATATCCTCCCATATTTTTGGCTTTTTCTTCTTTTTATTAGATGACATTTCTGCTTCTTCTTCATCAGATAATATTTCTGTTTTATCTTCATTCTCTTCTTCATCAGATAGTATTTCTGTTTCATATTCCCTCTCTTCTTCATCAGATAACATTTCTATGTCTTCATCTTCATTTGACTCATTTTCTCCAAAATCGTTTTCAGTATCAAAATTTTCTTCATTTTCTGAATCAAAGTCAAGATTATCTTCATCTTCTTCACTGCAGCTTCCTTCTACTATTCCTTCTTTTTCTCTCAAAAGCTCAGTGAGAGTTCTTTGTTTTGGAACAGGACGTTTATTCAGATCTGCTTTTGAATCGACTGCTTCTTTTACAGTAGCTAAATCTTCTTCTAATCCAACTTCATCATCAGATAAAATAGCACTCCCACCTTCTTTTGATTCAATCACATCAAGAAGATCTAACCATAAATGAAGGATAAAAATAATCTATTATGAAAACCTTTGTTTTGAAAACAACTTAGAAGCTTTTTGTGAATAGAATCACAGTGCTATTTAATAAAAGAAAAACTTTATTAATTGCATTAAAAAAAGAAAGCAAAGGAGATAATACAATAATTTGAAACTAATTAAATTTAGCAGGGAGAAAAAAAGAAAAAGAACAGAAAGAAAAACAGGGGGATGATTACAGAAGGGAACAAAAAACAGTACAAAGGACAAATTGATTCTCCTTCTATTGGACATTTCATGTTTGAAATTTATTCTAGAAAGAAAGCTAGTTTATAATAATTGAAAATTCACTAAATATAAATTATAATATAACCTAATAAATAAATAAAACTCACGTCTATAAGTATACATAAATAGTTACATTTACAAAGAAGTAAACAAAAATTAAATACTTTTATACGCAGATTTTTGCTTTCAAATGGACTATTTATAATTTCAATTTACATATAATTCAGTTCTGATTCTACAAGCAAATTAATCAGCCACATAAAAAAAATCACTAAGCAAATTAAAATTTCCTAAGATTTGAAATCTACAAATTTTGTAAAAAAACTTTTTTTTTAAGAACTCAACGTTTTCCTGTGTATTTTTGGTAACATGTAGATTTATCCAAAACTGATAAATAGCTACATGTATTTTAATATTCTAAAAAGTATGCTTCATGTACAAAATTTATATTTAAACTTTTTTTCGTGTGCTATTGTTTATTATTAAACATTGGGGAAAAATTACAGGCTGTGCATTTGAAGCACAATACTATACTCATGTCTAAAATGTAGATCTCAAACATGTTTCTCAAAATAATTCTAAATGTCTTCCATACAACTGATATAATTTGTATTTTATATATTTTGAAGAATGGGTAATTCAATTTTATCCTTTTATTTAGGAAAAGAAGTTGTTTATCTTTAGTTTTTGCAGATTTAAAGGAATTAACTATTTAAGCCTGAAATTTTGAGAATCTTGCATTAAAACAAACAAATTAGCCTGCCTGAGAAATAGTTCTCATATTTTTTAGATAATTCCTTGGGGTGGAGAGACACTGGCAAGCTTGAAGTTGGTCAATCTCAAGTGGAAGGAGCACAAAAAGACATATTCATGCTGCAGAAAAAAAAAAAAAAAAAAAAAAAATTCCAAACAAATGATACTGCTGCTAGGAGTTAAAATTTTAGGACCGGTTTTCTGATATCCAGCCAACTTTAAAATAAAATCCATTAATATTACAATCAGAAAGAGACTTTAAAAATTAAATATGCAAGATTTATGCTAAAACTTCATCATAAATATGTCATTGTTTTGAAACAAACTGAGGTGAGAACTGACTAAAATAAAAATTGTAATTGTTTCACTAAAATTTTTAAAAAAATAATAGTTAACAATAGGGAGAAAAAATAATACTACTTCATTAAAGACTTATGAATTGGAATAAATACTATTAGGAATTCAAAAAAATTGGCAATTGTTAGCTAAAATTTGTTTTGCAGTCATTTATTGATTTATGTATAAAATTTATCAAATGACCTTAAGAAGCTTTTATTTCAAAAATTTGATTTTAATTAAAACATTTAAAAAAGGATACAGTCAAGTCCTTCATCTTTAAATGCAGATGGCAATTTCTTCTTCTTCTTTTTATTTAATTTTAGTAATTTTTCCATTCTTTTTATAGTTTTCTCTTCTTCTTTATTTGCTTCAACCAACTGCTTCTTTCTTATATTTTCAATCTGAAAGCAGTTTTCACAGATTATAATGCCCAATAATAATCTTGGCATTTGAAATTATAAATAGAAATATTCTGCAGGAAAAAAGTTTAAACATTGAATATATATATTCCCCTTAAACACTGATAAAGAAAGAATACAAGTCAAAGATAACTACTTTCTTTCATGTTTTAAATTCATTGCATAAACAAATTTATATTTTTTCATAAAAATTCTAAATTAAATTTTCTAAAATATATTTCAAAATGATTTCAAGAAAAGGTTTATGTGTTTTTAAACAGAAATATAAATATTAATACAGAAAATCAAGAGAAAAATAGAAGACATTATAGTAAAAAGTTTTTACAGAAGAATTGTAGACTACCATGCTCTTTCATCGTACTTATAAACATGGCATATGTTTGCTAAGCTACATATCTGTGGATTACCATGTAAAAATATTACCTAATTTATTCCTACCCCCCATCTCTCTGTGAGTGAGAAATTTCCAAAATATCACAATTCAACAATACAGAATATTTAATTATAGCATTTTAATGATTGAAAAAAATTACTATAAAGGAAAACTTACAGTATTAGATTTTTTCTGCTTTTTTTTCTTTGGACTAGATGGTGGTGTATGCATTACAGATTTTGGTTCTTCACAGCTATCAGAAAATTTCACGACTTTTTTAGTTTTGGATTTCTGTAGGAAATTTTTAACAGATCCCTCAGAAGAAGAAGTAAGTTTTTCAGATTCATTAGAAAAACCAGCAGCTTTATTATTTTTGGATTTGTGAACAAAATTTTCATTAGAAGATCGAAATTTTTTGCGTTTCGACTTGAGTCTTTCAACAGCTTTTCTTTTAAATGGCTTTGCAGGCATAATCCTGTGGGAGGGAAATGAATAATTTGAAGTTTACACTAGTCAGATGGCATCGCTTTATCAACAATTCTATCTTATACATAAATATAAAAACATTAAAAAAAAACTAATAAAATATAATTTCTTTCAATGAAATTTTTTTTTCAAAATTATTGAATTTTTGTAGCTTTTTTTAGATGCTATTCAGAAAAGAAACAACCGTTTATGAAATAAGATTTTTTAAAAATTCATTAAATATTATCACAGTTGAATTAACAACATAATGCATGAAATAAGCAATTATGAAATGTCTGAAAACGAAGATTTGAATTATTATCGCTATTAACTGTAATAAAATTGCCTGAGTACGTACAATAAAAGATGACACTGAACTTGAAAGCAGAAACGAAGATTTGTTAAAATTTCAGGCACATAGCACGTGCTGCGGTTATTACAACAACAACAAACACAGTAGAAATGATGGAAGTATTTTTTCTTCACAATAAAACATCTAAAATTTATAATATAAGCTTTTATTGAATTTAAATTTTTATAAGGCATTTATCGTCAGAAACGTATAAATTTGTCTTTTTGCTTCGTATGTATTTGCTTATCTATTCATGGAAGTAGTTCTTTTCTATATAATATTGTAGCAGAAGTATAATCTTCTCAACTCTGATAACGTTTCTGCACTATTTGTAAATAAATAAATATTGAGCCAGAAAAGGAACGATAATGTTATAAAGAGTTATTAAACATTAAAACTAGATTTTTAAAAAAGATGTTTTCATATATTTATCATTCAAATAAATTTATGCACTTATTACTACGGCCTTTAAGCAAAAGCTTCAGATATGATACTACGATAACCTTACAATCATTTCATACATTTTTTTTTGAACGTCGGACTATACCATTGCTTTGTATAAAACAAAATGATTTCTACAATGTTGTGAATAATAAACGTATGGCAGGTCATGCGAAGTGGCAAAATGTAAAACATGTTAAAGCTGAAAAGGATCGGCAAAAGCAGTTAATATGTAATAAATATGCATTTTTAATTGGATTGGCTGTTAGAGGTAAAAATGTTTGTTAAAAAAAGATATTAGTGAATTCATTTGAAAATACAGTATTTTAATAGTAATCGTATGAATTATCTATGAAATTTTCATGTATATTTATTGTTATTAATGTAAAATTTAACATGAATTAAAAGTAAATCTCTCACTATAATAAAAATATAAATAAAGATGCACTATTTAAGCTGGGAAATCATGTACTAGTAAATTAATCTTTCTTCTATTCTAAATAGTTTTTATATTATTTTATTAAATATTGCTCTATAAATAACAGCCTGAAACTGTAATATCATCATAATAATTTTACTCCTATTATATTTATCATTCTATAAAATACTGAGATAAATATGTACTCTTTAGAATATTTTTTAATTAATTACATTAAGTTTAAAGTCATTTCTTAAATGCATCAAAATTTTCATTATATAATAATAATTTTTTTCTCTTCTCTAATGTTTTTTTTTTTTTAAAGTTAGGAAGTAAACTAAATATTTATGAGAATTAAGTGGACTTTCCATATGGAGTATTTTAACACATAAAAATTTGAACTAATCTTTGTGTAACTTTCATGTATTGGTAATTGTAACATGCCTACTGGGGCCACAGAGCGTATACAAGTTTTGTGACTTTAAAAATAATTATTTCTTCATTTTATAAAAATGCATTAATTTTCATATTCTGAGAATTTATGATCTAAAATAAATATTGTTAAATATAATTATCACTTTTTACTTCTAAAATTTAGTTGTGAAAGTATAAGGTTGTATAAGTAAATTTAAATACAAAAATGGTGATGAAAGAAAAATTAGAGTCTTTAATTAACCACAGTTTTATTTATTTTATTTTCAAAAATAAAGTATGGATAATTTTCTTTCTTACCCCCTTATTTATTTTGCGTATATAAATATGTTGGTTGTGGAGTGATTTCCAATATGCATCTGAATTTAAATTTCTGTGAACAATTATAGAAGGTGGAGCTGACCCCAAAGTAAATAGCAAACTCGCAAGTCTCTTGGAACAAGCCAAAAAGAATAATGTACCATCTTCTACATTAGAAAATGCTTTAAAAAGAAATAATGTATGTATATTTTTTTTAAAAAGGAAACTTTTTCTTTAATATTATACTTATAATACAAAAGCAAATTTTTAAAAGTTTATGAGTTTGCACTTGTGAGTCAAAATTAGTTTTTAAAAATTAGATGTATGTTTCATTGTGCATCTATAAATTGTTAATTTACTAATTCAAATATTATTTTTTTCCAAAAATGTATTCCTACTGGGTCATACTGAAAATTATTTGTAAAACTATTATTAGTATTATTTCTAAAATTTTCTTGTCTACTCCTTAATAAAGTAATTACTCTCCCTTCTTTCTGCATAAAAAACAGCTCATTTTGGGCGAAGCAGTGAATGCCAGAAGTACTTACATTGTGATTTTTCAAGAATCCATATTCAAAGGTTTCATACTATAGAAAATATATGCATTTTAGTGCTTCATGCTGTAGAAAAGAATACAAAATTTGTATTTTAGACATCTTTTTCCAATTGATTGAAATCAAATTTGTCAAAACTGAATTTTAATAATAATGTTACTTACAAAATATGCCATATCTAAATATTTGCATTTTAGATTTCTCAAGTTTTGTATGTTGCAAATAGGTAGATCAGATTCATAGACAGTCAGCCTTTGACAGATTTGACTCTAAATCCAATAAAGGTCTCCACTCTAAATATTTAACTGAGAATGAAATTTTTATAGTCATGTTCACTTGCACTTTAGCAGATATATTAATTTCCTATGAATGGACTTCATTCAAAATTTGATATAAATTTACAAATTTGAAGTAAAAAATTCATTTACTAAAAGTACATTCTATCATTTCATAAAAGTACTAAAATTCATTTATTTAGCTAAAAGTATTTTTGCATTCATAGATTGATAAACAGACTTTATTCTAAAAATATTCTGCTTAATCTCTGGTAGACATAAAACAGAGATTTGTTTAAACTTCAAAGCCTAATTTTTTTGGCTATTGCAATATTTTCTCTTCATAACTTTTGCATGTAAAAGTGCTGTCAAGAAATCCAGCTACTATTTAATAGATAGGTTGTGAAGTAATGTGTTAAGTATCCTTTTAACTGTTTTGAAGCCAGGTTTTTTTTTTTTTTTTTTTTTTTTTTTTTTTTAAATTAATATGGCAATAATACACTTCTTAAACTGTAGGTTACATCCCATTGTATAGGACAATTAAGTGTCAAAAATATTCATAGTTTTTAAATGTTTAGTTAATTTTTTTAAATAATATTCTTTGCTAAAGTTTTAATAATTAAGGGTTAAAAAAATGCCTTATTTTCTTTTCAGATTGCAGTTAAATATATATTTTTATAAAATTTCAAATGTTTTTGTTTTGATATATATATATATATATATATATATTAAAAATATCTTTTACTAAAAACTTTAAAAATGTGATTGATATTATTATAATTAATATAACTTACATGTAGAATTTTTAAATAAACTTATAGATGAAGAACTTAGAGATAAAATAATATATTTTTCTCCTATCATGTTTGAGATAAAGAAAAAGATTTAAGGTATTTCACTATTCATAATGTGATTGTTGTTCAGTTTTGCAATATTATGTGTTTTGTTTTTATTCCAATACTATGTTATCAGATTAAACTGCTTCTCATATTTCTTATTTTATAAAAGCATTCTGCTGGAAAGAAAGGAAGGGGGGGAGAGACAATTGTGAAAGTGTAATAATAAGAAATTGTTTAAGTAGGCAGCTTTGTAATTTTCCTGACATTATAATATTAGTGTTGTGTCTAATAAAAATCTACTGAAGATAGGATATACCTCCTTATGATAGTTATACATATGAGTAACTTCTGATAAGATATTTTTGCATAGTTATCTGCTCCCATATTGTTATCAGAGGCAGTTTGGTCATCTAATTTTTACTGTATGTTCTGTATGAAATATGATGATGAGTAACTTCTTGTGATTTCTCTGTAGTTATACATTTTTAAATGTGTGTTTATATTATGATTTGATTTAATTTTTTAAGATATTTTTTAATGAAATTGTCAAAAGTTAAATCACATTTTTTTCCTTTTGCAGAATAAGAAAACTAAATTTGGATCTGTGGAAATTCTATCTCCTGGTGGCTGTTTTATAGTTCTTGAGTTTGAAACAGATAATATATCTCAAGCAAGACATGAAATTAAAACTGCTTGTAAGAAACATGGGTAGGATACAAAATTTTAATATATTAGTTGTTCTCTTTTTATTCTCTATATTTTCTTCTGGACAAAACTAATAATTGATGCACAAATGGCATATTAAAATGTTGTAGATATGGTATCATGTCAAGTTGGAAACATCTGACAAATCCCTGAAAACTGTTTCTATTCCATCATATGACCCACAGCTATGGTAATCAAAAATTTGCACTGTATCACTCTTTCATTTAAATTTCTACAAGAGACTGCATCCTTCATGCAAAGAACAGTAAAAGTGAACTTATATTTCAAGGCTATTTTTAAGCATTTTAAAAGTTACTTTTGCAAAAGAATTTTTTTTTCTTCCAAAAATGCAAAGAAATATTTGATATGTTTTGGTCAAAATAATAATAATAATTTCTTTTATAGTACAAAACATTATGGAAATACAAAACTATGCATTTTTATAAAACAGAAAATATGCAAGTTCACATATTCATGCATATGCTAAGGAACTTAATTTTTTCTGTAATTTTTAACAGTGCATTCCTTTATGCAAACATATCTTAGTCCTCAAGTATATCAATAAATAAAATTGATGAGTGTGATTTCATTAAATAGTTAGTTATTACTAGATTTAAATTTTATAACTGATTGATGTAAAGTTTCCACACATAAGGTATTTTGATTTTCATTTAACAAACTGGAAACTAGCCTTTTCCTTAAAATCTGTTTCATATTACATTATTGTAGTGCAAGTGTTTTAAGTGGAGAGGGTCGCTGGCGAGCAGTTTATGAGCAGAAAGGAATCATTAAGGCTGTTCAGACGAAAAGTGGTGAACCATTAGATGCTGAGAAAGCATTGGATATTGCAATTGAAGCTGGTGCTGAAGAAGTTAATTCTAAAGATGATGAAGCATCTCCTTATCTTGAAGTAAGAATCATCATTCAAAATTTGTTATATTTATTTAAGTAAAATTTTGCTTTTATTGAAGTAGATTTGAAACTAAAATGTGTTATATCTAAGATTCTGACTTTCATATACAAAATGATTATAAAAAAAGTAAGCTGTAGTTTTTCTAATGCATAAATTTTAGAAACTAATTTAAATCTTTGTTAGAAGCTAACCACTTTTTTAAAATCAAATAGTTGATTCCTCATTCTATAAAATTTCCTTTCATTTTTTTAGAAAAGGTTATTTTCGAAACCAGAGGCCATTATTTTGCATTTGTGCATACATATATGTAATAGGATTGAGCTAAGTTTTGTTGTATATAAGAAAAAAAATGTTTCAGAAATATCCTTTTTTGAAAATAATAATAATAACATTGAAATGTTCAATACTAAAATATTTAAACCAAAGTCTTAAAAAAAAATCTTTATAAAATGCCCCCCCCCAATTTTTTGTAATAATAAATCTTAAAAATTGTAAGATGTAAAAACAAAGTTTAGCAAAAAGCACTTAAGTTTGACATATATATTTATTAAATAATTTAAGAAGTAATTAATCATAATAAATTGCAAAAATGTCATAATTACCTATAAAAATTATCCCCAAATGAGCTGTACAAACTTCATGTTGTAAATGTTTGGTAATTTATAAATGTTTTTTGAAGGAATCATTAAGGCATAGTTTCATAAAATATTTCATTTTTAGCAACCTTTAATCTCAACAAACCAGATAGCCACCACAGGCGACTAGTATTTAATATACGTGATATTTATTTCTTCTCAATTATTTATGGTGTGTTGAAAATATTTTAATTGCTACTATTTACAATAAAAGCAGCATTTCTCTTTTATAAATGTTGCAATACATAAACTGCGTGAATTGTATAATGAAGAAATAGTGTATAATCTGCAAATTATATGAAAATAAAGTTAGTGAATTGTTTATTTTAATTTTGGAATTCAAATAGAATTTTGTCAATTTCCTGCAATGTATTCTTAGTCCAAATCAAAATATTGGAACTTTATTTTTGTTCAAAGAAATAGGATCATCTAATGTATCTAAAAAGGGTTTTTCTATTAATGATTTTCCCTCCCTTCCAGTTTCTGTGTGCTCCTGGAGATTTAAATCAAGTGAAAAAGACAATCGAACAACAGTATGAAGTTGAAGACAGCTATGTTGGCTATCTACCAATAGTTACTGTTGAACTTGACAAAGAAACTAGTACTGTAGTCGACAATCTTTTAGAAGATTTGGGAAGTTTACCAGATGTTGTAAGAATTTATGAAAATGTTAAATAATTGAAATTAAATAGATATGTTTGGAGTGTTGCTGCTTCTGTATGAGAAAATGCAATTAAGAATGGATTCATTATTATACATTACATAATATATCAGTTACATTCCATATTATTTGTAAAAAAAATGTAATTTACAATATATTTCAAGTATATGAAATTATGTTTATACAGGGTACGCTAGAAAAACTTATTTGAAAGGTCAATAAAAACAAAAGTGCTTTAATTCTTTTTTTATTTGAGAATACAATATTCTGAATTTTTTTTTCATGCAGTTTTGAAATGACATTGGTTAAATGGCGATCCTTATTGCGCATACACTGATTAAGTCGATTTTTGAAGTTCGTGTCCACTCTTTGCAGCATATCAATCGGTATGTTGGCAATGGCGTCACGAATGTTGTTCTTTAACCTTTAGGCTGCGGCTACCCAAACTCGGAAAAGTTCCTTTGAATACGGCGTTTAATGTTAGAAGCTAAAAGATGCTTTCCCCTTCTTTTAAGGGTGGTTGTTGAAGATAAGCACTTCGATTTCAACCACCCGTAGAGTTAATTGGTCATCTGTCCGTTCCGTAGTAAGCGGGTTGCCTTTTTTTGAGGTTTCGTCTCTGTCGAACTCTAGAGTAGGCTTTTAATTGCAGTTTTGTTTTTTTTTCCCACACAAAATTATTTCATCAATTCTGTAGTAAAAAATATTGCATTAAATATTAGACAGTAAACAAATTGCAAATACGATATATGCTGAACAGTTTAGTACATTGAGCAAAAATTTTTCAATTGTACTTAAAATTAAATCCATTTCTCAAGCTTTACTGAAGCTGCGAATTAAACTGACATTGCTTGAACACAGCATTATGAATTTTACTTTATTTTTATAATTTTAACTCATCGATTTTAATAAAATGTAACGATTTGTGCATAGTATATTTATATAAAGAAACTAATTGTTCATATTTTTTTTTAAGTATTCACATATCTTCGGGCATTACACGGATAACAACTCTCTATTGCTCTGCAAATTAAAAATATCTGCAAATGTTTTTTATAATAATATATTATTCCCATAGTAATTGAATATAATTTTTATTCCCGACATAGTTTAAACCGTTTGTAATGTAAATTACTAGTAGCGTTTTTCCATTATATTGCCGATGCTTAAAATTTAAATTGAAAACATTTTTTGCTGAGAATTTCAATTTCTGATTGCAGAGTAGTATTTTTAAAAAAAAATATGTTCAGTTTTGTAGACATTCAGTAGCTTAATTATATATAAAAAAATTTCTACACAAAATTTACTGATAAGTAAGTAATCAGCAGATTTAAGGCAATCAATGTAACCAACAATAAAGTAAGACTTGAAATGATTTCGATACATAAGATACGATTCATAAATTAAAAAGTTTATAAATTAAATTAAATTATTAAGTTATATTATTTCATATTAAAAGTTTTTAACATTATTTTTGAAGTTCTTTTTTCTGTATAACATTCACATTTATCAACATTCATTATTCAATACTAGTATTTTTTACTAAAAAATGATTTAGATTATCTTTGAGAAATACTTAGAATTAAATATAGAATTCCTGACTTTTTAATGCAGTTTTGTTTTATTTCAAAGCAAATATTTTGAGATTTCAATTATTTTTCAGTGGACTGAAATAAAGCTATAAGATTTTAATATTTCTTTTCTGTTATTTGAACGCATGGAGAAACTAATTATTATTTTGATAGATTTTATGAATCTCCTTCAATATTTTAAAACTTTCTAACGTTTACAGAATTATGAATTAAATCAATCATTTTCATAAATAATTACAAATAATGATGAAGCCATGAGTTTAATTAAACATCATAACCATAATATATTTCTAGCAGAAATATATCGAGTTCAAGTATGAAAACTTAAAACTGAAAAAAAAATATAGGTATCATTTCGTCTTGGGCACGGATTACCTTCATTAGACCATAGCATGATACGAAACATCAAATAATTCTTGGTTCAAATATTTATCATTCGATTAGATGGACTCAACTATAAACATATATTAATATAAAGTTGTAAATTTTTTGAATAAAATTTTTTAGTTGTTAAGCATTGTTTTGTTTAGTGACAAACGAAGTCTTTTTAACCAATTCTTGTTTGAGATAAAAAAAATTTATTTCATTTTTATCAGTTAAAAGAAATAATTGTTTTATATCTCAAAACATAATTTTTGCTGTAATTGCAATTAATAATTCATGCAATTTTTAGGATTAAAATTGCTTTAACTTTCTAAACTTTTTTTTATCAAAATATATTTTTTGACAAATATTTTTCTCTAAGGAGTATCTTCAGTTTCTTCATTTCATTTTTATTTTGAAGGAATGAAGTAATAATATTTCAATGAAGAAACGAAGGAAAAGAACAATGTTTTCAATCAAGTACTAGTCAAAAATGAAATTATGCTATCTCATTCTGTACTCACTCCACTAGGAAGTTTAAAAAGGAATGTCGCCAAAAAAAGGTCAAAAGTTTCATTGTCGCCAACAGTGATTACAATAGTGATTCCCGACCCTAAGGGCCGGGACACAATACGGAGGGAGTTTTATCAGGCAATTACGACTGAAGTGGGGAAAGGAAATCCAAACTCGTTCCTGGTACAGCAGTTGTACCGAGCCGCACGGAAAGGTAAAAAAAATCCTGGTACAACTGTTGTACCAGCCGTAAGCTAAAGGTTAAGTGAGCTATTGTCAGTGGTCGATCGACATAAACCAGAGATTTCAAAGTGAGCCTCGTCACTGAAAAAACGACCACGTCTTCAGACAGGTTGTCAAGCAACATTTCACAAGCATTTTGACGGGCAACAGAATCGCTTTCAGTTATTTCTTGCACAACAGCCAATTTATAGGAGTGAAATTGAGGGTTTTGATGGAAAATTCGTCGAAGAGTGGTGTCAGAATTGCGCAGAGCAGCTGTGTGTTTGCGAGCAGAACGCAGAACTGACTGCCTCACTCTTTCGACATTTTCTGGTGGTCTGTTGATGTCCATTTCTGGGTTTAGCAACACTTCCGAAATGAGTTAACCCACGCCAGAATCGAATTACGGCCAGGAACGTGTCTGTGAGGAGGAATTTCAAAGCGATTGCAGAAGGCACGTTGTGTAGCTACAAGTGAGCAACCGTTAGAAAAGAAGCTCTCGAAATCGAAGGCCCGCTGTTCTCTAGACTAAAGCATGATGGCATCTGACTAGAAGAAAGAACATACTAGGGGACCTCCCCCTCCAGTAACACCACCTATCACCCCTCTACCCATCCAACTCACCCCTGGGGAGTTTTTTTAAATTAGTAAGTTTCTCTAGCACACCCTGTATGTATATATTGTGTGTGGAAAGTAAAAAATTAATCAAAAAAAGCTCCTTAGACTTTTTACAAAAAAATATTTTTATTGAAAAAGTACTATTTTCAGTAATTTGACATTACTAAATCTATAGAATTTCTGTAGTCTTTTTCTATAATTTGTTATAAAACATTTTATAAAATTCACATTAACTTTTTTTTTACAAAATATATTCTAAAAATAATAAACTCAAATTTCTATAAAATATCACAAAATATCAATGGACTCTTATTCACAAAATTTTAAAAGGCAATAACATTTTATTAAAATGCCTTAGAGAGACAAACATTTTCTTAAAAAATCATTCAAGTATGTGTTTCAATTATAGGATAAAGTCTACACCATGCTTCATTTTCATATATTGACTTAAAATATAAAATATTGTAATTCAGCATAAATGTTTTGAATCAAAATATTTAAAATATCAATACACATAATTATGATTTTATTTGAATAATATTAAAGATAAGAAGCATCTGTCTGAAAAAATATTAAAAATGTAAGGTATAAATCATTAATACACTATTATAATCAAACCATTTATTTCTTAATCATAAATTCATTATTTGAAAGACATTTGTTGCTAAATGACAAATGTTTTGTAATTCTTAAACATAAAAAATACCCCAATACTATTTTTGAAAGTGAGAAAAATAGTATTGCATATTTTTTAACTCTAAATGTAGTCAGTTTTAAATTTTTAATAGAGTTGAAAATTGTACATACTTTTTACATTACAGCTTTATTATATTAAAACTTTTTGGAAGCACAGGCATATATTGTTTTAATGGCAGGTTCTTTTGCTATTTATAAACAGCAAAAATGTGGCAGTGGTGAGTTGCAGCTAATCTTTCACAGATACAAGTGTATTTGCTAAGAGGACAGAAGTGTGAAACAGAGATCAGGTCACAGAGAAATAAAAGGATAATATAACTGATTGTCAATTTTCTATCGGCATATTTTTTTCCTACTTCAACTATTGATGTACCTTCAATTTCATCTTAAGAAATAGTGACCACAATCAGCTTTGGCAAACTTTGGTTCATACCTATCTCCTTACTAATTACTCAATTTTTTCATCACGACTCAACTCATTAGAGCCAGATTATATTGAATTTACAATTCATAGATGATTATATAATACTATGAAAATCACACGTAAATTTATTGCTAAAGATAATATTGCCTTTTTTAAATAGGCATTAAATGGATTTGTTATTACAAATGCAGATTTTAAAGAAATCATTTTAATAGTCACAAAGTGGACTTTCATGTACTAAGAGATTTCTATCTATTTTTTCAAATGAATGCAATTTTTTTTAACTACAATCTAAAATGGAAACAACAGGTATGGAATGTTGTTACAATAATTGTTTCTAAAATATGCTAATTGGAAGAAAAAAATATTTAAGTAGAAAAATAAGAAAGTACAGATTAAAAAATTTTGCAGGGTCCCTTCGTCTTCTTATATCTAAAGGAACTAAAAATTATTCTAAAATCACTTTTTGAAGAATATACTTTTATTAAGTAGTTATTGATCATTATTTATTTAAAAATATTATTTAATTCATTATTTAATTAAAAACATATTATTTTTCCTCATTGCCATTTAGTGAAAACCCACATATAACCTGCATATGTAGTTGTGATACTTTTCATATTACAGATTTATCATACAATTTTTTTTAGAAGTGCATGCATATACTGTGTTAATAGTATGTTCTTTTGCCATATATAAACAAATCAAGAAAATCGTTGTGAAAAAATAAGTTATTACAATCTTGAAATTAAGTAAATGTATTTTCATATAAGATTCATTGTGATGTCATTGAAAAAAAGTAACTTATAATAGTATTATTGCTAGTGGCAGTTTTGTAAGAAAATATTTTCTGAAGGCTTCATTATCCAGACTTTATAATTTTCCATAAAATTAATATATTTTTAACATATATATGTTATTTGTCTCATATAGCACTTTTCTTCATTTTTGATAATTCATGAATAAATTTACTTCTTAATTAGTAGATTATTAAATTTCATCAAATCTATACTTTAATGAAAAATTCATAGAAATTACTAAGAAAATCTATAACTACAAGATTACATTTATGCAAGTTAAGAGCTATATATAATTATCCTAAAGGTAAAAAAAGAATATAAATATGAGGACTAAAAATTCGTATGTTTTTTTGGCCTCAAGAAAAACTAAATGTCATGGCAAGCAAAATTAATACTGGTTTATAATGGTTTTCCCATTACTAACAATTTTTCTGGTTAATAATAACAATAACATAATTTATAGAAATGTTAAACGAAAATAAAGCAAAATGATGTTATATATGACCCTAAAATAAAATAAATGATTGTACTTCACTTAAATGTTAAAATTAGTATAATTTTACAGTATTTTTCTTTTTAACACAGCAATAAATCATTGGCATGAAAGCTTGATAACAATCAGGCTGCTCAAATATGTAAATTAAACAAACAAATATGCAGATATTTTCATGAAAGTACAGTTCTAAATTTTGCATTAAATATAAAAAGATTAACTTTGTGAAAATAACATTAAAAATGTATGCTTCCTTCCAATTTATAATCTAAGTATGTATATTTTATGTGTCTTAAATTCTTCTGGTGAATATTTATAGAATTTAACTTACAATCAGCAGTGTATCGTTAGATGATGCTTTTAAGCTTAGAATACTATCTCTTTCTCAAAAGCATTTATCCAAGGATGTGCATAAATAAAAGCTACCAAAAGAACTATACGTATATATAAATAAATGTGTAAAACAGACCTTACAAATAATAAAAATGAAGTGCATTATTCTAAATAATATACACAAAGTTTATATAAAAATCAAGCTATCAAAAGCAATATATACTGACACTCATAAAAATAATACTTGAAAATATTTACTTCATATCAACAGTGTATCACACTGGTTCAAATAATCAGAGGGTTGGAGGAAAAAAAATAAAGTATACTAAAATGTCTAAAAAGAGTTCTTGACTTTAATATACAAATAAATAAATTAAAACAAACATTGTAAGCTCTTTTTTTATAACAAAAAATGTATTGAATATTTGTTTCATAAATATATATTAACTGTAATAATTTGTATTAGCCTAAGTCATAAATTTGATGTTATTTGTTATTACTAATAACTACTTGCTAATTAATTATATGCTTTCTAAAAAAGAATGCAATTTGAAAAAAAAATTATCAAATTTAACATTATCCTTTAATATAGCATTATAAACACATAATAAAATCAAACTCCCAAGTTTTTTTTTTTTTCAGTCCTATTTTGTTTCAATGAATTAAAAAAATTCTTTGATATTTTATAGGAATATTATTTTATACAATATATAAATAAAATATTAACATTAAATTCATCATATTCATGACTTCTACGTATTTTTAAAAACATTAAATCCAAAGAAATCTTTGATTTGAAATGTATAATGCTTCTGTTTTTTGAATAATAATTTAGAATTATTAAAATAATTCAACAAGAATGTATGTATGCTTACATATAGTTTCGTCTTTTTTCATAAAAATAAAAATGCATATTATAAGCAGTAATAAACATCTGATTGTCGCATCACTAACAAAGCTTGTCTTCGGACAAACACAGGTATTTTTCATAGTGATTAACAATTTATGCAATAACAGTACAAAGTTCCATAATAACTACACAACAAGTAAAACAGCTGGGCAAATGCATAATATTTTAGGCGCATTTTATATTTGTGCATCAGATATTGCAGTTTCAAAAAAACCATTACCTCATACATACAGTGCTTCCCCTCAAAAAATGTAAGAAATTTCAGTTGGAAAAACACAAATTTTAAATTCAATTATTCAACAATTGATAGTGGCACATCACATATAAAGGCACATGCAATTTTTAAAGTAGCAAAATCAGTTAACTGCTTATAAAATCAAAATACCTTCCTAATCAAATGGATATGATGAAATTGGAAGGAATAAAAAAACTTCGGTTGCTTTTTACCTTGTCTCTATTATAATACATTGAATTCTTCATGATCTTTATCACCATCTTTTACATCTATATGAGGATGGACATAGTTTTCAAACCACCAAATTTGAAAGTGGCCTCCATAGCATTTCCTAACTACAGCATCATCTCCAGACTTTTTCTTACCAGCATCAAGGCACATACCAGATTTTTCATGTTTAATTTCTCCACCCTAAATATTTTGTGAAATTTTTGGAAATTAGAATATACCATAAACAAAACAAAAAACATATCACAATTCACATGTTATAAAATATGGATGGCCAAGAAAAATTTCAAAAATCCAATGTTTCTGAACAAAATTTCTAAATTTTTGAAATGTTTTCCCATTTTGTTTTAAACAGTTTCACATAACTATTTCATTAATTAATACAATGTGCTTTTAATTTTTTTTGAATAACACAAATGAATATCAGTCAAGCTGTTCAATTACAATTGAATATGAATAAATTTAACTTGCACCCATTTCTTTTATAAGTAAGCTTAAATTACAGATAATTTCATAAAAATAAGAAGTGTAAAATTGAAATTAATATTACTTTGCAACTTCATTTCACTAAAATTATCAATTATAAATAAATATGAAACATAAAATTACACTGATCATATCTAGATATTAGATGCATTCTTTATGTTTAATAACAGCCCATAATTCTTCAGACTTTTAATAAAATTATAATAATTGTAAATAATTTATATAGGTAATGCATCTTCTTCACATTTCAAAATAAATAATGGTAATCTGAACTAACCATTTTATGAATCCATTTTTGGTTTTCTCCTCCATGGCACTTAGTCATTATTACAGGAAGTTCTGAATGCATATCAAAATCATCATTTATTTCTGCACAGTTGTCTTCAATCCTCAGTTCCTTCTTTTCTGAGTATGACAATAACTAAAAAATAAATAAATGTTTGAAAACAAAGAGGTTACGATTACCACAATCACTACATATTACATAAATATCCAATGTTAATAAGGGTCAATATAATGATCAACTTGAAGTATGCGAGTCTGTTAGGTCACTTTCATATTATATTTCATTAATTATGCAAAGACAAAAATAATTATTTTCATTTCAAAATGCATAAAATAAAAATTCTCATACAAAGACATAAGAAAATTTTTCAAAAAATTGTTGAAATATCAGTTTTGCATCACATTAAGAAATTATCATGAAATAACTAATTTTTCAAAAAATTAAAAAAAGATGAGGACACAGTGCTCATTACAATATTGATCAAAAGACAACTTTTAAATTCAACAATACCATTTATTACTTTTGGGCAGTATTTCAAAAACTTAAACTAAATTACATGTGTAAGAAAAACAGAATTTTAAATATTCATAAACTCAAAAAGCATCTGTTTTCTGGGCACTTTTAGAGAAATCCAGTTATTTTTAAACGTTAAGAATAAACAATTAATTGATGTAAAGGCTTATGCTGTTTTGAAATTTCAGTATGAATAATCTGAAAATACTTGTTTGAATTTTAACATAATATATTTTAATTTTCATATAAATAAAATTGTGTAAATTGATTAGCAGAGTATTTAAAAGTCTATAATTCAAAATTTTATTTTAGTTCCTTTTTCAGAATGATATGAAAGTATACAATTTTTTTAATAATTAAATAGGTGAAATGTATAAAAAATTGAAGGCAATCATACAGACATTTGTTACCACAGGTGCGAAAAATCCCTTTCCTTTTATAAAATTACTGCTTATATCGCAAACTTTCTTCAAGTATACTGAACGGCATTGAAAATAATTTTCACTTTATATCAATTTTCAGAGATAAAATGGAGTGAATATCTTATGACTGGAGGAAAAAATCATTTGAAATTCAAAATAGGGAATTAACTTTTTGTTTGTTTGTTGTTGTTCATGGAAAATTTATATCTTAACATCATTATAAAATAATGCAATATAGTAGTAACATGTTCTTCTCATAGACTTTGACAAATTACTATCTATCATATGTCCTTTACAATTTTTGTTTCTTTTTTCCAAAAATTAATGCATTTGAAATATTGTTATGATCAATATTCTTAGCAGTTCATCAAAAAGCCTATTAAAAATAACATGAATCTATGTTAAATTAAGTATTTATTCTTCAGTTTTAGTTAGTTGAATTTAGTGTTTTGTTCACAAAGATACATAATTATTTTGGAATGTTCAATTATTAGGATAAAATCTGAGATAGTAAGAAGTTTTTAGTCCTAAATTTCACATAACACTAGCCAGACTGTCATCTGACTTTGAAAAATCTAATCAGCATCAGGCCTATTATATCTGCCATAAAATTAAACCAGCATATATATATATATATATATATATATATATATATATATAATCAACACAAATTAAAATTGCAAAAAAGTTACCTCAATGTTATTAAGAATATGAGGAAGATAAATGCATACCATTTACAATATTAAATAATTTATCACCATTGAAATTCAACAAAATTAACTTAAATTATAATTAAATTTTAAAATTGATTTCAATATAATAATTCTTTTTTAAAAACTGAAACATATACAAAGATAAATGAAAGTTATAAGGAAAATATATACTAAACCAAATAAACAAATAGCCATATAAGATGTTTCATCTGCAATTAAGACGTAAATGCCGAGAAATAAATTGTAGATGTTTTACATACTTTGATAAAAATTTAAAAATTTTGAGTATTTTTAAGGAAAAACAAGAAAAGTGTTGTTATGCTTTGCCTGGTTAATTTATTGTACTCTAATAAAAAAATAAATGTACAGCTACCTTTTGAAAAATAAGTTTAAAGGAAACATGTTCTTTCTTAATTGTAATAATTATTTTTCAAGTCGAGTTATGCAAAAATATGAAAATTTCATAATGCTAAAATATTTTTAGAAGATCTTCAATGAAAAAGAATAAAAAGTAAAAAAATTTTTTGATAGGATAATAAGCAATTTTCTTACTCTGTGAAATTGCATGGCATTTAAATTCAAAACCAATCATCTTTCAATAGTTATTTTTAAAATAAATTGTGCATAATAAGACTTTAAAAAAAAACATAACATAAAAATCAACTTGCAATTTTTTTTAAAATACTTTTTTCTTCCCTACAATGTATTTTTTTAAATGGTATTTGCATGCACAATTTTGGCAAAAAATGAATTTCTGAAATCCAATTTTTACACAGAAGTTAAATGACTTACTTGTAATGCAGCTAAAATTTCCTATAAAAAGAAAAGAAAAATTACAGCTTCTAAATGTTTTTTGATTCAGGAACAGCAAGATTTTCATTCATATTTTAAAGAAGAAATAAAAATTTTGAAAACTAATTTTGTCAACTGATTGTTAAATTTATTGATTATTTCATTGATGTTTTTATGATGTTCATCTTATTCTTTAATCTACTGAGGATTAAAATCAAATACTTTAAATGAAATAAGTAGGAAATATTACAAAAATGAAAATAAATATTTTTAAATTTGGATTTGCCAACCAGATAGTTTTAAATAATTAACACAAAAAAGGCTAAAAAAATGAATAATAAATTATTATTGCCATTCATACATAACATCAATTGAAAATGATATTTAAAAACTGATTGCTTAGCACAATGCTCAACAGGCATAGCATTAATATTGCAGTAGAATACTAATATATATATATATATTATATTAATCAAAATTCACAGTGGTTTAAACATGGCACTTTTGAAATACTTGTGCCCAGGTAAATTTTGGATATAAAGACATCATCAAAAATAAAAACATCATAATTTAAAAAAAAAAGTCACCTGATTTATCACTAGATCCGAATTTGGTTTACAATGAAAATAGCCGATAGGTTCAGATCTATCTTCGTCCCGATTCAGTGTATCAAGGCACATATTTGTCAAAGGATTTTTCAACTAAAAAGAATTCATAAGAATGTTTCACAATTTATTTTCATTTATAATAAAGAGCCAAGTTAAATGCATTAATACACAGTTCCAATACTCTGAAAATGCTCTTAAAAGAAATTTTATAAAATAAAATATATTAATTAATGTTAATATTATTACTGAAAATATGAAATATTGATGAAAAGCCTCAGAAATAAAATAAAAAAATCTTTTTTTTTCATCATATTCTTCATAATTACAACATTTTCAGTGTAAAATTAATGAGCATTACCAGATACAGAGTAAAATTATTGATGAAGTAAATACACATATCCAATTATATGGAGAAAATAAGGTTCTTAAAATATAATAATAATTTAATAAAAAAATAAGGAATCGAAGAAAAATTGGGATATTTTTTTTAATTAGAGTATACATTTATCGCTAGAATTAAAATCTACAGCAAAACAATAACTTTTTAACTCCCAAAACTTAAGAAAAACTGTCCTTTTCGATAATAGAAGGAGTAAATTTGAAAACATAGGACAATTTAATATAAAAATTTTCACAAATTTCTACTGCATGTGTAGGAAGGGACTTGGTAATATTTAACTATACTCTAAAATATCTTTTGGCTCCCATAATGGAATATTGTAACTAGAAATGATTTGATAAGGCAATGTAAATTGAAAGTCAAAAGCATAAAAATCCTTTAAATCACAAGCATTTACATTATAATTTGAAATTATACTGAAGAATTATTTTAAAATAAACAGAAAATTTTAATACGCAACACAAAACTCCTTATAAAGGATATATAAATAAAAGGTGTGTTTAAAAATGTGTAGCCAATTTAATATACTACATAAACATATTATTTATTAATCAATTTAGATGGAAAGAATATGCAAACACTAGATATGGGAAAAAAGAAAATTTTAATACTGTTAAAATTTATGCAAAAATAAACACATTTTCAATTTGTGCACTATTGGCATGGAAAGAAAAACGTATTATCTGACAAAAATGCAACTGATTAAATATAAATAAATTGTATTGACTATACAAATAAAAAAAACTGCATTTCAAAATGAAAATACATTTTAAAATCCCAATAAGACAAAAAAAAAAATATTATTTTCATAATATTCTCAAATTGTATTGACATGTCAATGCAAAATTTTATTGAAAAGATTTAATAACTTTAATTCATTGAAATATCTTCATGCATATTGACTTCAAATTAATAATAAAGGCTCTTACTTGTAAAAGTCTAAAAATTTTATTCGAAAATAAGTCAGTTTATTAAATCAAAAGGTCAAGCTTCATGAAATAAATAGCAAAAGTAATTGAAACAATTTGAATAAAAAAATCATTATGTATTTAAAATAAACATTTCTATTTTAATAGCTACAGTAATAAGAGAACAAAAAATAATTTAATTAAATGAAATAAATAAATAATACAAAAAATAATAAAATCGAATTATTCGGTTCACTTACACTTCCATATGCTAAGACACCCTTATCAAAGATAAACTTTTCTGGATATATGTTATCTAAATACCATTGAAATGACTTGCATTTAAGTCTCTTTTTCAATTCAAGTCTTTCAGTAATATCGCCATAATCAATACCCTGTAAACGCAAATAAATTAAAATTAGAAAAGAACAAAATTTGATCCAATATATCTGTACAAATCATAATTGCTTTTTAAAAAATCATTATTTGTCATTTATTTAAAAATTATAATTTGTGCCAAAATAAATTTCAAAAATCATATTCAGCGACCTGAAATTTAAACTTTCTGAAATGAAAACTTTCAGCAAAAAACTAAAAAGAACAAATAAATACTTCTTAAAAGAATGATTTTGTCCAAAATAACTATAACTTCAAATAGAAACTTATAAAATCAAAACAAATTTTAAAATTAAAAAAATATCACAATTATGTGCTGAAAGGACATTTACCATTACCTGCTCTAAAAATTAATTTCTTATTCGGAAAAAGTCTTTTTCAAACTACCACTATTGTTTTATTTTATGATTATAAAGGGTATCCCAAATTCATTGCAAGATTTGAATTTGCCACCATTCATGTAGTAAAGTGTTGACAATACTATTTTTTAAAAAAATTATGTGACAGCTGATAGTTTAAGGTTAGTAAAAATGGAGTGTTACACAATACAGAAAATGTTTCCCCCGTTGATCAATATTTCAAAAATAATGAAAGTCTAGTGGTGACAGTTTTGAGAAAATTTGAGAATTGGCCACTAAGTGTGCTTTAACACCACATGATTTTTTGAATGGGATTATTTGAAGTCAAATGTTTATGACAGCAAGAATATATACATTGAAGAAGGAAATTCATTGATGCATCAACGAAACTCAGCCACATGTATGTAAAATTGTCATGGAAAATTTCGACAAAAGAGTGTGTATGTGCCAGCAAAGCCTGGAGGTCATGCACCCTATATGTTAATCTATATATAGACCTACCCAGTGTATTTTATGATTCAATAAAAATATAACAAAAAAATGTAGGTTTTTATAATTATTTATTTAATTTAAATCTTGCATTAACAATTACTCGATCATGTAAAACTCCATTTTTACTAATCTAAAACACTCAGATAACATTTTTTTAATAGCATTGCTAACACTTCACTGCTGGAATGGTGACAAATTCAAATCTTGCATTGATTTTGGGGTACTCTTTAGGGAGCATAATATTTATTTAGTCAGAAAATTTTATTTTGTGTAATAGAAACTAAAATTGTAAAACATTTTTCAAAGCTCATTCAAATACTTTTCATGATTGAATGATGGAGGTTCCATTTCACAATACTTACTAATAAATCTGGTCGTTGATAATAAAAGTATTTTTTGTATTCATCCATCCAAACTTCAACAGTTCTGACAGTGTTTATTCCATGAGTATCCTTGTTTCCTGGGAATTTATATGGATGGAAACTTCGAAAAACATGACCAACATGAGAACAAGGGATTATTTCTAACGTCCCACCACACATCCAGACCTAGAAGAAAAATATATCTTTCATTGAAAAATTGTAAATTTTTATTTATCCTGTTTATTAATAAAAAACATTATGACTTGATACATTTAAAATTAATTATTTTTATTAGTAAATTTTAACTATTTTTGATAGCATAAGAAATACATAAAAAATCGGCTATTAATAGTCATTTAGATATTTTCCTCAGATTTCGTCCGCTGCACGAATACATTTTCCAGACTTTTTTTCCTTTTTAATTATTATTTGTTCGTTATTTAAATTTCATTTCAACGATATTTAACGCGATAAAATGTATAATATAATAAATACGGATAAAATGTGTGTGTATATATTACTATATTCGAACCTTTTTTTCTTTTTCTCGTATATTATATATATATATATATATATATATATATATATATAGCGATCGTTGAAAACTTATGTACTCAAGATTTTGACTTTCCCTAATTCGAAAAATCCCTCTTTGAAAAGTGTCCATCTGTCTGTGACAAAGTCTGTCCAAAAATGCTTTGAGTTACAAGGCTGAAACCTGGTGCACTTTTTCAATACGAAATCTGCAGATTTTTATCGAATTTTGCTTAAAATATGCTCAGAGGATGTCCATCTCTTCGAAACATGATAATTACAAAATGAAGAGAGCTACACAGATGAAACTTGATACACAGATTTAATATCTATATTGCAGACACTTGTTAAATTTTGAGCCAAATCCACTCATGGGCTGACAATCTGTTGATCTTTACTTGCAGAAATAAGTAAATGCGAGAATTCAAATGATTTAAATTTATCAAATTTGGAATGGGTATTTGTGACAATATATGCAGTTTTGTATCAAATCTTTGTCTCAACGGGTTGAATAAAACGTGCCCGAAACGCAAATTCGATTTTTGGATACTATTGACGTACGCCAGGGATTAATTTCTAAATAACTCGGCAAGGATGACATGATAGATTCAGTAAAAATGCTTAATTGAAGTCAAAAGTTAATATCTTGAAACTATTGAACGTCAGTACCATGCAAGACAGTCTCTGGCATGACAACTTTATAAGAGAGTATGCAAGAAAATTTTGAGGAGACCGCTCTCCCTAATTTTAGTTAAAGAAAGCTTAATCGGAATAGTTTTAATTAGATGTATTTCAATTTTTCACACAACTCCATATAACTTTTTTTTTTCACTTTTATTATGGTATAGCGTACATTTTTCAAGCTTTTCATTTTGTTTAATCTCCTTTACTTTCTCTAACTTCCTTATTTTGCCATTAGAGACGCTGTAACCTGTTTTAATAAATTTAGCATTGTCCTTTAACAATAAGCGCATGTCACTTCTCAAGGTAAGGCGATGCAGTTTTGAATTTTAAAAAAGCCTAAAAGGACTTTACCGATGACCTTGCATATATATGTGACAGATTAGAAAAATAAAATTCGTTTCAGCAAGTAAAGCATTAAAAAAAAATAACATTTTTAAATAATGTTTACACAGGAACAAAAATTGGAATTTTACAATACAGAAGATTTAAATATATAAATATTACTCTAAAGGACATTTCCAGGTTCTCTCCGCCCCAAATTTCCATGCCAGAATCATAACTTCCAACTTCCCAAAAATATTTTCGATCTATCGCAAACAATCCACCAGCCATGGTAGGAGTTCTGAAAATATTGACACATGTATATTTACAATAACTTTTATCTATATTTCATCTAAACAATCAATATCCCGAAATCTGAATTCTGAAAGTCGAAACGTCAACAAATAATTGTGAGGAATAAATTGATATGTTTAAGACATTCAATGAATGGCAAAGAAATAATGTTAAATTGCAAAATGAAAAACTGTTTTTATAAAGATAGACTTTGCAGACAATACAATTTCAAAATAATCAATTCAAATATTTGAAATAACAATTATTTTGTTTTAAAGTTTTTCGTTGGTAAATTATCCATATTGTTACGAATTTGTTGTGTCACTTCCCAATACAATAAGTCACCTAGTAAGGAAAATTGTTTTACGAATAGTTTCAATAAATCTAGAATGAATGGGTACTAAGACAGTGACTTTCAAACTTAGCAACAAATAGTGATATTTCAGACATTTCAGAACTTTGACAAAATATCTATTGGGAGTGAAGTTTTGTAGAAACTTCTACTTTCTGCCACGAAATCCATAATAAAGTCAAGACCAAAGCTGAAAATCGGTAAGTACTGAATCAGTAGTCTAATAAATTGAATCGAGAAACTCAAGCATTGAGCAAAGCTTCTCTTAGAATTGATCTCCTGTGAGTCTTTCTGTTGTTATAGTTGTTTATTACTGACTAGCCGCCTTTGGCGACCAGCTGGTTCGCCATGAGTAATGCGTTCTAAAATTTCCAATTACATCATATACTTTTTAGCCAAAATTTAAGAAATAGTTTAAGTTAAAAGATTCAGTTATTAGTAGTTAAAGAGTAGGTAACTTTATTCGGAAAAATTTTTTGAGTTTAATGCTCTAATAATTTATCAATTATCTTTCCAAAATATTAAAAATGTTTTTTTCGGTGATATTGCCAAAATGTTAAATATGTTTTTTAAAGAAAGCGAAAAAAATTATTGAATTAATAATACAGATATTGCAAACGATTATAGAAATATGCCATTAAGTCGGGATTTCAATGCATATCCTGTCTAAATTCAATCAGGTTTACTGTAAATAAAGAAGATTTATGGAATTAATGATATAAATATTGCAAACGATTTCTTAGAATCCTTTGCCTTGCATTTATTTTTATAGAAGATATCACATTTTATATTTATGTTATTTTATCCAGTCACGTGCTGAAAGTTGGATTTCTTTACATTTGATTTACGATGATAGCTGTTGTTTTTTCATTTGAACTTCCGGCATTGTTTTATTTTATTTTATCCAGTCACGTGCTAAAAAAACATGGTTAAAATATTTCTTTAAAAATTCGTTAAAAATAGAAGCTTGAGTTATACATTAAAACACTGATACCATTAGAAAGCTAATTTTTTTATCTTTAAATTGATGTTAAAATCATGTTTATCCGATTATAATTTCGGAAGTTATAGCGGAAAAACGTCTAAATTTCGCTTAAATTTTAATTAATTCAAATTCTAATCAAAAATTCAAAAAAAGGGCTCCGAGGTGCACATTCCCGACCTCCAAGGTATACATGTACCAAATTTGGTAGCTGTAGGTCCAACGGTCTGGTCTGTAGAGCGCCAACACACACACACACGCACACACACACACATTGAGCTTTATTATAAGTATAGATATAGATTTGCTGCTTACGCACTGCTGTTTTGTGTACACTTTAACTGCGTTTTGCCCATTATGTTTTGTATAGAAAAAATCCACTTTGTTTTCGAGCTCGTTTTACTTTTATTTCCATACATCCATTCAAACGAATTCTGAATTTTTAACCTGACACTGGAATCAGAAGTGGGATATTACATAACAAAGTTCACGCAATTTCAAACGAATACGACTGAAAACGTCAAACTAATAGCTTTGCTATTTGATTGGAAGAAAATAAAGATTGCTAGATATGATGAAATGGCAAAGTATAATTCGAGCTGAAAATAAGAGATGAGAGCTTTCGTCGAAAGTCAATTCGACAGAATAAAGATAACAGATACATGGGTGCGAAAAAACATTAGA